>OX155909.1:4186356-4730731 GCA_944588485.1 Phosphuga atrata
ACAGATGGCGCTAATAGCACGTATAGAATAATCTCGTTGGTTCGAGAAAGTTCTGGTGTCTTCCACTCACTTCTAGATGGCAGTAATTGGAATATATAAGAAGGCTAGTGGCACAACCACAAGTCAGTTCCTATGACACTGTTGTGAAATAAAATAGTGCGTACCTCCTTAAAACGTGTTTGTGCGTGTTTAAGTTTAAGACATCTTTGTAACAGTATTTTGATTTGAATTGTTCCTTTTGTGTGTGATTTAGTAGTATGGAAAAGAAGCCAAAAATTGATAGTGAATTCAGAAAATTCAAAGATCAGTGGAACATTCAGTATTTCGTAACTGAGTCCAGTAACAAGGCGCTATGTTTGATTTGTAATGAAAGCATAGCCGTTCTCAATGAATATAACATTAAACGTCATTATGAAACAAAACATTTTCAAAATTACTCAAAATATACAGGAAGTTTGCGGACAGAAAAATTCGAAGCTATGAAGCGCGGATTGAAATCGCAGCAATCTTCATTTACAAAACTCAAAACTGAACAAGAGGCTGCAACTCGTGCCAGCTTTCGTGTGGCTCTTGAAATTGCAAAGCGTGGAAAACCATTCACCGATGGAGAAATGATCAAAGAATGCATAATTGCAGTAGCCGAAGAAATGTGCCCTGAAAAGGTAAATTTATTAAAAACTGTCAGTATGTCAGCAAACACTGTGGCTCGAAGGGTAGAAAACATCGCTGAAAATATATCCTCTCAACTGTTCGACAAAAATGGACATGTTGAGTGGTTTTCTGTGGCCTTGGATGAGTCAACGGATGCGTCAGATACTGCTCAGGTGTTGATTTATATTCGAGGAGTAGATAAAAGCTATGAAGTGCATGAAGAACTTCTTGATATGTATAGTATTCATGGCACAACTACTGGTACAGATATTTTTAAAGGAGTTGAAATGGCCATTAATCAAAAGAACCTTCGATGGAAAAACTTGAAATGTATTACAACTGATGGAGGCAAAAACATGAGTGGGAAAGATAAAGGAGTGGTCGCTCTTGTGTCAAAGGCTGTAGAAAATGACGGTGGTTCAAAACCATTAGTCTTTGTGCGGAAAATGTTTGGATATGTCTGAAGTTCTGAAACCAGTCATATCAACTGTTAATTTTATCAGATCTTTTAGGCTGAATCACCGACAATTCCGACAATTTATTGAAGAGATTGGAGAAAATGACTTACCTTATCATACTGCCGTACGTTGGCTTAGTTGAGGGAAAGTCCTTCCGCGCTTTTTTGAACTTCGAGCAGTGATCGAAATTTTTTTGAATGAAAAGCATCGCCCTCTTACTGAATTACAAAACAACGCATGGCTGTGGAAGTTAGCATTCTATGTTGATTTGACAAAACATGTGAACGAACTGAATTTGAGATTGCAAGGAGAAAACCAGCATCTTCCTGAGTTATACATTAATATCAAATCATTCCGGAAGAAATTGATACTGTTTCAATCACAACTACGAAGTAAATGTTTTTCACATTTTAAAACATGTGAAATATTCAGCCACACCACTGAGACTGAGTTTCCTATTGATTTTGCAATCGAAACTTTGAGTGCTTTGAAAATAAATTTTGATACTCGTTTCTCGGAATTTGATGCCATTGCGAATCAAATTAAGATTTTTCAGAATCCTTTTGATACTGACATTGAAACCCTAGCCCCGGAACTTCAAATGGAAATGATTGATCTACAGTGCAGTGATATAATTAAGAACAAATATCGAAACTCATCTTTGTTGGAATTTTATAGGAGTCTTCCACTGACACAATTTGATAATTTGCATAAATTTGCTCGTGGGCTGTTTACTGTTTTTTGTACTACTTATTTGTGTGAGAAGACCTTCTCCAAAATGAAGTACACAAAAAAAGATTACAGGTATAAATTAACCGATGAGCATCTTAAATCTCTTTTAATAATTGGTACAAGTAAAATTAGTCCACTACAAACTGTACAAACTACAAACTATTGTCAGTGGAAAATCTCAATTACATAAATCTCATGAGTATTTCATATGTCATTATGCTTGTTATAAGTTATGTTTTT
Organism: Phosphuga atrata; assembly: GCA_944588485.1. Classification (NCBI taxonomy): domain Eukaryota; kingdom Metazoa; phylum Arthropoda; class Insecta; order Coleoptera; family Silphidae; genus Phosphuga; species Phosphuga atrata. The sequence continues at coordinate 4,188,438 of OX155909.1, forward strand.
ATTTAAAATGTATAAAATGTTAGTTGCCCTGCTTAAACAATCCTATTGGGAGCGGTAAGTTCAATGGGAAAATTGCATCGGAAATTTCCTATTGAATCCTATTGAAGGTTTATTTTCCTATAGAAATCTCCTGAATCCTATTCAGTTGTCCTATTGAGATACGCTAAATCCTATTCGATTTCCCAATAGGATTTAATACTATTCAATAGGAATATTGTGGTCTCAGAATTTCCTATAGCATCATCCAGAATCCTATTCGATTCTTCAATAGGATTTTAGTAAATTGAATAGGACTCAGATTATAATTCCCCTATTGAAAAGAGGCAATTCCTGTTAGATGCTCCATTAGGAATTGATACTATTCAATGGGAATATAGCAGTCTCAGAATTTCCTATAGAATAATCCAGAATCCTATTCGATTCTTCAATAGGATTTTAGTAAATTGAATAGGACTTCTCAGATTATAATTCCCCTATTGAAAAGAGGCAATTCCTTTTAGATGCTCCAATAGGAATTGATACTATTCAATGGGAATATTGCAGTCTCAGAATTTCCTATAGAATAATCCAGAATCCTATTCGATTCTTCAATAGGATTTTAGTAAATTGAATAGGACTTCTCAGATTATAATTCCCCTATTGAAAAGAGGCAATTCCTTTTAGATGCTCCAATAGGATTTGATACTATTCAATGGGAATATTGCAGTCTCAGAATTTCCTATAGAATAATCCAGAATCCTATTCGATTCTTCAATAGGATTTTAGTAAATTGAATAGGACTTCTCAGATTATAATTCCCCTATTGAAAAGAGGCAATTCCTTTTAGATGCTCAAATAGGATTTGATTCTATTCAATGGGAATATTGCAGTCTCAGAATTTCATATAGAATAATCCAGAATCCTATTCGATTCTTCAGTAGAATTTTAATAAATTGAATAGGACTTCTCAGATTATAATTTTCCCATTGAATACGGTCAAGCTGTATGTATTAATTTAGGGAGTTTTTAATGAACATAAACTCTTAAGTTGATTTTTTTTTTATTTTTTCCTACTAACATTTGCTTCAGTCTACTCAACTATTTAATATCAATTTTTCTCTTAATTCGAACTTTTATTCCTGTCCGTAAGTGGCATCGCTTTCACTTTCTGCAACGATTTTTAATCTTTTTCACATACATTGAATTGAAAAATTCACTTTGTTTTTTAACACACTTATATTATGTAAAAATGTTATATAACTTATTATTCAGTTATATAAATTTCTACACATATCTCGACTCGAGTTTCGACGTTGACGGTCTGTTTCAACTGAATTAACAAATTGATGAGGTTTAATTATACCCTTATAGTTTTGGTGGGGAGGGGGGCGGTGTCTGTCCGTAGATGAGGACTTATCTGTTTGATATTGGGTGAGATTAAAAAGTTGGGAAATAATTAGGTCAGTTTAGGAGATTAACTGAGGGATTACAGGTTTTTTTGAAAATTTCTAATGCCTCTAGGAGATTTAGTTTCGGGCCAAAAAACCCGCAATCCCTCAGTTAATCTCCTAAACGAGCTAACTGACCTAATCTTTTCCCAACTTTTTAATCTCACCCAATATCAAACAGATAAGTCCTACTCTACGGACAGACACCGCCCCCCTCCCCACCAAAACTATAAGGGTATATATTCAACCTCAGCAATTTGTTGAGTTACTTGAAAAAGACCGTCAAACGTCGAAACTCGGGTCATGATATGTGTAGAAATTTATATAACTGTGAATAATAAATTAATAATAATTTTTCACTTTGTTTGTATCACTATCAATATCGTCGTTTACTTCATTATTTTTTTCCTCATCTACTTCATCATCATTTTCTTCACGATCAAAACGGTCGTGCTCTTCATAATCACTCCTTTCCTTTTCTATGTTGTTATTAACTCTGTCATCATCATTTCTAGTGTGTATATTATGATTTTCTTCGGTACTTACGTGTTAAAGCCACCACCGCTACATTTTTAATGCCGCCAAAGTACACCTAAAATTTTTATGATAAATCATAAAATAAAGCATTTTATTTAAAATTAAAACATTTTTGAAACACAAAATACTTATACCTTAAAATTACATGAAATACTTATACCTTAAATATAAAAATATTTTAACCCCGGTTAGATTAGGTTGCCCGCCGCGAAGCGGACAGATAAATCAAGACAATATACGCGCGGCAGCGCGAACTCTCGATCCAATATATAGCGGTGGTGGCGTTAATATGTAAGCAGCTTTTCTTCTTTATGATTGCTTGCGGTAGTTATATCCTCGTTTACTTCATCATCATTGTTGTTAGTTTATAAATCGTCATGCTCTTCATCATCACTTTTGTCATTTTCTACTTCATTATTTTCTTCATTATCACTCCTTTCATTGTTTATGTCATCATTTGTTCCATTAACATGTCTTTCATTTTCTTCATTATCCGTTTCATCAGATTGATTAGTATCATTTAAGTTTTTTCATTGTCCTGTCTCATTTGTATTTTTTTCAACTTTTCATTCCCATTTCGAATGTTATTTTCTGTGTTTCTCGGTTCTGCTCCAGATTCATCTACAAGTAATCATAATTTTCAAAAATCTTACTCTTTTACGAACGTACATAAAAAGATATTGAAAAATATACCACCTACCTCTGTAATGACATTGTTTTTTGAGATCGTTTATAAGTTGGCCTATATAAAACGTTAATTTCCCAAAATGAGAATCGTCTAATAGTTCTTTTGCAATTTTCTTTTACAATATTCAAGCTAAGCTATAATTATTTTTCTTAATAACAAACATATATGTTTGTTAGTTATATTGAAGAAACTATTTATTTATATTGAATAATTCCCTGTAGTATTTAATATGAGATGTATATTCTAATCTTCTATAGTATTTAATATGAGATGTATATTAAAATATAGTAATTACTTGTAACAAAAGTAACTATCCAGTGATCATTTTTTCCTCTATCTTCATGTTATATTTTTTATTGCGATCAAAATTGGTCGGGTCAAAATTCCTAATTTCTTTGGTTAGAACTGCTGTGTGGGTATTGTTGCATTTCACCTATGCCCATTCATAATGCTTGTTATTATCATATCTTCTTAAAAATAAATTATACATATGAAAATTACAAAATCTAATCAAATTTCAGTATACATATATAAAATATATACATTTATTACAAACCATGTTAACAAAAACAATTAATAATTAAATAATGTTGCTTCAAATACTTACGACTAGTCATTATTGCAAGAATCCTAAATTTACACTAATAAAAAAAATGTATTATCTATGTATATATAATTTTTAAATATAAATCTATTATCCACATGCAAAGTAATTTTTTTTTACTTCTTTGTTTGCATTATGAGATTGTGGTGGTTTGCGCAGCCAAGCCACTATGAAATGAATATTTTAGATTTTGTTGTTAATTGTCATTTTTGTTGTAAGGAATTGTACAGGCCAGAATTTATGACTTTTAATGTTCATTCATTGTTTGCTTCATATAGTACAAAGTGTGCGGAAAAATCGTCCGTTGTGGGCCACGTCAACGTACCCATTTGAAAGTAATATTTACAAGCTAAAACAAGACGTTACAGGACCAACATCCAACATCATGAACCAAGTGGCTACAAGTAGATTACGTCGGAATGGGTTCCTCAGCTATTTATCCACAACAAAAAAAGAAAAAATCGTGAAACTTGTAAAAATATAATTAATAAAGGACGGACAATAGCCATTTTGTTCGTAATAAGAATGACACAATATTGATAAGTGAAAATCAGGTTCCATTACTCAACAATGGTGCCTGAAAATATAATCGATGTATTTATAAAGTATTTGTATACCAGAGCATGGAATACAATAAACCTAAGAGAACAGATAATACATGCATACATCTGAAAAATGGATGTGTTGCAAGAATCAAACGATTTAGCTTCGATGGGGAAATTATGTTATTCGATGTAAAAATAGCGTAACTAGAAAAGTTTGAAAATTTAGATCACATTTGCTTGATAACAAAATGGAAAAAGAATTCGGAATATGTTACAATGCAAACAATAAAGTAATGCTCATAACAATCACAGCGAATGAAAATGTAGGGGACGAAAATGCGTGTAAAATGTATGCATATCTACAACCTAATAACATAGAATTACAGTGAAAATTTTGTACATTTAACAATAAGAATAAAAAAACATAACAATGTCTAAGTCCTATTTCACTATTGACATCTATTCATCTCCTATTGGATGTTGGTGATACTAAACCTATTAAATAATGGTAAATCATATTAAGGATCATTATAAAATTAAAATAATTTCTAAGTAGTATTTCCCTATTGACATCTATTCATCTCCTATTGGACGTTGGAGGAGTCAAACCTATTGAATAAAGCAAAATACTATTGAGGTTCATTTGACAATTAAAATAAGTTGTGTTTCCCTATTGACATCTTTTCATCTTCTATTGGATGATGGTAAAACCAAACCTATTAAATATCAAAGAATCCTATTGAGGTTTATTTAAAAGTAAAAATAATTTAAACTAAACCTATTAAATAATGCTAAATCCTATTAAGAATCATTACAAAATAAAAATAATTTCTAAGTCGTATTTCCCTATTGACAACTATTCATCTCCTATTGGACGTTGGAGAAGTCAAACCTATTGAATAATGTAGAATCCTATTGAGGTTTGTTTGACAATTGAAATAATTTCAAAGTCGTATTTCCCTATTGACATCTATTCATCTCCTATTGGACGTTGGAGGAGACAAACCTATTGAATAATGCAAAATCCCATTGAGGTTTATTTAAAAATAAAAATAATTTCTAAGTCGTATGTCCCTATTGACATCTTTTCATCTCCTATTGGATGTTGGTAAAACCAAACCTATTGAATATCAAAGAATCCTAATGAGGTTTATTTAAAAATAGACATAATTTAAACTAAACCTATTCAATAATACTAAACCCATTCAATAATGCTAAATCCTATTAAGAATCATTATAAAATAAAAATAATTTCTAAGTCGTATTTCCCTATTGACAACTATTCATCTCCTATTGGACATTGGTGAAGCCAAACCTATTGAATAATGCAGAATCCCATTGAGAAATTTAGAAATAAAGATAAATTTTCTAAGTCGCATTATCCTATTGATTCACTAGGTTTCCTATTTAGATCTCTACTTTAATTTCCTATAAAAACTCTTCATTTCCTATAGAATCGCTAACTTCCTTTTAGAATCATCATAATCCTATTCAGTTGTGTCAATAGGAAAGCTGTAAATCCTATAGGTTAACGATCATCATTTTATTTCCTATTCAGATTTGTATAATCCTATTAGGCATTTTCCGTTTGCCAGAAATTTCTTAACTTTTCCTATTCAAATATGATGTTTCCTATTCAAATTCTGAAAAAGCCTATAGGATTTAACTTTTCCCAATAGGAATGTTTAAGCAGGGTGGATTCATTTCAATAATTTGTTAGTTATTATATACTGAAGTTAAATTTTCTGCATATTATACATGTCTTTACTCATTACAATTCTGTGTTTCTTTATCCAACTTATCACAAAAACAATAACAATAAGCCTACAACAATGTTATGAGTAGTTAGCCCATGACCATATCAATGTAGATGTCATATTAATAATTATTCAACATAAAATTAGAATACTTCAGTAAACTAAATTTAATTTGCTATAAAAAATATGTTCTCTAAAAGCAGTTTTCAAGTATGCTAGCTTTCCGCGGGCCGGACAAAATCTGTCCGCGGGCCGGATGTGGCCCTAGGGCCGTAGTTTGCAGACCCCTGGTTTAAAGAAAAGAAAAATGGTTTTCAGATCCATTAATATTCAGTTTGCAAAAACTTTCTCCAAAGAAACTAAGATCGTTATTCCCATACGCGGTTGAATTATTGATTCCACCTTCAGTTACAGAATCAGGTCAGATTTCTTCTAATAATACGAGCGATATCGTCTGAATTAAAACTGAAAACCATTTTTCGTTTCTTTAAACCATATATATATATATATATATATATATATATATATATATATATATATGTGTTGTATTGTTTTTTCGGGGATTCCGCGTTGATGCTGAGGGTTGGCTCTGAAAAGAACCGGATTCTCGACGTTTCGGCGAACTAACATTCGCCATTCTCAAGAGATATATGCGTCCGTACGGGTCAACCGTTCGACGCATACTGACTGAATACTGACTGTTCTGCATACGACGCATACTGACTGTTCTGCATACTGAACGGTTGACCCGTACGGACGCATATATCTCTTGAGAATGGCGAATGTTAGTTCGCCGAAACGTCGAGAATCCGGTTCTTTTCAGAGCCAACCCTCAGCATCAACGCGGAATCCCCGAAAAAACAATGCAACACAGGTATCTATCCGCGAAAACCTCAAATACAACATATATATATATATGTATATACATATATATACATATATATATATATATATATATATATATATATATATATATATATATATATATAAAATATATAATTAATTTTCAGTTTGGTTTACTTAAATTAGAATATTAAATAACCCATAACATAATGGCTTGCAGAAATCCGATCAAAACTTGTCAATATACATATAATCTAAATCTGCAAAAATCATTAGCTTAACCTACACCCCTTTCTTAATAATTATTAATCAAAGGCTTGCCTACAGCTTGTTTTAAGAAACTCATGTTTTATTTTCTTTAAATAAGATTCGGAATATCGTGCAAGGCGATACACAGTGGTTTCAAATCCCAAAAAGCTGATCCCTAAAATATGAAGGAACTGTTCAAATATCGTGATATTTTGTCTCCTCACGTTTTTGAGGTCTCCGATCACGAAACTGAACTCAAAATTTCTAAATTAAAAATGGCGGACGCAATATGGCAAATAATTTTTCGGAAAAAACATTCAATTTTGTTGAAAGTCGAGATTTCTTGGCTGTAAAAGTCACCTATCACGAAACTGAATTCCAAATATATAATATATATATATATATATATATATATATATATATATATATATATATATATATATATATATGTATATATATATATATATATTCGCGGATGGAAATATGTGTTGATTTGATAAAAACACAGATTTTTTTAGTTTCACAGTTTTTATTGTAGAATACTATATATTTATGTCACATAAACACTGTGTATTCATCAGTTAATGAATTACAAATACGATTAAACAAAGGTACTACAAACATAGGTGTAAAATTAATATACACACATATATATATATATTATATATATATATATATATATATATATATATATATATATATATATATATATACTTTTCGGAGCTCTATAATAATAATGAGTCTTTTTGCTACTACCAAAAATAAATCTCATGTGAAATTTGTCAGTTATGAGTTGGGAAAGATGATGCGTTCGACCCACCATCCTCTTATGGGGATTACATGTAAATCTAGCCCCTTATGGGAGGAATTACATGTAAATCTAGCACCGAGCCCCTTATGGAGAATTACATCTAAATCTACACGAAGCCCCTTATGGGCAAATCCTATACAAAATAGTTCTGAACGTGTCCGAGCGAGTATGTGTAGATGGCACTGCAAGATACGTGTACGGTGGATAGCGGGAAAATTCAAAGTGAGTTACGGGATACCAGCGGGAAGTGGATATGTATGCCTAATTGATTGCAAAAATATTACTGCTTGATTCAATGAGATTATAGGATTTAGACCGGACAGGACTAAACAGACAAGACTAGACAGACAAGACTAGACGGACAAGACTAGACAGACAAGACTAGAGACAAGACTATACGGACAAGACTAGAAGGACAAGACTAGACTAAACCATTTTTCAACCATTTGATGAGAAAAATCAAATCTGTTGTCAGAACGGCTCTAGCATGTGCCCTAAGGGAGATACCGCCCGACCGCCTCCCCCTCAGTAGATGACGTTATCCGCCGCGGCAGATATTGCTAAACTAATTATGTCGATGCTGATTGGTTGATTAACGAATAAATATTTGCAGTTTCGGCTTGATTCAATGATATTATAGGTTTTTTATGATATTTAGACCGTACAGGGCTAAACAGACGAGACTAGACAGACAAGACTAGATAGACTACAAATTTCCAGTGATATTTATATGAATAATTTTCTATGTGTAAGTGTAATGTGTAAATTTCTTAAACTTGCCTGTATCCTAAACCGTATTAATTATTTAAATATTTAATATAAATAAAAAAGTATTTCGGCAATTAGGTTTAATTTTGAGTGAGAAATGGAGCGGTGCGGAAGGGGAGAAATGATAAATCTCGAACCGCTGTCTAATCAATTTCTTAGAGATTGTGCGTTTATTTTAAAAAGCATATTAAGATTTTGATTTACTATCGGGCTAGTCGATTAGGCGCGACCGGACGTCTAGTGCTAATAACAATTTCTCGTCTCAAGTTGTCTGTGGACATGTGGGATGGGAAGTCCGAATTATAGAATAATAGATAAGAAATATTAATTCTCAAGGGAATGATGAGCTTGTAAAATAATAAAATCTAGATACAATTTATGGTTTTATTAAATTCAAATAATAGTACATTTAAATTTACTTCAATACAGTTAAATACTTATATAAACATTCTACATTTCTTACGCCACACATATAGTATTCGTTAATATGGTTTAACCATGCTAGCTTCATTTAAATTAAATTGGGGTAATCGTAAAATTCATCATCGTCATCATCTTCTAAATTTATAACAAAATATTCATTACAATGTAAGTTTTTTCAAATGTCCTTTTACAAAAATAATATTAAAACTATCTGAATGTTGAATGTGAAACTTTAAAATATCTTGAAACAGTTTTGGCGATAAATTTAAGTCCGTGATAGTAAACCTCCAACCATCGAACCTGTATCTTATCTTATGCGTTTAGAGATCTGACTGGCGCTGATGGTTTGAATAGGTAGGTATCTACATTATCCGCATCGACTGATTTGATTGAAAGTTCTTTTGGTGTAAATTTTCCATTCACACTGAATCCTTGAACATCGATGATAAATCGTCTAGCCATATGGCCGATATGCTTCTTTCTCAGTATTGGTCCCAGCAGCTTTTCTAAATGATTGATTCTTCTACGAAAACGTACTCGATTTGCAGCTTCCCTCAACCACTCAATAAATTCTAGATTCACACTGAGTTTCAATAATAAAAATTTCAACTATATCTACCGCACCAGAGTTTGTTAAAAATGATACACTTTTCTTCATCATGAGTTTTAAATTAATTCGAACTATCCCCGACAATGGAGTGTATTCAACGACAGCATCACACAAAATAAGACAATAGGTTTAAGTGTTTGACGTAAATTGGGACAATCGTAAAATATTACTCGATTATGATGGCTTCTCTTAAAGCGTTTTCTATAGTTTGAATCTCATAATCCTTGGACGTGTTACCGAATTGTTGAGACTTTTTAACAGCCATAATCGTTCAACCAACTCGTTAGGATCATTCCATTCAATAGACGGATCAAACGACCTCCGGTTTGCAATTTTTTTATTGAGGTAAGGTATGTTCCCTTCGAAATCATAGTTCGTGAAAACACTTTCTTCATCTTCTTCTCTCTTATTAATACAATTTCTTGGAAATTCTGTGAGGATGCTTTGGATGCGTTCGGATGTTTGAGAATTACTAATACCAAATTGATGTTCCCACAAATTCACATAATTTAACAACTCTTTAAAGGAGTAGGCTAACATTGAGACGTTTATTCTGTTTTCTTTTATCCCCACCATTAAGTCATTGTATATATCATGATCTTTGGGTACACCTGCTTCAATATCTTCAGGTACACTTTTATCTAAACTGTTTTCTTTCATTGTCTATAGCATGCTTTTCAGATACTTTCGATTCCACTTTCTTTGCTTTACTTTCAATCAAACTGTCATCGTTTTTTGATTGTTTCACTCGTTGTACTTTCTTTAATATGATGTCTCTAAATTCTTGCGACTTGTTATTTTCAATTACTAGATCATCATTATCAATTATTTTGATAATAATGATCTAGTACGTTTATTAGTGCTAGATCTTTGACGTTTTTCATTTTGGATTATCTCATCATCCGGCAAATGTCTAAATGTGACACAAGAAAATATTTTTGCACAATACTCGCATATAATTTTAAAGTTTTTGTTGTGACCTCTTTCATGTCTGCGTAAATTTTCAATCAATGAATATCGTTTGTTACACTTGCTACATTTAAACATGATGTATTCTCGCCAACGTCTAGTACTAAACTGATTAACAATCAAGTTTACTCCAATTTATACCGAATGCACAATTCAATAGATAGAGAAGAATAAAAGTGGACGGAAAAAGTGAACGGTGGACGGAAAAAGTGAACGGGATAGTGGACGGTGGACGAAAAAAGTGGACTGAAAAATATCTATATAAATATCGTCTGTTTCAATCAATAAAATAAGACTGTTGGTGTCACAGTAGCATAGAGTAACTTTATCACCATACTTGGGTTTCAAAAAATCATAATAATTTAACAATGTATATCGTTTTTATTATCCATTTTATTCAGTTTCAGGATTACAGGTAAAATTAAATAAAACCAAGTTATTAGTAGAATAAAAATATATATTTATAAAAATTACAACAGCAAATAACGTGAGTCCCAAAAGTCTTGGAATCTACTCTTGCCATGAATTTGAAGACGTAGGTCATATCTTAATTCCAGACATAAAATTAGACAAATAATCAAGTGTCAATTTTATGTAGCTGTCAGTGGTCTTGAGGTTATGTCGCATAAGTTCAACAATTTCATTAGCTATAATTAAAACGCCTTCTCATAAATTTAACACTGATTTATTTTATAGTGTTGTGAATTATAAAATTAACAAAGAAGAACAAACATTACAATAGATTTGAATGTGTTGTCTATTTTCACGAATACACAAATTAATTCACCGTTTTATGCTATCGAACACATTTTGTAATACTGTGTTGTCTATCTCTTCGCATTTTCTTATTACATTGTTTCACAGATCTTCTAGTTTATGCACTGGACAGCTGAATACTGAATTTTTAAATATGGAAAAAGAAAAAAGTCCATAGGAGTTAGATCACAAGAACGTGGTGGAAATCGGTCTTTGCTTATGCCTGTCGTCTGTTAGCCTGTCGTCGAAGAATTCCTTAAGAAAATTTAAGGTTTCACAGGCAATGTTCGGTCTAGCAGAATCTTGTTGGAAGAAGCCATTGTGGAGTTCATCATCATGAATTTTGTTGCAAAATAGTGGCTCTATAAGTGGCAGTGTTTAAATTATCATAGAAAAAATATTGGACCGATAATTCTGCATGTTGACATTGCTAACCACACACCAACTTTGATTGGATGCAGTGGGCTCTCTCTAAAAAAATGTGGGTTGCCAACACTCCACATGCGCATGTTTTGGGAATTAATGTATCCGTTTAGATGAAACCAGGCTTCATCAGTGAAAAATGTTAAAATTAACACTTCTTCGTTCATATTTTCATTGAACCACTGACAGTAGACCAGTCTTTTATTATAATCGAGTGGTAAAAGTTCTTGGTACATTTGCAACTTATATGGTTTCATGTGAAAATCTTGACGAATAATCCTGTGAGTGGTAGTACGACTTAAATTCAACTGTTGTACTAGTCTCCTAATTGAACTGGTAGGGTCGTCTTGGACTACATTTCTGATGTTGTTTATAATATTCTCATTATTAATACGAGGTCTTTCACTTCTTTGTTTCCTTTTAATGTAACCAGTACTTCGAAAGCAAACAACTGATCATAATACCTGCCTTCTAAACTGATTCCTATTAAATACAGCCATAGGGAAACGTTGCCTAAATTCTTCAATGCACGGGTCGATACTGTATTCGCATTCACCATTTTCCAGGCGTCTACCATTACGAAAATAACTATCGACAATAAAAGTTTTCTGCTCTTTTGCAAACATTTTTAAATCAAATAAATTAAGTAAGATCAGTAGAAATAACATAAAACGGCTAATTAATTTGTGTATTCGTGAAAATGGACAATACATTCAACATCTGTTGTAATGTTTGTTCTTCTTTGCACTATAAAATAAATCAGTGTTAACTTTATGAGAAAGCGTTTTATTTATAACTAATGAAATTGTTGAACTTAACACCACTGAAATATATACTACCTGGAACCAGTGTTTACCAACTTTATTTTTCAGGGGATCGTACTATGCACTTGAAAAAATCGTATTTTGCCACGAATTTTAGAAAAAAAAAATAGTACGCATAGAATTTTCAATAAAACAATAGTAAATGTATATATTTCAGTGCTTAACACTAAAAACAATGCGACATAACCTGAAGCCCACTGACAGCTACTTAAAAATGACATTTGATAATTTGTTTAATTTTATGTCTGGAATTAAGAAATGACCTACGTCTTCAAATTCATGGCAAGAGTGGATTCCAAGACTTTTGGGACTCACGTTATATAATATAAAAACAGTGTAATAATCGCTATTTTACAATAATTGATTTATCGCCTCAGTCTTAACATACCGCAACCTAACCTAATGTTAACCTACCCTAATGCTAACCCAACTACCCTAACCCATTTACCCGTGCTTGCCCCGCCCACTTTTTCTCCACGGTTCCACCGTTCACCGAGCGTTGGGGGCTAATAAATTATGATGATCTAATTAATTTCTGGGGGTTAATCTGCGTCTAGTCTAGTGCTGATAGCAATTTCCTGTCTAAACCTGTCTGTAAACGCATGTGGAACTAATAAATTATGAAACGCGGTCTAATTAATTTCTCAGAATTAATCTCTGGTCTAGTCTGGCGCTGATAACAATTTCTCGTCTCAACTTATTTAACTTATCAGCTATTGGTTTTGGTATAAATAGGAGAGACAATATTTCAACATCCAGTCTCTCGAAAACCACAAACCAGACGATCCAGACTATTTAAGTCAACAATTCAAAGATGGATTTCAACAAGTTAATCAACATTAACAGCAAATCATCGAAGATGTATTTAAAAGCTACCGATTTAAAATGAAATGAAAAATACATCATCAATCAGTTCTTCTTCAAAAAATGCTGTTTATGTAAATAGCATCGTCGCAGATACAGTTGAGGGGTTCATATGGATCCCAAAGAAATATATGGAACTATTTTCGGGCGATGCCATGGAAGATTACAACACCAACTTTAGCAGAAGCCTATGTATTCATGCAGAGAAAATAAAAACTAAGAATGGTAAAGAAATAGTTATTCTTAAAATTACCTCTACAGATTAATTGTAAATTGTAGATTGTTCTAATAAAGAAACTGTAGATTGTTCTGATGAAGAATTTGGTGAGAAGCGTACCCGTAATTAATCCATCTATTTGAGTCCACTTAAAATATCTACTAGTTTATCACCATTATATGAGACACTTCCTAGGTGTCAAAAGAATAAAGTTGAGAGTTTTAATGGTAATTGTGATAATAGTAGAGAAAAATATGCACATGTTCCTGATTCAATAAACCAATCAGCTGTTTGTTCATCCAACGCTAAAGATAGTGCACATTCCCTCGAGAAAACGGATGTTAAAAGACGGTGCGTTGGTTGTTATAAAGAAAACCGAATGATATTTGGAAGATAAAAGGCCTCACGTAAAACTAGTTGTGTTTCGTTGTAATATGTGTGCAAGTCATTATTGTTTAAGCTGCTTTTTCCGAGCGCATAATGTACAAAAAGCATGGTCATCGTGGAAAAATGGTAAGCTCCTAAAAATATGACTAATATGATTGGTGAAATTATGTCTTAAATAATAGATTTCAAACTAAATATTAAACTTGATGTTATAGAAAAAACTACTAAAAATCACACACATAAATTAATTATTGTAAAATAGCGATTATTATACTGTTTTCATATTATATATTTGCTCTTGTAATTGTATATAAATAAATATTTTTATTCTACTAATAACTTTGTTTTATTTAATTTTACCTGCAATCCAGAAACTGAATAAAATGGATAATAAAAACGATATACATTGTTAAATTATTATGACTTTTTGAAACCCAAGTATGGTGATAAAGTTGCTCTATGCTATTGTGACAACGACAGTCTTATTTTATTGATTGAAACAGACGATATTTATATAGATATTTTTCCGTCCACTTTTTCCGTCCAAAGTCTACTTTCTCGTCCACTTTTTCCGTCCACCGTCCACTTTTTTCCGTCCACCGTCCAGTTTTTCCGTCCACCGTCCAGTTTTTCCGTCCACCGTCCAGTTTTTCCGTCCACCGTCCACTTTTTCCGTCCACTTTTATTCTTCTCTATTCAATAGATATATATTCAATAGATTCAATAGATTGTACATTCGGTATAAATAGGAGTAAACTTGATTGTTAATCAGTTTAGTACTAGACGTTGGCGAGAATACATCATGTTTAAATGTAGCGAGTGTAACAAACAATATTCATTGAATGAAAATTTACGCAGACATGAAAGTGGTCAGAACAAAAACTTTAAAATTATATGCGTGTATTGTGCAAAAATATTTTCTTGTCGTGATCTCTAAATCATTCATTTTGGATTATCTCATCATCCGGCAAATGTCTAAATGTGACTCCATTAAGAGTGTCTTGCGATTGTTCTTCGAGATCCACCAGTTGACGCATCTTAGTTGCATAATGTTTATCTGACAAGTGGCTATTATAAATCCGTCTATTGAATGGAATGATCCTAACGAGTTGGTTGAACGATTATGGCTGTTAGAAAAGTCTCAACAATTCGGTAACACGTCCAAGGAATATGAGATTCAAACTATAGAAAACGAAAATCGAGTAATATTTTACGATTGTCCCAATTTAATTAAAATGAAAATATTAAATCATCAACTGCTGATTTAAAAATTGAATTAGAAGTTTCGAGTCAAACACTCAAGCCTATTGTCTTATTTTGGGTGATGCTGTCGTTGAATACACTCCATTGTCGGGGATAGTTCGAAAATTAATTTAAAACTCATAACGAAGAAAAGTGTATCATTTTTAACAAACTCTGGTGGGGTAGATATTGTTGAAATTTTTATTATTGAATCTCAGTGTGAATCTTGAAGCGGTATTGAGTGGTTGAGGGAAGCTGCAAATCGAGTACGTTTTCGTAGAAGAATCAATCATTTAGAAAAGGGCTAGAATTGTTGGCTAGACGATTTATCATCGATATTTGATTCAAACCATCAGCGCCAGTCAGATCTCTTAACGCATAAGATAAGATACAAGTTCTATGGTTGGAGGTTTACTATCACGGACTTAAATACAGCGCTGGAAATTTATCGCAAAATCTCTTTCAAGATATTTTAAAGGTTCACATTCAACATTCGGATAGTTTTAAAATTAATTTTGTAAAAGGACATTTGAAGAAACTTACATTGTAATGAATATTTTGTTATAAATTTAGAAGATGATGACGATGATACATTTTACGATTGCTCCAATTTAATTAAAATGAAGCTAATAATATGTGGAATATAATATGTGTAGCGTAAGAAATGTTGAATGTTTATATAAGTATTTAACTGTATTGAAGTAAATTTAAATGTACTATTATTAGAATTTGTATATTGAAATAAAAAAACGCTGGAGCTACTCATGGATACACACTTTCCAAACAATGGAATAAGTGTAGTGGACTCCACCATAACTGATCCACCTCGGTATCTGGCTGACAGAATTGTAGGTGGAGATAAGTTAACCTGGAGCATCAAAAGCTTCAAACCCTTTAAGTCACCTGGACCTGACGGGATCAGTCCAGTTGAGCTGCAAGAGGCCATAGATATAGTTACACCTTGGTTGGAGACTATGTTTAAGGCATGTATAAAACTCTCATACATCCCAAAAATATGGAGAGAGGTCGAAGCGGTCTTCATCCCAAAAGGAGGAAAGGCCTCACACACCTCCCCCAAAGACCTGAGACCAATCAGCTTATCATCGTTCCTGCTAAAGACACTTGAAAGACTGATTGACTTGCACATGAAGGAGGCATTACACCCTGAAATGCTGTCAATGTCTCAGCACGCATACACAAAGGGGAAATCCGTGGAAACAGCACTCCACGCCTTGGTAAACCAGATAGAGAGCTCGATGAGGCATAAGGAGTTCACGATGGTTGTCTTCCTCGATATAGAAGGGGCATTTAACAACGTGAAGCCTGAAGCCATAGAATCAGCCTTAACTGGACTAGCTATGGACAACGCTCTATGTCACCTGATCGGAAAAATGCTCCGTGAAAGGAACATTAGGGCCACAATGGGAGAATCCCACATAAGAAGGAAGGTGAGTAGGGGAACCCCACAAGGAGGCGTCCTCTCACCATTGCTTTGGAACATCACGCTAAATGAGCTGCTCTTCCAACTTAGGAAATCCGGCTGCAGGCTCGTCGACTATGCGGATGACGTAGCAATAGCGTCCTCAGGGAAACACCTCAATACAATGTCGCAACTTGTTGAAGGGGCCCTATCGAAACTAGCGCAATGGAGCAAAAGGTGTGGCGTAGATGTCAACCCGGCGAAAACCGAGCTAGTCGTTTTCACAAGGAAACACAACATCCCAGAATTCAGGCTCCCAATGCTAAAGGGCACTGAACTGACGATCAAGGAGAGCGCCAAGTACTTAGGTCTCATACTAGACCGAAAGTTATCTTGGAAGCTCAACATAAATGAAAGAGTACGGAAAGCAACTGTGGCGCTGTACTCTTGCAAGAGAGCGGTGGGGAAAACTTGGGGCCTCAACCCCAAGATTACCTTCTGGCTATACAGAGCCGTAGTTACACCAATACTCTACTACGGCGTTTTCATATGGTGGCCGGCACTTAATAAAAGAGTCCATCAAATGGCGCTTACAACAGTGCAGAGAATGGCGGCGCTCATGATAACGGGAGCCATGAGAACGACGCCTACGAAAGCCTTGTAGACAATCCTGGACATAGCCCCGGTCGATTTAATGGGCAAGCAACTTGCCATTACCACAACACTTAGACTAAAGTCAGTGCGAATGTTGACATCGGACTATCGTGGACACGCCGGAATAATCAATGAATTTAAAGGGGTGCTCAAAAACATAGACCGATGTCTAGCAACACCTGCTTTTGGCAACAACTTCTCATACCACATACCCTCTCAAGAGGAGTGGATGGAAAAAAAAGAGGTACCAGCAGGACACACGCAGGTCTTTACAGACGGCTCACGGAGGGAGGACAAAGTGGGCAGCGGAGTTTTCTCCAACGACCTCAACCTCAGAATTAGCTTACGCCTGCCAGACTACTGCAGCGTTCTACAGGCGGAGGTAACCGCCATAAAGGGGAAGCAGAGTGGCTGATGGTAAATGGGGACCCTGGTGAACAGATCCACATTTACACCGATAGCCAAGCTGCTCTCCGGGCAGTTACTAGCGTGTGCACCAACTCAGCAGTGGTCTCTGGCTGTCGGAGAAAGCTGAATGAGCTCGCAACACACACAGACGTGAGACTCACGTGGGTACCAAGCCACAGCGGGATCCCAGGTAACGCAAAAGCGGATGAGCTTGCAAAGAACGGCACAAGCCTGCACTCAACCGAAGTATTACAGGATATTGGTATTCCATTTGCCTCGTGCAAGGAAACCATAGCCGAAATAACCTCGAACCTAGCGGAGCGAAGGTGGAGGGATGAAGACACCTGCGAGGTAACCAGGCAAATATGGCCTCACCGAAACAGGAAAAGAAGCACCAACATCGTATCTCTAAAAAGAAACGATATCAGACTGGCAGTGGGAGTCATCACGGGACACTGTCCCATTGGCAAGCACGCTGAGAGACTGGGCATAGCGAAGCGGGACTACTGCAGAGGCTGCCTGGACGAGGAGGAAGAGGAGAGTGTTCAGCATTACCTATGCCAATGCCCCTCTCTGACCGCAACACGATTGCTCTTCTTAGGCCGACCTTTCTTGGATGATCTCTCTGACCTCGCATCACTAGATGCGCAGACTCTCATGAGGTTCATCCACGGCTCGAAATGGTTTGACAAAATCCCCTGAGGAGGGTTGTACTGCAAGTACCGTGGTAACACAACGGGCCCATCTGAGGCCTATGTGAGCATTAGCTGCCACTTAAACCTAAACCTAAATTATTAGAATTTAATAAAACCATAAATTGTATGTAGAGTTTATTATTTTACAACCTGATCATTCCCTTGAGAATTAATATTTCTTATCTATTATTCCAAAATTCGGACATCCCATCCCACATGTCCACAGATAAGTAGAAACGAGAAATTGTTATCAGCACTAGACGTCCGGTCGCGCCTAATCGACAAGCCCGATAGTAAATCAAAATCTTAATATGCTTATAATAAACGCAGAATTTGATTAGACCGCGGTTCGAGATTTATCATTTCTACGCTTGCGCACCGCTGTTAAGATAAGAGGGAGTTGTTATGACTGCCAAACTTTCGGTCCTATCTAGGCGCGCGTTACATAAACATTTTCTATCTTGGTTGTAATAAAAATTATTGGATGTTATTTCCTTCTCATACATTTAAAAGCTTCAAGTTCAAATACTAAACTGATTACGTAAACTGAAAAAGAAACAATATATTCCATTTCTCACTCAAAATTAAACCTAATTGCCGAAATACTTTTTTATTTATATTAAATATTTAAATAATTAATACGGTTTAGGATATAGGCAAGTTTAAGAAATTTGACTTACACATAGAAAATTATTCAGATAAATATCACTGGAAATTTGTAGTCTCGTCTGTTTAGTCCTGTCCGGTCTAAATCCTATAATCTCATTAAATCAAGCCGTAACTGCAATTATTTATTTGTTAATCAACCAACCAGTATCGAGATAATTAGTTTAGCAATATCTGTCGCGGCGGATGACGTCATCTACTGAGGGGGAGGCGGTCGGGCGGTATCTCCCTTAGGGCACATGCTAGAGCCGTTCTGACACCAGATTTGATTTTTCTCATCAAATGGTTGAAAAATGGTTTAGTCTAGTCCGTCTAGTCTTGTCCGTATAGTCTTGTCTGTCAAGTCTTGTCTGTCTAGTCAATTCAATTCAATTTATTTCAATAAATAATATTATATATTTCAATATTCTATGTATGCTAAAAGAAATGTATCAAAATCCGAATTTGATACCTGAAACTTCAATAGTTTTTTATTGCAGCGTAGTACTCCTGCATCGAGTAGGGCTCAATATTAATTAGGATATGGTGAAGCTTTTTCTTCTAATCCCTGAATTTTGTTTGTTCTTTAATTGACCGTGGCAGGGCAGTAATTTAATATTTACATATGGAGGACATTTTTCATACATGGTCAATTTATGTTTGGGAACGTTGTACTTTAGATTAGCAAACTTTGTGGTCTTCTCGTATTTAATTTTGTACTGGCTGAATAAGTATTTCTTTTTAAATAGAAACAGTAGGGATTCGTAAATATATGTACATGTTGTAGTATGTTTGCGGCGCTATACTTTCCTCTACATGATTCCCTGAACTTTAGGTTGAGTAGGACTCTTAGTGCTTCTTTGTGTATTGGGGTGATGTCCTTTATGTTTGTGTCGCCACCCCAGAATAGTATACCAAAACGAATATGGCTATGAAAGTTAGCTTAGTATACCGTACGTAATATCTCTGGGTTTAGGTAGCGTTTAAGAATTCGAAAAGCATATAATGCTTTGTTAAATATATTTCAAACATAAGATATATGGGAAGTCCAATCCAGAGTGTCGTCTATATGGATTCCTAACAGTTTTACATTTTTCCTAAGTTCCGCTTGAACGTTTTAAACTAAGATATTCATGTTGTATATTCGATTATCACATTTTGTTTTAAATATAATTAGGTTTGTCTTTTTTTATTTACCACTAATGTGTTCTCACTAAACCACGTTTCCAGCGTTGCTATTGATGTCTCGATGCTATTTGTTAGTTCGGTTGTATCCTTATTAGCTACGATTAAGCTCGTATCGTCAGCATAATTTATGATCAAGTTTGGTGTGTTGTTTAAATTTAATTTTGGTAGGTCATTTATGTACAAAATAAACAGAAGCGGACCCAAAATGCTACCTTGTGGGATACCTATATCTATGGTTCTCGGCGTCGATCTTAGTTTCTCTTGCGGGGTATAAGCTTCTGAGATTTGTGTTCTGTTTTTTAAATAAGATGTAAACAAGTTTAAGGTTAATCCCCTAATTCCGTATCTTTCAACTTTACTTAATAGGATGGCGTTGTCGACTGTGTCGTATGGTTTAGAGAAGTCTAGTAGAATCCCGCATGGTATATTATGATCTTCAAGTTGACTCATTATCTCTCTTATGAATTGGAAGCAAGCAGTCTCTATGGAACGACCCTTAATAAACCCATGCTGTTGTTTACTAATGATATGGAATTTGTTTAGGAAAAGTAATAACCTTTTACATATTAGCTTCTCCATAATTTTCGAGAAAGCTGATTGTAGACTGATCGGCCTGTAGTTGTCTATATCGACTATGTTTCCCTTCTTGAAAATGGGTATTATTTTCGAGACCTTTAGTGAACTTGGGAAAATTCCGTGTACAAACGCATTGTTAATGATGACTTCAAGCGGTTCAGAGAGTTCTTCAGCGACACCTTTGAGGATTGCCATAGGAATTTCATCGAAGCCATAGCTTTTTGTATTCCTTAGATCTCTTATAACTTGATGTAGTTCCAATTGTGTTATTTCGTATGGGCAGCTAGTTAGGTCCTTTGTAAGGTTTATGGGATTGTCGGCATAAAAGTCGTTTATCATGTTGGGCTTGATGTTCGGCCCCAGGATACAGTTTGCTCCTTCACGCTTAACATATTTGATTTGGGTAATATCGTATACTACCTCCCATGTTGATTTTACGGTATTGTCACCCTCTTTAATTTTATTTTGGTAGTATTTCTTCTTTTCTAGCTTCAATAAACGCGTGTACTTTCGCCGCAGTCTGTTGAAAATGCTTTTTAGTTCAGGGATTGTTTGGGATAATATAAGCAATAAGCCGATACGTTCTTCCATTGCATCAATTGTTGTATCATGGAAAAACTTTTTTCTTGTTAATTATAGACATGGGAAAGACATCCTCAAAATGAAGCTTGACCCTGTTCAGAAAGGATTTCCACTGAACGTCTACGTCTGAGGTTTGTTTGGTAAAAACCTCATCCCATGTTTCGTTATTCAAATTTTCTTTAAAATTCCTTATGTTCTCTTCTTTGACACCTTAAGTCTTGTCTGTCTAGTCTTGTCTGTCTAGTCTTGTCTGTCTAGTCTTGTCTGTCTAGTCTTGTCTGTCTAGTCTTGTCTGTCTAGTCTTGTCTGTCTAGTCTTGTCTGTCTAGTCTTGTCTGTCTAGTCTTGTCTGTCTAGTCTTGTCTGTCTAGTCTTGTCTGTCTAGTCTTGTCTGTCTAGTCTTGTCTGTCTAGTCTTGTCTGTCTAGTCTTGTCTGTCTAGTCTTGTCTGTCTAGTCTTGTCTGTCTAGTCTTGTCTGTCTAGTCTTGTCTGTCTAGTCTTGTCTGTCTAGTCTTGTCTGTCTAGTCTTGTCTGTCTAGTCTTGTCTGTCTAGTCTTGTCTGTCTAGTCTTGTCTGTCTAGTCTTGTCTGTCTAGTCTTGTCTGTCTAGTCTTGTCTGTCTAGTCTTGTCTGTCTAGTCTTGTCTGTCTAGTCTTGTCTGTCTAGTCTTGTCTGTCTAGTCTTGTCTGTCTAGTCTTGTCTGTCTAGTCTTGTCTGTCTAGTCTTGTCTGTCTAGTCTTGTCTGTCTAGTCTTGTCTGTCTAGTCTTGTCTGTCTAGTCTTGTCTGTCTAGTCTTGTCTGTCTAGTCTTGTCTGTCTAGTCTTGTCTGTCTAGTCTTGTCTGTCTAGTCTTGTCTGTCTAGTCTTGTCTGTCTAGTCTTGTCTGTCTAGTCTTGTCTGTCTAGTCTTGTCTGTCTAGTCTTGTCTGTCTAGTCTTGTCTGTCTAGTCTTGTCTGTCTAGTCTTGTCTGTCTAGTCTTGTCTGTCTAGTCTTGTCTGTCTAGTCTTGTCTGTCTAGTCTTGTCTGTCTAGTCTTGTCTGTCTAGTCTTGTCTGTCTAGTCTTGTCTGTCTAGTCTTGTCTGTCTAGTCTTGTCTGTCTAGTCTTGTCTGTCTAGTCTTGTCTGTCTAGTCTTGTCTGTCTAGTCTTGTCTGTCTAGTCTTGTCTGTCTAGTCTTGTCTGTCTAGTCTTGTCTGTCTAGTCTTGTCTGTCTAGTCTTGTCTGTCTAGTCTTGTCTGTCTAGTCTTGTCTGTCTAGTCTTGTCTGTCTAGTCTTGTCTGTCTAGTCTTGTCTGTCTAGTCTTGTCTGTCTAGTCTTGTCTGTCTAGTCTTGTCTGTCTAGTCTTGTCTGTCTAGTCTTGTCTGTCTAGTCTTGTCTGTCTAGTCTTGTCTGTCTAGTCTTGTCTGTCTAGTCTTGTCTGTCTAGTCTTGTCTGTCTAGTCTTGTCTGTCTAGTCTTGTCTGTCTAGTCTTGTCTGTCTAGTCTTGTCTGTCTAGTCTTGTCTGTCTAGTCTTGTCTGTCTAGTCTTGTCTGTCTAGTCTTGTCTGTCTAGTCTTGTCTGTCTAGTCTTGTCTGTCTAGTCTTGTCTGTCTAGTCTTGTCTGTCTAGTCTTGTCTGTCTAGTCTTGTCTGTCTAGTCTTGTCTGTCTAGTCTTGTCTGTCTAGTCTTGTCTGTCTAGTCTTGTCTGTCTAGTCTTGTCTGTCTAGTCTTGTCTGTCTAGTCTTGTCTGTCTAGTCTTGTCTGTCTAGTCTTGTCTGTCTAGTCTTGTCTGTCTAGTCTTGTCTGTCTAGTCTTGTCTGTCTAGTCTTGTCTGTCTAGTCTTGTCTGTCTAGTCTTGTCTGTCTAGTCTTGTCTGTCTAGTCTTGTCTGTCTAGTCTTGTCTGTCTAGTCTTGTCTGTCTAGTCTTGTCTGTCTAGTCTTGTCTGTCTAGTCTTGTCTGTCTAGTCTTGTCTGTCTAGTCTTGTCTGTCTAGTCTTGTCTGTCTAGTCTTGTCTGTCTAGTCTTGTCTGTCTAGTCTTGTCTGTCTAGTCTTGTCTGTCTAGTCTTGTCTGTCTAGTCTTGTCTGTCTAGTCTTGTCTGTCTAGTCTTGTCTGTCTAGTCTTGTCTGTCTAGTCTTGTCTGTCTAGTCTTGTCTGTCTAGTCTTGTCTGTCTAGTCTTGTCTGTCTAGTCTTGTCTGTCTAGTCTTGTCTGTCTAGTCTTGTCTGTCTAGTCTTGTCTGTCTAGTCTTGTCTGTCTAGTCTTGTCTGTCTAGTCTTGTCTGTCTAGTCTTGTCTGTCTAGTCTTGTCTGTCTAGTCTTGTCTGTCTAGTCTTGTCTGTCTAGTCTTGTCTGTCTAGTCTTGTCTGTCTAGTCTTGTCTGTCTAGTCTTGTCTGTCTAGTCTTGTCTGTCTAGTCTTGTCTGTCTAGTCTTGTCTGTCTAGTCTTGTCTGTCTAGTCTTGTCTGTCTAGTCTTGTCTGTCTAGTCTTGTCTGTCTAGTCTTGTCTGTCTAGTCTTGTCTGTCTAGTCTTGTCTGTCTAGTCTTGTCTGTCTAGTCTTGTCTGTCTAGTCTTGTCTGTCTAGTCTTGTCTGTCTAGTCTTGTCTGTCTAGTCTTGTCTGTCTAGTCTTGTCTGTCTAGTCTTGTCTGTCTAGTCTTGTCTGTCTAGTCTTGTCTGTCTAGTCTTGTCTGTCTAGTCTTGTCTGTCTAGTCTTGTCTGTCTAGTCTTGTCTGTCTAGTCTTGTCTGTCTAGTCTTGTCTGTCTAGTCTTGTCTGTCTAGTCTTGTCTGTCTAGTCTTGTCTGTCTAGTCTTGTCTGTCTAGTCTTGTCTGTCTAGTCTTGTCTGTCTAGTCTTGTCTGTCTAGTCTTGTCTGTCTAGTCTTGTCTGTCTAGTCTTGTCTGTCTAGTCTTGTCTGTCTAGTCTTGTCTGTCTAGTCTTGTCTGTCTAGTCTTGTCTGTCTAGTCTTGTCTGTCTAGTCTTGTCTGTCTTGTCTTGTCCGTCTAGTCTTGTCTGTCTAGTCTTGTCTGTCTAGTCTTGTCGGTCTAGTCTTGTTCGTTTAGTCTTGTCTGTCTAGTCTTGTCTGTCTAGTCTTGTCTGTCTAGTCTTGTCCGTCTAGTCTTGTCTGTCTAGTCTTGTCTGTCTAGTCTTGTCTGTCTAGTCTTGTCCGTCTAGTCTTGTCTGTCTAGTCTTGTCTGTCTAGTCTTGTCTGTCTAGTCTTGTCCGTCTAGTCTTGTCTGTCTAGTCTTGTCTGTCTAGTCTTGTCTGTCTAGTCTTGTCCGTCTAGTCTTGTCTGTCTAGTCTTGTCTGTCTAGTCTTGTCCGTCTAGTCTTGTCTGTCTAGTCATGTCTGTTCAGTCCTGTCCGGTCTAAATCCAATTATGCATATATATCCACTTCCCGTTGGTATCCCGCAACTCATTTTGAATTTTGATGTTCCCGCTATACACCGTACACGTATCTTGAAGCGCCATCTACACATACTCGCTCGGACACGTTTAGAACTATTTTATATAGGATTTCCCCATAATGGGCTTCGTGCTAGATTTACATGTAATTCTTCATAAGGGCCTCGGTGCTAGATTTACATGTAATTCCTCCCATAAGGGGCTAGATTTACATGTAATCCCCATAAGGGGTTGGTAGGTCGAGAACGCATCACCTTTCCCTACTGTTATGTTATAGCTTTCAGTCCACCTTCAAGGCAATCAACAAAAACCAGAAAATAACATTGCTTTTGAAGATTA
This sequence comes from Phosphuga atrata, assembly GCA_944588485.1. NCBI lineage: Eukaryota > Metazoa > Arthropoda > Insecta > Coleoptera > Silphidae > Phosphuga > Phosphuga atrata. The sequence continues at coordinate 4,213,263 of OX155909.1, forward strand.
TGGCTTTCCGATACCTTAAGTGGCTAGCCGTCTGTAGACGCGTTTCGAGATTTATCCACTTAAGGTATCGGAAAGACATGATCTTATAAAATCATTTTATTTTCTGGTTTTTGTTGAGTGCCACGAAGGTGGACCGAAAGCTATAAAATAACTGACAAATTTCACATGAGATTTGTTTTTGGTAGTCCTAAAAAGACTCATTAGTATTATAGAGCTCCGGAAAGGTTGAGTATATTTATATATTCAAGCTGTGTTCCGACTTTATTTAGTTTATATGATTATCTATAACGTAGTATGGTGTTACCAATTCAAAATGTGTTGATTTGTTTTCTCGGGGATTCGGCGTTGATGTTAAGGGTTGGTTCTGATAAAGGTTGGTTGGGCACGACTGTGAAATAATTAAATTTTCATGCTATTGCGGAAACTGTTCAAGATATATGCGAAATGATGCGTTTTATTGGAGATAAACCAATCGAAATGTCAACTTTGGACACCTAGTAAAATTATCTGTAGAAATAAAATACTTTCCAAATGTCTCTTTTCCCACTTCGTATATTATATTCCTTCATAACCAAAAGCAGTCTATTGAGGCGTAAACATATCACATACTCCATTGGAGCAATTACTCCAAACATTACTTAACTTATATAATATTTAAAAAAATAAACTGTAAATTAAAATTAGTAACTTTATGGGTAAAATAGTCATTCGTATTACCTCAACATATTATCAATTTAGTTCTTGTTAAGCATATTATTCAATATCCTTGTTAAATCAATTTGCATTCTTAGCAGTTTAACGCATAATTTTGGCAGCATGTTCTCTATCTCTTTCCACCTCAAAAAGATGCATCCTTTTACGATGCGAAAAGCAATTGCCAGAACTTGCAAAAGCTTTTGGACAATAAAGACATTGATAAGGACGAGCTCCCGTGTGCTGATTTATGTGAAACTACAATCAAACAACATGCTTTAGGCTTTCCCCTTTCAGATTGGATTACTGCTCGTCTCGTATTCCATGTCAGGGTCTAGATTGTGATCATTTAGATTTACACATTGAATCTGTTTGACTAGTTTTATCTGTATATACATTACTGTGTATAGATACCCATAATTATAAAATAGGTACCTATCTAATTTGTTTACTATTCTCAGAATTTTCTTTTGTAAATTTAGTCTTGTCTGTCTACTCTTATTCGTCTAGTATTGCCTATCTATGTCTTGTCTGTCCAGTATTGTCACTCCGGTATTGTCTCTCTAGTCTTGTCATTTTATATTTTTTGAAATTACCTTTAAGTCCTGATTTCTTTTAAATGTTTTGTCACAAAGTGGACATTTATGTGGCCTAAGATCACTGTGTGTAATCGAATGAGCCCTCAATGTGCTATTTGTTGGATAAACTCTTCCACAAACTGCACAGGTAAATTGAATTCCACTGTGATATTCTTTATGGCGATGCAAGTTACATTGAGTCTTAAATCTGTAAAGAAAGCCGTGTTTTATAATTTAAGTGGTAATAAATATCAACTTATTGATTTAAATGCTTACATTCGTCCACATATATCGCAGCCATACTTCCCTTTGGGCCGATGTGTTTCTAAATGTACTTTTAAGTTTCCTTTTGTGGAGATATTTTTTCCACAAATTGGGCAGGCAAGTCGTAATACATTTACGTTTTCACCAGATTCTTCGCATGTAGAATCTTGTTCAGTCTCTATATTAAGTTTATCTTTGTCTTCTTCTACAGTCGCTACTTTTATATAAAAATTATTATGGTTATTTAATACCCTTTTATGATTTGTCAAATGACACATAGCGTGATTTTGTGACGAATGTTCAGTATGAGATACCCTGGAGCATATAGAACTACTATAAGCGTTCAATTCTTTAGAATAATTGTTTACATTTTCTGTTGTAGTTTCTAGCTTTAGAGTTTTAAAATTATTTTTCTTCACCGGAGCACGCATTATGTCTGACAAGTTTTTTTCTTCGTCGACTTCATCTTCTGAATCACATTGCAAGAATAACATAGGATCCACACGAACTTCCATTTCTTCTGTACCTTCAGATATCCCATTCTCCATTCCCTAAAATAAAGTAAAAATATTAACATTTATCACTAAATATATTAAATCATTGTGGAAGGGAGTTTTTTTTTCAATTATTTTTGATTTTTGATTAATTTGATTCTACAAAAATACAAAATCCTGCAAGATTCCTAAGTATTTACATACAGAAAGTATATAGATAATATCTAGTAGATGTATATTACATATAGGGTTCAGTTCACAGGGTACAGACATAGAAATAAATCTCATTTTAAAACAGGACACTTTGGTATAGAGGAAAATGACGAAGATATCAACGTAGCAAAAAAATAATCTGTAAATCCTTTTATACATCAGGAAACTTTCCGTTAAAAGGGTACAAACGCCATCCGCAAAAATCGAAATAACGATAATCGCATGAAAGGAGCTTCTAGCATTGAGCCAATCCAAAAAAATGCTGCCAACAGTCAATCAGAAAAGGATGAAACCTTGTTTAAAATTAAGTACGATGAAGCTTAGAATTCTGATAGGAATCGCAACAGATGTCAAGAAACATCTTAAAATCCAAAGGTTTTGTAGGTGTGGATGCGAAGCGGAAGATGAACAAGAAACCCCTATAAACCCCCTCTAGAACTGTAGAGCGTTAATATGCAAGAGAAAATGGGTCTTGTGGTAGAACGAGGAAGAATAAGAATCTTCGAATTCTAAAATTTCAAAACAATCATAATTGAGGGCTTAATAAGGCTGCTCACCTAGGGCCTAGGCCGCACTACGACTAAATCGCCGCGGTTTTTAATCGCGTCATTTTGTGACTCAAGTAAGCTAATACAAGCGGCCTCACTTGCGGTTTTTTCCCGCGACTGACTTTTCCCATAGCGTGCTGTGTGTTTCTCGAGCGGTTTCGCGGTTATAGCGGTTACCGCTTGCGGGAAAAAACCGTAGTGCAGCCTCGGCCTAAACCAGTGATTACAGAAAGAGGAGGGATAAAAAATACTTATTATAATCGTATGGTACGTACATATAACAAGGTGGGTATAAACATTCCTTAAAACTTACTAGCTAATATATTACATTTAGCACCTTCGCAAATCTATGTCCAAATTGATCAGCCAACAAATTACTTCTGGAGTCAATTCCGATAATTGACCAATGCCGCCAGTGAACTGTAGTAGTGGGCATTCATCTATGATGTGAGCTATTGTTTGTTCAGTCGCTCCACAGTCACATATTGGGTCGGATCGTATACCCCAGCGGTACATTAGTTGGGCACATCTGCCTACTCCAGTTCGATTTCGGGTAATGATTCGCGTCGTTTCAACGTCAAGCCGCTCGGTGTGGCAGTCGGGTCGGATATCAGTTGGTTCTTATGTGCACTATCCCAATTGCGCTTCCACGTCGTATCGATGAAGAAATTACCGTCAAGTAGTTCTCTTGCTTCTTTCCAGAATGGATTTCTTGACTTTAACCTGTCAGGTATGTTTTGCTCCCGTAGAATACGGTTTAGGAGGGATTCGTTTCCCATGGCTTTTTTATATTCCCTTAGGGTGGCAGAACGTCTCCTTAGCTCTGGCGGTGCATGTTGAATAGAACATAGAGCCATTCTTTCGGTGTGGGTTTTAGGGTGCCCGTAATGTGTCTCAAAGTACAGTTTAGCTGAACATCGACTTTACGAGTGTGTGCACTGCGACTCCAGACAGGTGCACAATATTCTGCAGAGGAGTATACAAGTCCCAGTGATGTTAGGTTAGATTCGCAGCGTTGTGGCATTAGAGCCCCATCCGGACCCAGCCAGCTTATAGATGATATTGTTTCTGGTTCGTAAGTTTGCCGCTGTATTCTCCAGGTGTTTTCTACACGTAGTGTGTGGTCGAGCGTAAATTAGCGAACACCTAAATATTTGTGGCTTCGGTTGTTGATGAGTGTCTGCCCCTCAAACTCCACGTTAATCGTCAAGTCAGCCATGCGATTATTTAGGTAGAATAGCGCCACTTCCGTCTTACATGGGTTAGGTTTCAACCTGCGTAGGTGCAAGGACTGAACCTTGTGGCAACCCGTCGTTTAGTGTGCGCCATCTGTTTTCTCTGTCGCCCATCAATACCTTATAACGTCGATTAGCTAGCATATTCTCTAGTAGTTTCAGCAGTTTTAGACACGTCATAACCTTGCCAACTTAAGGAGCAGTCCGTCGCGCCAAACCGTATCGTACTCAGATTCAGATTTCAATTTACTTTGAAAGCCTGCCTCTATGTGCGAAGTGAGTGCCAACAATTGTTTACAGCAACCTCGGTTGGGTCTAAATCCCGCCTGTTCCATTGGGAATTGGATGTGCATGATGTTATTATATAAGTAATAGCTTGGCTACAAGTAATAGTAGCAATCTTTTATTTGCGTTGGGTAGATTTGATCAGTGCCAGCAGCTTTATTTAGTTTCAGGTAGCCAAGTACGTCCAATAGTTCGCTATATGTGAAGTTAGATGAATACGACTCATTCGGTCGTATTACTGATTTGAGGGCACGCAATTTCTTCTTGACTTCTTTCACTTGACTTCTGCCAACAGGTACCATCGAGACTAGCGGTAGTCTTTTTGCAACTTCATCGGGGGATACAGGAGCAGTGGGTTTCCTAGGAGAGTATTGCCTACGGAATAGCTTGGCTACAAGTAATAGTAGCAATCTTTTATTTGCGTTGGGTAGATTTGATCAGTGCCAGCAGCTTTATTTAGTTTCAGGTAGCCAAGTACGTCCAATAGTTCGCTATATGTGAAGTTAGATGAATACGACTCATTCGGTCGTATTACTGATTTGAGAGCACGCAATTTCTTCTTGACTTCTTTCACTTGACCTCTGCCAACAGGTACCATCGAGACTAGCGGTAGTCTTTTTGCAACTTCATCGGGGGATACAAGAGCAGTGGGTTTCCTAGGAGAGTATTGCCTTTGGCACCTAGATGAGTGGAAACCAGAGGTACCTCTGTCCTTTGTACAATAGATTAGTCTCAAATCATTTTCAGCTATCCAATCAGCTATCACCTCCCCGTTTCTATCGCTATCCTTGTATCCCCACAATTCATTATGGCTGTTGAAGTCTCTAACGTACACAGTGGGAAATTGCCATACTGGGATTGGCGGACCAAGTAGCATTTGGAGGCTAATACACGTTAGTTACATATATTAGATTAATACGTATTGTTATTGTCGATATGTTTTCGTCGTCGGCTGCTTGTACTATGTCTATATTATCTATGTCAGCCTTAGCGTACGTTGCAATGCCATGTACGCGGTTATTTATCGATGCTACTAGATAATACCCCTGTATCTGTCTTGGAACCGAAGTTTCCTTTTTCTATTGCGGTTTCCTCTGACCATTGGTTTAGGCAAAAAAAAATGTTAATAAACCATATCAAAAATTAAAATTCATCAGTTTTAAGTGGTATGCTACGAAATGCATCTTCTATAGCCAAATCTCAAAATTATATTATTATTCTGAAATATATAGACTTGGCACCCGAGGCATTATAAATCTGTAGACCGTGTCCATTACATCAGTTGAAAGGGACATTCTAACGCACTTCGGTGCTGAGAAGATATGAAATGAAAATGAAATCGGGAAAACTTTTTAAACCCAAAAGATTTCCCGACCATCCGTAAAACATGTATTTAAAAAGTAGCGCACTATTTCAGATTAGGAACTCAGTTGCAGTTCGCAAAAATTATATACAATAAATCGATTGTCCATAGAACTTTAACATCAGAAATTCTATATCCTCCCGTTTCTAGAATCTGAGATTCGCGAGCTTCGGCGAAAAAATATGAAGTACAAGTAATCTAGATAGGACATTACCTTTAACCTTTTTTACCTTTAACACATTACCTTAAATTTTATTACATTACCCTGACGCGATACTCGAACTTTTTAACACTTACTTAATATGTATAAAATATATTAGAAAAGTTCCTCAAATTCAACAAATATATTAAAATTTCATTCAAGAATAACAGTTAACATTGACTAACAAATAACCCCATTCGTATACTGGAGATTACTGGAGACAAAATAGGAGAATGTGGCTTCCGCACCATGCGATAATTAATGTTTGCTAAACGAACCATTCCAACGAAAGTAGTACAGTTTACAATCAGAAACAACACTTTCACACGATCTTGGAATGCTCATTGTGCAGTATTATTTTCTCGAATTCAGCTATGTCGAAACCACAATATATGCAAGTTTCGGGATTCTTGGCTTAAAGACCCACATTTAAAAGATTTACTTCAAGTTATGGAAAATAAACAAAACAAATGTACCTACCCAATTGATATAGCCGTTCCACCATCTGTAAACATAAAAATTTCAATATTAGGAAAAATCATAATTACAAATGTCATTAGCCAATGAAAACAATTCACTACCAAATTGTAAATCTGTAGTCCTGGAAGCCACTGAAGAAATACCAAAGAAATTCCACGAATCCATTAACAAAATAGGACTGGTACCAAATACTTACCACTATGTTAATGCTATTGTGTATTTTAACACAATAGCATTATCGTTAACCGGAATACTATTGAAGGTTGAAGGGAAGCACACATAAGAAAAAACACGAAAGACTGAGAAGATAGATGGCAGAATATAAATGATATTAAGACAAAGAACTAGAGTAAAAGTAAATGTGCTGACTAACGAATTTCGGCAAGGGAAATATGAATACTAGATATATAGAGCCACAAGGTATAAAAATATCTCAACAGTTATTACTTACAACACACAAAATAACTATTAACCTATAACAGAGAAGAAATAGCATTTCCAATTAGCCACACGCATTTACAGAAAATCTTATTATTTGTAATGTAGCGAAAGAGCAGGATGATCAGTGAATGGTATTACGTAACACCCAAAAATGATGTACTATAGAATCTAACAATTATCAACACAAGATCCAGTAATAGTAGGTAAATGCATACAAAAAGACTCAACACTGCTGAAAATCTGAAAAGATTTGTCCGCTTGATATACCTACATTTTACACCCCCCCTGAGCGAATAATTTGATATTCATTGTAACAACCAGCGTTATGACTGTATGCAGATCAGATATTATCGTTCCAGACTGTAGTAAATTTGAATGTTACTTTTCATCTCAACATGTCTACGTATTTCTTCTTCGCATCTCCCACTGTATTTTATCACTGAACATATATATTGGCTGATTGTTTCGTACGCTGCTATATTTATCATTTCAGGTTAGTTGTTGTAGCTCTGTCGATTATTGTTGCTTCCAGGTTTAGCTTAAGATCATATTTTTTGCTTGTGTATTTGATTATGTATTGCACTGTTCATTATGTATTGCATATCTTAAGGCCGCAATTAAGGCCTCCATCAATTGAACCAATTGAATCGGGTATATTAAGTTGACTTATAAGTTTTCACAGTAGTATTTCCAGAGTTTTTAAATTTCTTCAGGTTTGTTGTCAGTTCTTTCTTCTAAATCTTTGATAATTTGTGTTTGTGGCTTAAAATCTTTTATTGATATTTAATTGTCTTCTAAAGTTCTTTGGCTACATTATGATTCGCATATGGTTCGTACATTATGTTGTTGAAACTATGAAAATATCTATATTATGTGTCGATTCTTGACCTTTCTCTTCAGATATATTATTAGTTTTTTGACCTTCACTTTGTCGCGGAGTGTAGGCTTAGATTCGCGATGAATCATTGGATGATACTGACTGGATCAATCCAGTCAGAGCGTTCAATGTGGAGTGAACTAACATGGGGTGCATGTAATCCAAAGATTACATACGACCAATGGTAATCGGACATCTCTAACGGATACCTGGCGACCTCAGACTGTATCTTGGCTTAATATGTCAAGTGGGGCTCTGACATGCGGATCTTTAGTTCCCTTGCACCCGTGGGTTCTTTATTGTAAATAAAACAAAAAGTAACCCAAATATCACCGCCACGGACCTTGAAGATCAGTTCGAGTGTAGTGTGTAGTGAGTACTGCGATCCGGGAGAATCTTGGCAGTAGCCAATGGAAACCTGCTCTGAGACCTGCGCAAAAAAAGGTAGGGCAAGATGATTAACAGTAACATCCTTACTCCCACCAAGCCAATAACATCAAGGCAAATGGAGACACCAATGCCTAAGACAGGTACGAGGAAGACTAGATAGATGAGCAAGGCATGAGCTTGGCACCCGGTGTAGTCCAGTCCGACTAGTCGACCTATTGAGAGAAGATCTCAGCCGGGGTTAGATAGTACATGCGCTTCTTAACTCAAGAGTTACAACCCAAGATGCTAGGAAGAAGGCAGAAGAGAAAAGGCGGGACCTACACCACTTAAGAAAGACGCTGCCAAAAGAGGGGCTGATCCAATAATGCTCCCCTGATATGGCTGCGATGAGGCTAAAAGTGAACATCCAGCCTGTGGCATTGGGGATAGCTAGCTACTGTCCCAAAGCCTCTGGGCCGATTACCAGCTACGTCATGACCCTTAAAATGTTGAAAGTTGGTGCGATGTCGAGGAGTCAGAACAGCAACTAGGGTATGGCTAATATGGTCCCCGCCATGGACGCAGATTTAATAAAGATGTCAAAGAGAAGGTTCCGGAATAATATATTTTTGGAATTAATAACACAAAAGAAGTTTTATATTTATACTTATATGGTATTTATGATCTGTAATTTATAGAAACATATATTTCGAAGATAAAGCACTATTTTTATTGTTATTAAAGTGCCAAAAGTTAAAAAGGCGCTATTTTCTCATGGCCATAGGCGTCCAAAATCCTAGTTACGGCTCTGCCAAGACTTGCCCAAGCAAGAATGATTTCTCTGCTCTTGTACAGGCAATCATAGAGGAACCAGTCTGGCCAACTAGGTATACACTTTAGACCTGGATTAGTCATTGTTGACTGCGCCAACCAATTTAACAATCTGTTTTTTTTAATTTATATATATATATATATATATATATATATATATATATATATATATATATATATATCTCTCATATAGATGTATATCTCTCTATACAGAGAGATATATATCTCTCATCGAAATCTCTGATGAGAGATAAATCTCGAAACGCGTCCACAGATGGCTATCCACTCAAGGTATCGGAAAGACATGATCTTAAAAATCAATGTTATTTTTATGGTTTTTGTTGAGTGCCACGAAGGTGGACTGAAAGCTATAGAATAACGGACAAATTTCATACGAGATTTGTTTTTGGTAGTCCTAAAAAGACTCATTAGTATTATAGAGTTCCGGAAAGGTTGAGTATATTTATATATTCAAGCTTTGTTCCGTCTTTATTAAGTTTATCTGATTATCTATAATGTTGTATGGTTTTACCAATTCAAAATATATATATATATATATATATATATATATATATATATATATATATATATATATATATATATATATATATATATATATATATATATATATCACTTTCACACTCTCTGTTTCACGATGTCACGGAGAGGGAGACTTCCGAATAGGCGCGCTCCGCTACCTAGACGTATCATTTCACCGGCGAAAAGTTAACAGTGGCAACGGTCTCGTGTCAGTATATGATGGCGGCCGTGTTGACCATTCGTCTGTCTTGTTCTGGGTTTGTATCAATTAATGCATCCGTGTAAGCGGAAATTTAATAACTAGAATAATTATTGATAGATTCAGATGTTCAGTTATAGTCAGGGAATAATGCTCTTCAATTAGGTTTCATTTGCTTTTATAAAGAACTGCCGGCCTTCAGCCTCTGAAATTTTTAGGTCTTGACCGTTACGCAGTCGCTTGCTTTGACGCAGCGTAGCGGCTCACTGTGTTGAGTATCATCAATGACATCCAGTGCTAAAAGTGACTAGCGTTTTTTCTTTATTGACTGTCTAATTTCCCATGCTTTTGTCTTTACGACATTAACCTTCCCCCAATTGTTATATATATATATATATATATATATATATATATATATATATATATATATATATATATATATATATATATATATATATATATATATATCTATATATATATATATATATATATATGCATATAAATTGGATTGTTAAATCGGTTACATGTGGTGACTTGTTGTACTGCGACCTTTAAAGGTTTTTTCTTGTGGATCAATGCTCCACCGTTCGTGAGAAAATGTATGGGGTTTCCTGTGCTAAGCTGCAGACACTGCAATTATCATCTTCCTCTAGGCCAGGGGTCTCCAAACTACGGCCAGAGGGCCACATCCGGCCCGCGGACAGATTTTGTCCGGCCCGCGGAGATCTAGCATACTTGAAAACTCCTTTTAGAGAACATATTTTTTATAGCAAATTAAATTTAGTTTACTGAAGTATTCTAATTTTATGTTGAATAATTGAGCCGTTTATTTTGAAAGTGACCTAACTCCATTTATGTTCGAATTGAGATATTGAAGGGTTTGCGTTGGATTAAATTTAAAAATATGGGTAACAGATACCATAGTAGAATAATGTTTTGGTGTTTCTAAGGGTGTCAAATTTATCACCCCAATTAGTATATTTAACGTTATTTAAGAAATAATATATTTTTCATGGCTGTAAATGGACTTGGGCCACTTTCAAAATCAATGAAATCACGTTTCCTATTCTTAAGAAAGCACAAGTCCATCCATACATAAAATAAATTTTCATTGAAATAAAGATAAATGTATACACTTTTATGTTATAAAATCAAGAATGATAAATACCAGTTGTTAAATTATTTTTATATCAATATTAATATTGTTTTATTAATTATTATTCTGTCTTCTCCAGTTTGTGTGTGCAGGAAGGATATAAAATAATTATTGTGGGCAGGTGGTATATAATATGGTATACAATGTGGTACACAAAGGTGGTATACCAAATTTCCTTGTATTTGAGGTTTGTGAGTGGTCTCGTATTTTTTGTAGTTTTTTGATTTTTACATTGAAATTCATATTCGAAGATTCATAAATTTTCTCTTGGAATATTTTAATATATTCTTATTCTCATACACTTTTTTTAATTTAAATAATTGAAATTTAACTTGTTATAAACAAATTATTAACAAATTACTGAAAATTACAATGGTATATCAGGAGGCCCATAGCAAATCGAAACGGAAATTTGAAAATAAATTGTTTATAATAAATTCATTGCACATTGCCAATTCAACTGCTACTTTAATAATTAAACATAAAGCTTACGAGATCACATAAACTGTAATTGCATATTTTTGACATCGGTTTGAAACTCTCTCAATGGGACTTAAGCCACTTTCAAAATAAACTTTTTCATCACTTCATTAACCCAGCAAATTTGGGTGTAACAAAACCTTAATGATTTTAAATATATTAGTAACAAGTTACATCAGAATATAAAGATCAAGTAAAAATCTAACTATTAAGGTAGCTAACTCAATATTTTTGAAAAATGGACTTAGGCCACTTTCAAAATAAATGGCGCAATTATTAATATGACATCTACATTGATATGGTCATGGGCTAACTACTCATAACATTGTTGTAGGCTTATTGTTATTGTTTTTGTGATAAGTTGGATAAAGAAACACAGAATTGTAATGAGTAAAGACATGTATAATATGCAGAAAATTTAACTTCAGTATATAATAACTAACAAATTATTGAAATGAATCCAACTAACATTTTATACATTTTAAATAAAAACATAACTTATAACAAGCATAATGACATATGAAATACTAATGAGATTTATGTAATTGAGATTTTCCACTGACAATAGTTTGTAGTTGTGGACTAATTTTACTTGTACCAATTATTAAAAGAGATTTAAGATGCTCATCAGTTAATTTAGATCTGTAAACATTTTTTGTGTACTTCATTTTGGAGAAGGTCTTCTCACACAAATAAGTAGTACCAAAAACAGAAAACAGCCCACGAGCAAATTTATGCAAATTATCAAATTGTGTCAGTGGAAGACTCTTATAAAATTCCAACAAAGATGAGTTTTGATATTTGTTCTTAATTATATCACTGCACTGTAGATCAATCATTTCCATTTGAAGTTCCGGGGTTAGGGTTTCAATGTCAGTATCAAAAGGATTCTGAAAAATCTTAATTTGATTCGCAATGGCATCAAGTCCGAGAAACGAGTATCAAAATTTATTTTCAAGTTTCGATTGCAAAATCGATAGGAAACTCAGTCTCAGTGGTGTGGCTGAATATTTCACATGTTTTAAAATGTGAAAAACATTTACTTCGTAGTTGTGATTGAAACAGTATCAATTTCTTCCGGAATGATTTGATATTAATGTATAAATCAGGAAGATGCTGGTTTTCTCCTTGCAATCTCAAATTCAGTTCGTTCACATGTTTTGTCAAATCAACATAGAATGCTAACTTCCACAGCCATGCGTTGTTTTGTAATTCAGTAAGAGGACGATGCTTTTCATTTAAAAAAATTTCGATCACTGCTCGTAGTTCAAAAAAGCGCTGAAGGACTTTCCCACAACTAAGCCAACGTACGGCAGTATGATAAGGTTAGTCCTTTTCTCCAATCTCTTCAATAAATTGTCGGAATTGTCGGTGATTCAGCCCAAAAGATCTGATAAAATTAACAGTTGATATGACTGGTTTCAGAACTTCAGACATATCCAAACATTTTCCGCACAAAGACTGTTGATGAATGATACAATGTAAGACTAATGGTTTTGAACCACCGTCATTTTCTACAGCCTTTGACACAAGAGCTACCTACCACTCCTTTATCTTTCCCACTCATGTTTTTGCCTCCATCAGTTGTAATACATTTCACGTTTTTCCATCGAAGGTTCTTTTGATTAATGGCTATTTCAACTCCTTTAAAAATATCTGTAGCAGTAGTTGTGCCATGAATACTATACATATCAAGAAGTTCTTCATGCACTTCATAGCTTTTATCTACTGCTCGAATATAAATCAACACCTGAGCAGTATCTGACACATCCGTTGACTCATCCAAGGCCAAAGAAAACCACTCAACATGTCCATTTTTGTCGAACAGTTGAGAGGATATATTTTCAGCGATGTTTTCTACCCTTTTCTAGCCACAGTGTTTGCTGACATACTGACAGTTTTTAATAAATTTACCTTTTCAGGGCACATTTCTTCGGCTACTGCAATTATGCATTCTTTGATCATTTCTCCATCGGTGAATGGTTTTCGACGTTTTGCAATTTTAAGAGCCACACGAAAGCTGGCACGAGTTGCAGCCTCTTGTTCAGTTTTGAGTTTTGTAAATGAAGATTGCTGCGATTTCAATCCGCGCTTCATAGCTTCGAATTTTTCTGTCCGCAAACTTCCTGTATATTTTGAGTAATTTTGAAAATGTTTTGTTTCATAATGACGTTTAATGTTATATTCCTTGAGAACGGCTATGCTTTCATTGCAAATCAAACATAGCGCCTTGTTACTGGACTCAATTACGAAATACTAAATTACGAAATATAAATAATAATATATTACGAAATACTGAATTTTCTGCATTCACTATCAATTTTTCGTTTCTTTTCCATACTACTAAATCACACACAAAAGCAACAATTCAAATCAAAATACTGTTACAAAGATGTCTTAAACTTAAACACGCACAAACACGTTTTAAGGAGGTACGCACTATTTTATTTCACAACAGTCTCATAGGAACTGACTTGTGATTGCGCCACTAGCCTTCTTATATATTCCAATTACTGCCATCTAGAAGTGAGTGGAAGACACCAGAACTTTCTCGAACCAACGAGATTATTCTGTACGTGCTATTAGCGCCATCTGTTAGCGATAGAAGGTACTACCTATTTCCGCTTGTGTCCACCAGATGTCGTGTCACGTTACTCCTCATGGCTCGTACTCTACGACTAATCTAGAAATTACAGATAATGACAGGAAAATTAATAACATGCAGTGTTGCCGTTTTGCGGACTTTAGTCCGATTTGCAGCCTTTTTTAAACGTTGCGTACTTTTTCGGACTTTTTTTTTCTTCAGTGGACTATTTCACTTTTTACCACCGGCAACAATGATAATATGGTTTTGGCCCTCGGAACTTACTGGAGTAATCAGTATGGCCCTAAGGCTGGAAAGTTTGGAGACCCCTGCTCTAGGCCTACGGTCTAGAAAATTCTAAGCTTGTTCCTATTTAATTCAACTTGTCTATAAACTCCTATGGAATGAGTTTGTTATCATGTGTTGTACCTAAATATTTTCTGCTATTTGTATGTATCTCCTATGTATTATATATATTTTCTGTTTGTACACTACTAACTTTCCATTTACCATTATGTGCCAGTAGGGAAAGATCCTGCCATGTAATTTTCCATAAGCCGGCACTGAGCCGGCAGGAGCAAAACTGACCACGCCCACCACATATCAGTAGTTCTGAACGTGGCCGAGCGTGTATGTATAGATGGCGCGGTAAATAGCAAGCGTGACGGATAGCGGGAAAATTAAAAATGAGGGGAGGACATATTTGCAGATAGGGGTGAATTAAAATAGGTAATTTTTGCGCAAGGGGAGGGGAAGGAGATTATGGGTTATAGAATAGACATGCGGGAAAATTCAGAATGGGTTGCGGAATGGATATTAATTAGCTGGCTACCCCATAAGAGTAAATGGGTGCGACAAGACAAAAACATGAACAGAGATGTAATAAGAACCGCCGAGTCAGCATTTTCCGATTTGAAGTTGTTGTGCGATTCTGAGAAATTTATTAAGTTGTTGAAACTTGTCTGTGACCTTATTCGCATTAATTATTTTAAATTTTAATATAAATAAAAGAGTATTTCTGCTGTCAGGTCCAATTTTGAGTGTGAAATGGAATATATTGTTTCTTTTTTGTGGAACAAGGAAAAAAAGAGAGATGTAAGATTTTTAAATACCGTAGTGAGCAAATTTTTTATACAGGAAATTTTTTATACATGGAAAAACGTGCGCGAGTATGGAATGTCTGGGTTGCAAAATAGTAAAAATGCATAGATTCATACATACATTCAGATTCGTAAACTGGTTGCATGTGGTGACTTGTTGTACTGCGAGCTTTAAAGGTTTTTCTCTTGTGGATCAATGCGGATCAATATATATATATATATATATATATATATATATATATATATATATATATATATATATATATATATATATATGTTGTATTGTTTTCTCGGGGATTCCGCGTTGATGTTGAGGGCTGGTCCTAAAAAGAACCGGATTCTCGACGTTTCGGCGAACAAACATTCGCCATTCTCAAGAGATATATGCGTCCGTGCGGGTCAACGGTTAGACGCATACTGAGAGCTCGTTCGTGCGGTGCGACTACTTATAGCTGTCTGGCTTCGGGTCATGCGCGTTGTGTGCGGTGCTTCGGTTCGGTTGTTTGTTTGTCTTGTTGGTCGTACATGAGTCTGGGGTGTGTGGGGTTGCATTTTGAGGGTGGATATGATCGGTCGCCATGCTGGGGGCAGTCTCAAGGAATCGTCTCTCGTGTTCATGCAGTAGTCTCGTTTTTCTATCTCTATGGCTTCTCTGTATACTCGTGACATTTTGTGGCTAATCTGTGCAAGAGTCCTTGAATTTCTAAAGTCCATCCAGTGACCGGTGTTTGTGTGTTGGACAAGTGCCGATGAAACTTTGTCTCTGTGTCTGACTGAAACTACATGTTCTTGAATCCTAGCAGATATTTTTCTATTGGTACGTCCAATGTAGGTTCGTTCACATGTTCCGCAAGGTATTTCGTAAATTCCATGGGATTCTAACGGGATGGTGTCTTTAACGATAATGGAGGATAATTTCTGGTTAGGTTTGAAAATGGTGTCGATGTTGTGTCTTTTAAGAATTCTGGAGATTTTGTCAGTTGATCCATGAACATATGGTAGGTATGCTGTACTAACGGGTTTCTGGCGTTCTTCAGTTCTCTGGCTACTGTTCTCTGTACGACGAAAAGCTCTGGATATTAAGCTGTTTGGATATCCATTTGAAGAAAGAGCTTCTCGTAAGTTCCTCAATTCTTTCGGTAAGTTCAGCTGGTCGGCTAGTCTTTTTGATCGGGTGGTAAGAGTGTTTACTACAGATGCTAGTTGTTTGGGATGATGGTGCGAAGAAGCGTTCAGATATCTGTCTGTATGGGTTGGTTTCCGGTACACAGTGTGACTCAAGGTGCCGTCAGGTCTCTTCTGTATCAAAACATCCAAGAAAGGAAGTCGTTGATGCTTTTCTATCTCCATTGTGAATTTAATTTGGTTGTGTTGGGAGTTAAGATGGGTAAGGAATTTGTCCAGCTCTGGTCTGCCGTGAGGCCAGATTACAAATGTGTCGTCAACATATCTTAACCAGAGTGTAGGTTTAAGTGTGGCTGATGAGATTGCCTTTTCCTCAAAATCTGTAAGAAATATGTTGGTAATAGCTGGACAAATTCCTTACCCATCTTAACTCCCAACACAACCAAATTAAATTCACAATGGAGATAGAAAAGCATCAACGACTTCCTTTCTTGGATGTTTTGATACAGAAGAGACCTGACGGCACCTTGAGTCACATCATCCCAAACAACTAGCATCTGTAGTAAACACTCTTACCACCCGATCAAAAAGACTAGCCGACCAGCTGAACTTACCGAAAGAATTGAGGAACTTACGAGAAGCTCTTTCTTCAAATGGATATCCAAACAGCTTAATATCCAGAGCTTTTCGTCGTACAGAGAACAGTAGCCAGAGAACTGAAGAACGCCAGAAACCCGTTAGTACAGCATACCTACCATATGTTCATGGATCAACTGACAAAATCTCCAGAATTCTTAAAAGACACAACATCGACACCATTTTCAAACCTAACCAGAAATTATCCTCCATGCTACGCAGCGTTAAAGACACCATCCCGTTAGAATCCCATGGAATTTACGAAATACCTTGCGGAACATGTGAACGAACCTACATTGGACGTACCAATAGAAAAATATCTGCTAGGATTCAAGAACATGTAGTTTCAGTCAGACACAGAGACAAAGTTTCATCGGCACTTGTCCAACACACAAACACCGGTCACTGGATGGACTTTAGAAATTCAAGGACTCTTGCACAGATTAGCCACAAAATGTCACGAGTATACAGAGAAGCCATAGAGATAGAAAAACGAGACTACTGCATGAACACGAGAGACGATTCCTTGAGACTGCCCCCAGCATGGCGACCGATCATATCCACCCTCAAAATGCAACCCCACACACCCCAGACTCATGTACGACCAACAAGACAAACAAACAACCGAACCGAAGCACCGCACACAACGCGCATGACCCGAAGCCAGACAGCTATAAGTAGTCGCACCGCACGAACGAGCTCTCAGTATGCGTCTAACCGTTGACCCGCACGGACGCATATATCTCTTGAGAATGGCGAATGTTTGTTCGCCGAAACGTCGAGAATCCGGTTCTTTTTAGGACCAGCCCTCAACATCAACGCGGAATCCCCGAGAAAACAATACAACACAGGTATCTATCCGCGAAAACCTCAAATACAACATATACATATATATATATATATATATATATATATATATATATAAATATATATATATATATATATATATATATATATATACATTGATCCACAAGAGAAAAAAAAAGTTGTAGAAGAGAAGAACTGGATTCTCAACGTTTCAGGGAACTAACATTCGCGATTTTCAAGAGATATATACGTACGTGCGGATTTAAGCGCAAGACGCATACTGGGCGCTCCTTCGTGGGACGAACTTATAGCTGTCTGGCTTCGGGTGATGAGCGCTGTGTGCGGTGCTTCGTATTGTTTGTTTGTTTGTCTTGTTAGTCATATATTCTGGGATTGCATTTTGAGGGTGGATATAATCGGTCGCCATGCTGGGGGGCGGGGGGGTTGTGGAAGTAGCAAGGAATCATTTCTCGTGTTCAGACAGTAGTCTCGTTTTGATTTCTATGGCTTTTATGTAAAGACATTTCGTGACTAATCTGTGCAAGAGTCCTTGAGATTCTGAAATTCATCCAGTGGCCGGTGTTGGTATGTTGGACAAGAGCGAATGAAACCTTCTTTTTTTTGTCTGACTGAAGCTACATGTTCTCGAATCTAGCCGATCTTTTTGTATTAGTACGGCCAATATAGGTTCGTTCACATGTTCCGCAGGGTATTTCGTAAATTCCATATGATTCTAACGGGATGGTGTCTTTAACGCTACGTAGCATGGAGGATATTTTCGGTTTGACTTGAAAATGGTGTCGATGTTGTGTCTATTTAGGATTCTGGCGATTTTGTCATTTGATCCATGAACATATCGTAGGAATGGTATGCTGACGGGTTTCTGGCGTTCTTCAGCTCTTTGTTTAAGGTTCTCTGTACGACGGAAGCTCCGCATATTAGACTGTTTGAAGAAGAATCCATTTGAAGAAAGAGTTTCTCGTAAGTTCTTCAGTTCCTTTGGTAAGTTGAGCTGGTCAGCTAGTCTTTTGGATCGGGTGGTGAGAGTGTTGACTACAGAAGCGAGTTGTTGAGTGTGATGGTGCGAAGAAGCGTTCAGATATCTGTCCATATGCGTTGGTTTCCGGTACACTGTGCGACACGGTGCCGTCTGGTTTCTTCTGTACCAAACAATAAAAAAAGGGAGACGTTGATGCTTTTCTACCTCCATTCAGAATTTGATTTGGTCGTATTGGGAGTTAAGGTGCGTGAGGAATTTGTCCAGTTCTGGTCTGCCGTGGGGCCAGATTACAAATGTGTCGTCCACATATCTTAACCAGAGTGTAGGTTTCAGTGTAGCTGATAAAAGCTTTCTTACAGATTTTGAGGAAAAGGCGATTTTTTCAGCTACACTGAAACCTGAATTTTGGATATTTGTACATACCTTACGTTTGTAAATAGTTTCGCGTTAGTACTTTCTTTTATAAATATGTGTCTACATTTTTTATTTTTTTATTTTAATACAATTTTCTTTTAGTTATTGTGAAAGGTTATTTTGTGTATATCCAATTGTGTGTATATCCGAGAGGTTTTATTTTATATTTTTACGTTTAATTTATCAGTTCAAATTGTAGAGACTCGGGAATGGTAGATATTTTGGTATATTCACTGAAGCGGATCGTTCAGGGGCTGGGGTCCCTGGATCCCTTGGAAAGGATCCCTTTCCTGAAATCCCGTCTTGGTTTCGTTTTCTTCCTTTCTTGCACCCCCTTAGTGATAGGTTGACGTCCGGACGCGAGCGATCGACGGAGTAAACGCTGAGTGTCTAGATTAGATAAAACCCTTTTTTATATTTCAATACAGTCCGCTAAAATACCGAAGAGATTATAGAATTTCAACTAAATTATATTTTTGGTTTAATATTATTATAGAAAATTTTAGTTTATGCTTATGTAGAATTGTTATAATACAGTATACTAAAATCGAAATGAATTGTGTGTATTATTTGTATTCTATCAATACTGAATAAACATAACAAACATTGGAAAACTGAAAATTTCAAATAATTTTACTGGATCAATTGACTAATATAGAAACAAAAGATAACAAAGCAGTTTAATGGTAGTTTATGATTCAAGTGTGTGAAGAAGGGCTTTTTTGCATGAGTTGCGAAGTTTAAAGCACGAGCCGAAGACGAGTGGTTTAATCGCAATGAGTGCACAAAAGCCTTTCATACACGGGTATCAAACATTATTTTATCTACAAAGCATGTTAAAATACTATTGAATCTACAAAAAAAATATTGTTTCTTACCGATGATATTGTAAAAATTGTAATTTTGACAGACGATCAAACAGATCAAACTTCAAATCACTGACACTAAATTCAAATCACTGACACTGACACACTAAATTGCTTACTAGTAACCACGCACAGTAACGGGAACACTATTTGGTCGTTGTCAATGAGTAGGGAAAGATTTTTCCTTCTAGGCCCTCTACCTCAACTGACCTTGACACTTCCGGTTTCGACTTCTGGTTTTGATTTTGAATTTTCCCGCCTGCGCCGAAATTTAAATTTTCCCGCGCACAGTGCAGGAACCAGAAATGGGGCGGCCGGATGTGGGAAACCGGAAATGGAAAACCGAAAGTGGGAAACCGGAAACGAAAGTCGAAACCAGACCTCACACCCAGCGTGGGGTTACATAGACCTCACACGTGGGACTACATAGACCTCACATTCTCATGTGTGAAAAACCGGAAGTGATAAACAGGAAACGGAAGTCGAAACCGGAAACGGAAGCCGAAACCGGAAACGGAAGTCGAAACCGGAACCGGAAGTCGGAACTGGAAACTGAAGTTGGAACCGGAAATCTAAACCGGAAGTATCAAGGTCAGTGGCGGTGGGGGGTCTAGAAGGGACCATCATTCCCTACTTAGATGTATCTAAGTTAACCTAGATTTAATCTAGATTAGATTCTGCTTATGTTGTCATAGTAACAACAAACATAAATCGTTTAATAATGAAACTCCATTTGATTTACAATGGACTTTTAAGTAACGATTTGGATACGTTTACACACGATTATATTAATGGCATCCTTCACATATAATGTATTTATTAATGTGTTCATTTTGGTGTGTGAGTAGATAAAGGCTTTTAGAAACACATTTGTGCACCTTTGGCTAAATAAATGTGTCCATTTTTTTCTAAATGTTTTTCCTAAGTGACGTGCTAGCTTAAAGCGCACCTCCATTAGATGTTAAAATAAATGCAATTTTAATTTATTACTATTGTATAATAAATAAACCTTTATTGGCATATATTATTTTCAACTCTTTACAACACTCATTGAGCTTGAGAATCGACATTCTTATTAGGACATTATATTTACATAAGGGTATACACTACTCTTACCTAGCCACTTTGCCCTCTTTCCACTGAACAATTTTTATCATGAGCGGCCGTGACCGCTTCCGTCTATTTTAGCCTCCCACCTCTTTTCCAGATCGATCTTCTCCGACTCACTTCACACACAATCTCTACAGCTTGCACCCCAATGATCCAATACCTCATTACCCGTCCCACATATACGGCAGGTTCAGTACTCTCTGCCCTTTTCTTCATTACCGCACCTGAATCTAGCAATAGCTACTTGCGGAACTTCGGATTTTCGAAGGTGTTCTGGTAACCTTCTACATCCAGACAGAGAAGTTGTAGTTCGTCTATTCGCATATTCGAGTCCCACACCCCGCCTCCTCTAGTCTTGATTCCATTAGGAATTTCAGGATCTGGGTGGGATTCAAGGACTGCAACTTCTCTGCGTTCAAGCAGTGGGCTTGGGGCAAGATACATTTGTCTCTTGCGGAGCGGTGCTCCTCAGTCTTTAAGCATACATCTGCTCTGGGGGTTTCCTCTGTTGAGCCGCAGAATCTGCATCTGGCAAACTCTTCCAGGCTTAGGGCCTTGAGGTGTTTTCTAAGTCTTCAGTGTCCCGTCAGGACTCCTGTCAGAATTCTAAGCTGGTTCCTATTTAGTTTCAGGCAAGCTTTTGTTCTTTTCTGGTTAAAAGATCCCAGCATTACTTTGGATTGTCTCAAGCCTGGAAGTTCTTTCCAGGTTTTCATCCATTGCATCCATTTATTTATTGCATACATGTCGATCGAGTTCAGCCACCAAGTCCATGACTACATCACCAGGTTGTCCATTAATGGGCATTCCCAATAAGGAGATTTCGCATTAAAGTCTCCTCCTAATAAGACTGTTTGCTGGATGTCCTTTAATTTTTCAAATGGAACAGAATTCTTTATTGTTGCATTCATTAACAATGTGACCACCTTTTGTGCATCTTAGGCACAGATTTGTCATTTGTCTATTTGGTCCACTGTATTCTCTTTAGAAGAATTTATACCGATTCGAATCCTTTTCCGCTTTAGGGCTTGGGCTTTTGGTAGAGCCACTGTTGCTATTAGGTTTTCACCATAGCACGGTCTCATATTTCTTACCTCCACGTTAGTGCCTTGTTCTCTAAGATGTCCCTTTATCGCTATCTCTATTTCATCTACAATGGTCACAGCCTCTAGATCTTTGAAGTATTAAATTTGCTGTATTAAGAAGGCGGCTCAGTGCGAAAGCGGAGAGCCGGCATTGTATTTTTTTACAAATAAATAAAATAAGATGTATTAAGAAGGACATCGACTGTTAAGCACTTTTATGCTATTTTCTCTCTTAGTTTCCGAGCATGGCCACCTTTCACCTCTAATAGGGCATCTCCTGTTTTTGACTTTCTCGTATTTGTCATGATTACACTTGTATTACGTCAGCTTCATTATTGAGCAGGTCGGCATATGTGCATTAGGGTGGAGCATGGTTGTATGCAAAAATATTTTTTTCGAGATTTAAAGTTGTAATAGAGGGGGATTGGTGCATTATATTAAAGTTAAAATAAATATAATTTTTGAATTCATTTGATGAATATCTTCTGCCTCCGCACTGACCTCAAAAAATTAAATTTAATGATGAAAGTCTAGTACAGTTATGGCTAAATAGTAAGCTTAATTTAACGATAAATGGGTGATAAATGATAGGCAATATATAATTCAGATATATATTAATCACCTTTAATCAAAAATACAACATTTTTTTAATAAAAATAATATTTAAAAAAAAAACAATTTTATCGAAAATCTCTTTTTGTCTCAAATTTAGGCATTACGTTTCGTGATTCCAATTTGGCCCTTATTGCACCTAATCGTGACTTATTTATCCATTGAGAAGTGGCAGCTATCGTTGTCAATTTTATAGCCCGTTCAGCAGCTTGAGTTTGGCATGGGGGCAGAAGCCTTAAAAACAACACTTCACCCTCACCACCTGATTCAACGACAGACTGAATTTCTTGGTCAGACAAGTTTTTTATCGGTGGTTCACTTAATATTTCTTGCCAATTTATTAAATCAATCATTCGTTTGGATGAACAGGGTATTAACTCATAATGTTCTTGCCTGCAGAATTTCTTTTTTTTTCTCAGTAATAGCATTGACATCATCAGGAAGTGAACAAAAACGTTATCAATAAACGTTAATCAATAGTTTAACAGATATTATAAGAGAGGTTAAGCAATTATTTACAGAAATGGAAATATATTGATTTGAAAACTTCACATCGCTCTTCAGGCTTTTTGTGTTAATACTCTGTTTTCTAAGAAATAAAGAAGCTTATAATCTCAATGAAACAAGAACTTCAAGAAGAAATTAGAGGAAACTATAGACAATTAAGAGAAGATATTATGGTAAATAACGAGATAATCACAAAAATGAAAGAAGAAATGAAAAAGAAAGAAGAAGAGTGGCAAAAAGAGAGAGAAGAGATAAATAAAACTGTAAAACAACTCAAAACCCGACTGGACAACCAAGACAAGAAAAGCAAGAAATGCAACATAGTAATAAAAGGAATGGAGGAGGGAAACGGAAAGCCCAAAGAACAAATAGAGAGATTACTAAAAGAAGAGCTACAAATAGATATAAAACTGAAAGACGCACACAACATCATCACACAAAAAAATAGCACAATAACGGTGGCAGAAGTCAGAGAGTGGGAAGACAAAATGAATATCCTACGAAATAAGAATAAACTAAGAGGAAAAGAAATATATATATAGACTGCGACTACACGAAGGAAGAAAGGAAGATTCAAGCAATAATAAGAAACAAGGCGAAAGAAGAAAAGGCAAAAGGGAATAATGTAAAAATATATAAGGAGAAATTAATAGTAAACCAGAAACAACTCATCTGGAACGAAGAAACCCAAGAACTCAAGAAACACAAGATGAGCACTCCAAAAAACCAATAGAACAAACAAGCAGACAAGGAAAAACAATAACGACAAAACAACGAAACAGGACAAGAAAAATAGGAACATGGATAACAGATGAAAAAACACAGATACGTAAAAACACACTGAAGGCAAGGACATGGAAAATAGGAACATGGAACGTCAGAAGCTTATCGGGAAAAGATAAGGAACTAATAATCGAATTAGAAAAGATGGATATGGATATTGTGGGTATTACAGAAACGAAAAAAAAAAGGAAAAGGAGAACAAACGCTGACTGGAGAGCATGTACTAATATATAGCGGAGTAAATGAACAGAACAGGGCAAGAGAAGGTGTAGCATGCTACATAAAGAGAGAAAACGTGAAATATATACGAAAGTGGACTGCAATAACGGAGAGAATCTTGAAGATGGAATTAGAAATTGATAAAAATACGTTATTTACAGTTATAGTAGTATATGGTCCAAGTGAAGACGAAAGGGTTAGAATAAAAGATGAATTTTGGAATCAACTGACGGAAGTAATAGAAGTTTGTAGGGGAAGGATGTTGATAATAGGTGATATAAATGGGCGAGTAGGGAAAAAAGACTATGAATCTGGAGAGACAATAGGTATACATGGAGAAATCACTAGAAACAATAATGGAAGGAGATTGATAGAGTTGTGTATGCTAAATAATCTTATAATTACAAATACTTTCTTCAAACATAAAGAGGTACATAAATATTCGAGAGAATGTTTAAGTAGGGGAGAAAGATCAATAATCGACTATATAATAATTAACAGAGAATTTAGAAAAGAAGTAAAGGACACAAGAGTAAGACGAGGACCTGAAATATATTCGGACCACTATCTAGTTTTGACAAAATTAAAAATAGGCAACACAAAACAGCGCAAATATAAACAAAAAGTGTGAAAATAAGCAAGTAATTAAAACATACAAATTAAGGGAAGAAGAGACAGCTAAATTATATAAAAAGAAAATAGAAACGGAGATTATTAAAATCAAAGAAAGTATGAGCAGCATGTCAGTAGAAGATGCATGGAGAAATATCAAGGAAATAATAACGAAAACAGCGAGAGAGACATGTGGATATATTAAAATCAACAAAAACAAAAAACAAACTAGATGGTGGAACGACGAAGTAAAAATGGAAGTAAAAATGAAAAAACAACAATGGAAAAAGTACCTTACGAACAGAACTACAGAGAACTATAATAATTATAAAGAGCAGAGAATGAAAGTCAAAGAATTAGTGAAAACATTGAAGCAACAATCCTGGGAAGAATTCGGACGCAAGATGGAAGAAGATAGCAAAGGAAATCAAAAGTTATTTTACAGAGTCTTAAAAACACTTCGAAAAGGAAAACCGAATAACAGCATAGCCATCAAATCTAAAGAGGGAAACTTAATAGGAAACGAGAAAAATATAATGGCACGATGGAAGGAGTACTTTGAAGATATGTTAAATACAAAGCAAAATAATACAGGAAATAAAACCGAAGGAAAAAATGAATACATAGGAAACAAGGAGAATATGATAGATGAAGACATAAAGACAGAAGAAGTAATTAAAGCTATAAAAAGGTTAAAACGGGGAAAGGCTGCTGGACATGATGGAATAACAACAGAGATGGTAAAGAACATGGGCAACAATGGAATAGAAGTGTTAGTAAATTTTTTTAACAAAATCTGGGAAGAAGAAATGATACCTGCAGACTGGGAAATAGGAGTACTATTACCACTCCATAAAAAGGGAGACAACAAAGATTGCAATAATTATAGGGGTATAACATTGATTAGTACGATGGCCAAGATATATGAGCGAATCCTGGAGAAAAGATTAAAAACTGTGACTGAAGCCCAGATGGAAGAAGCCCAGAGCGGTTTTAGAAAAGGTAGAGGAGTACAAGATCATATATTTACCATGAAGCAACTAATAGAAAAGAACGTAAGCCGCACCATATATGTAGTCTTTGTCGACGTTGAAAAAGCATTTGATAGCATCCCAAGAATGGAAGTATGGAACAGCCTTAGACAAAGAGAAATCAGTGACAGGCTAGGAAAAGCTATTTTCAGTCTTTATAAAAACACAAGAAACTATGTTAGAAAAGGAAACTTACAGTCAGAGGAGTTCGTAACCAAAGAGGGATTAAGACAAGGGGGAGTACTGAGCCCGACTCTATTCAATGTAGTCCTGGATGACATAATAAAAGAAACAAGGAGAAAAACAAAGAAATTAGAAGTGGGATATAGAAACATGCAGAGGGTGGAAATAGTGGAATGTGCTTTTGCCGACGATCTAATGATTTATGCAAGGAACGAAAAGGATTTACAAACGAACCTAGACATTTGGAAGACAGCGTTAGAAAACAAACATATGAAAATAAACGTCGCCAAAACCAAAGTAATGACCATCGGGAAAGGAGAACCAAGCATAACGATAAAAATAGATGGAAAAGATATAGAACAAACAGAAACATTTAAATACTTAGGAGTAAATATACACAATGACGGAAAGGAAGAGGCTGAAATCAACACCAGAATTGAAAATACAACAAAACTATTCTATGCACTTAATAACACGTTTATAAGAAACAAAGATATATCGAAGAAAACGAAAATGACAGTGTACAATACTATATACAAACCAATTCTGACATACGGTGGTGAAAGCTGGGTGCTAAGCAATCAAATGAAAAGTAGAATACAGGCGCTAGAAATGAAATACCTAAGAAGCACTAAAGGAATTACTAAAAGAGACAGAGTAAGAAATGAAACAATTAGAGCAGAACTTAATGTCGAACCAGTCCTGGAAAGCATAGAAAAAAGGCGATTAAAATGGTTTGGGCATCTAGTAAGGATGGAAGAAGGAAGACAAACGGAAAGAGTATGGCTAGCCAAATCCACACAGAAAAATCAAAGAGGAAGACCAAGGAAAACATGGAACCAAGCAGTGGCAGATTCTTTGAAGGAACGAGGAATATCCTGGAATGAGGGGTTGAAGATGGCAAAAAACAAGAAAGAATGGGCAAAATTTATTTATGCATGAAATGGGTTGATTTATTTTATTTTATTTTATAGTGTAAATTAGATTTATTGTTATGGTAAATTGTAATAACTACCTTATGGTAAATTAGTATATTGTAATAAGTACCTTTACACCTTAGGGTAATAAAGGTTTTTACTGATTAAAAAAAAAAAAAAAAAAACTCTGTTCATCTGGACCGAAGATATGTTGAAGCATTGAAATTTATAGGCGGCACTATAGACGACGCAATCGCTGCAGCTGCTCTATCTTATACACCATAACTGTCGCAGGTCTTCGATAAGCTAGGAAAATCTACGCATACTTTTTTTCGGAAAGCTTCTGTTTATCGTGTTAGTGGAATTATATGAACTAATACGACTTTCAGACGCTGACGATACCGGAGAAGTACTAACTTCTATAACAGATAACGAAGTATTTGAGGCTGTAGTTGGGCGGTTTTCTCATTCCTGTTTCTTCTTTAGGGTCTTTTGCAACTTATTCGTAACACTTACGTTGATTCTACCTATTATCATTCTTCGAGAGTTTCTTTGATTAATTAAAAAAGTATGTTCTTGTTTGGGAATCTTTTTATCATTGCGACAGATACATTGAGGGAAATCTTTGCATGCTGCAATATCAAAAAGTACCTACACAACTTTGTCGAAAATTTTCTAACTTCTCCGGAGAGAGCACTTAGACAGACTTGAGTAGGTTTTTGCATTTTAAAAGGTATGCTTTTAACATCTGTACGACCCTTGTTGGCGTTACTATCGGAATAGATGCTGTTTCCAAATGAAAATTCTGAAAATGTGGGCTCTATTGCAGTTTCCAATTTCAACTTTAGTTGATGTCTTGTCCATTCATAGTATTTTATTACATCTTCGTAAGTAGGTAGAATATTGTCTTTTATCTTACAAATATCACAAAAAAATAGGACATTTAAAAACACTTCGTGTTCTTTGCATGTTTTTTACGAAACAAAATTGACGTTAGGTTACTTGCTAAATAACTAGCGCAAATAAAACTCGAGCAAAAACCAATAGTCCCAATAGATGACGCGACAAGTTTTGTCCTAATTGTCCCCTCCTGCGCTCCCTCACTCCCCTTATTTTATATTATAAACTTAAGATCATGCATTTTTTTTGTTTAATATAGAAAATAAACTGTAGATAATAATAATTAATAATAATTTCTGGGAATAAAATATGTCTGTTCATAAAAATTTCAATTAGTTTAAAAACCATATCTTTTCAAAAATTCAATGACGTTGCGGAGGCTATTACTATAAATCAAATCAAATAATATTTTGCATGGATTAATTTAAGTCTAAAAGGCACCGATTTTTCACTATTAGATCACTCACAACCCAAAAAAAATATTTCGCTCCACCCTAATGTGCATACTTCCTCCTTAATGATTATTGCCTCTGTGTTTTTTTTCCTGTGAATTCCTTCTGTTTTTGTGTACAACTGTCCATTGATTGTCCTTCTTTCCAGTTATTGACTCCTTGGATTTTACAACGCAGTGGATACGTTTATATATCCTGATCTCTTGGAAATTTATCTTGGAAAACAGCCAAATGAAAGTCCATACAATCTTGACAATTCTGGCCTAGCTGTTGTTCAAAGATTATACCAGTTTACAATACTGGTTGGAACTACAATTGTTTCACTCGTTTCAATTGACGCATTCGTACAGAAATTTTCTTTTATTGTCGTGAAAAAATGGAGTTATCATATTTTTGCAGCAAGGTCTTCAAGTATGCCCGAGCAAAAAGGCGTTGGACTATGGTTATCGTTTACGTCATGCTCAATATCAGTACGATAAACAGTCAGGTGATACATGCGCCCAATAATTCAAACTCAAAGCTTAAACGCCGTCACTTTATTGAGAATTTGGCTATGAACTACTAGAACCTTATATCAAATAACGATAGGTTCAGTTGAACTTGCCTCGATTTACGAGACAAAGACTTGCGGCAATTTTGAAGCTTGATGAGAGACCTGGGATAATCGGTCCTTCTAGAAATGGTTGATGTTATGAGTGTGGATGGCGGAAAAAACAAAAAACAAGATATACTTGCTAGCATTGCATGAAAGATTTATGTCTACAGCATGTAGTGCCAATATGCACTAGCTACATGACCCTTGAAAAAGACTAATTTTTGAGGAGATTTTTGTATATTTATTTGTTGGAAGGAGTTCTAAGTGCATAAGTGTAAAGATATAAACGTTATGTTTTTTTTTTATGTAACTTTGTTTAATTGTTAAAAAAAAAACATGTCTTTTTAATATTTGACCTAGTAAAATTAGGATAGAGTATTGCTTATTAGGAAAAACTTAAGAGAAAAATCTTAAATTTCGTAGGACCGGCGTCACCAGAGGCGTATTTAACGTAGGTGCAATCGGTGCGTAGCACCGACGGGCCCCAATGCGGCGGGCCCATGTGACAATACTTTACAATACTCATATACAATACACTTGGTCTACAATACACAGGGTCAGAAGTAGGGAAAGATCCTTCGTTCTGGAGCCTCCTCCCCCATAAGGATTTACATGTACTCCCCCGCCTTATAGGAAATTACATGTAAAATCTAAGCTCCCCCGCCTTATGGGAAATTGCATGTAAAATTTAGCCTACCCCTCCGTATGGGGGATCCTATAGAAAATAGTTCTGAACGTGGCCGAGCGTGTATGTGTAGATAGCGCCAGCGTTAGGGAGGAGGGTTAGGGTTGCGGGGTGGATAATATTTTGTGAAGTTGTCCATAAGAGCAAATAGGGTGCGACAAGGAGAAAACATGAAGATGTATTAATATAAACCACCGAGCATTTTCCTGAACATGACTGTAGACTATCAGTTTTTGGAATTGTTTATTCTAGAAACGTGACCGTAACTGCTTCTTGGAATGTGTTTATTCTATTAAGAGTTTGACCTAGTTTTTGACCCGTGCAAGTGAATCGTGAGAAAGTTAAAACCGTCGAGCCAGCATTTTTCTGAACGTGACCATAGAAATAAACACTGTTTCTTGGAACTAATTTGTTTATCCTATTACCGTTGAGTCAGCATTTCCCTGTTCCAACTTGTCTGGGTGATTCAGAGAAATTTATAAGTTATTTAAACTCATCTGTATCCTCTACCGTATTAATTAGGAGTATTTAAATATTTAATATAAATAAAAAAATATTAGGGTTTAATTTTGAGTGAGAAATGGTATTCTTTCTTTTAAGTTTACGTAATCAGTATTTTATTTTTTTATTTGAACTTGAAGATTTTAAATGTGTATCAAGAAAATAACATTATTTTAACAACTACGACAGTGAATGTTTATGTAACCGCACGCTTTGGACCGGGCGCTTAATAAAATATATCAACAATTGTGTCCAGTTTAAAAATTACAACCGCTGCATTACAAACTACCGCAATAAGAAATGCGGTCTAATTAATTTAGTATTTGATCTTGTAAATGCATGCGAGTATGACATATCTAAATCGTAAGATAGGAAACGCTATCAGTTTCATGTTTCAACTTATCTGGATGTGAGTTTGAACTTATTCGATGTATTCTTGAGAAATTTGGATGAGTCATACATGCATAGAATCGTGAGAAGGTTAAACCCGTTGTTGAAAACCACCGAGTCAGCATTTTCCTGTTTCAACCTGTCTGGATGAGTCATTGAACACGTGATACATCCGGAGCATTTTGATTGGCTTATTGAGTCTACATACTGAATATTCACCCTAAACCTCCAAGAAGATAAAGTTGGAGCCGTAGACAGTCAACAATACCCAACAAGGTTAAAGTTTGCGGGAGATACTTCGATTACAGAAACACCTTCAAGCAACAGTGAAGCTGGTCCAGCAAAACATCATTCAAGCTTGTGTCAGCTATAGAATTGATGGTTCAAAGATTGATGTAGATAGCTTTATTACTAAATTGAACAGCCGTTGTACGAGAAGCCCCATTCTATCCATCCACTTTCCGTCCACTTTCCGTCCACTTTCCGTCCACCGTCCACTTTTTTTCGTCCACCGTCCACTTTTTCCGTCCACCGTCCACTTTTTCCGTCCACCGTGCACTTTCCGTCCACTTTAATCAGCTTTTAAACAGATTTTAATTAGATTTTAAACAGCTTTTTAATCAGCTTTATAATCAGCTTTTAAACATCTTTTTATTTAGCCTTTAAACAGCTTTTACACAGCTTTTTAATCAGCTTTCAAACAGTTTTTTAAACAGCTTTTAAACAGATTTTTGAACAGCTTTAAAACAGCTTTTTAATCAGCTTTTAAACAGTTTTCAGTCAGCTTTAAACAGCTTCTTCTCTTCAGCTTTAATCTCATTGGATTAGTTGGGCTAGCATTAGGTTAGGTTACGGGAGGTTGGGAATGAAGCGCGCTTCATTCCTAACACCCGTAACCTAACCTAATGCCAGCCCAACTAATCCAATGAGATTAAAGCTGAAGAGAAGAAGCTGTTTAAAGCTGACTGAAAACTGTTTAAAAGCTGATTAAAAAGCTGTTTAAAAATCTGTTTAAAAGCTGTTTGAAAGCTGATTAAAAAGCTGTTTAAAATCTAATTAAAATCTGTTTAAAAGCTAATTAAAGCGGACGGAAAGTGGACGGTGGACGGAAAAAGTGGACGGTGGACGGAAAAAGTGGACGGTGGACGGAAAAAAGTGGACAGTGGATGGAAAGTGGACGGAAAGTGGACGGAAAGTGGACGGAAAGTGGATGGATAGAATAGGGCTTCTCGTACAACGGCTGTTCAATTTAGTAATAAAGCTATCTACATCAATCCTTGAACCATCAATTCTATAGCTGACACAAGCTTGGATGATGTTTTGCTGGACCAGCTTCACTGTTGCTTGAAGGTGTTTCTGTAATCGAAGTATCTCCCGCAAACTTTAACCTTGTTGGGTATTGTTGACTGTCTACGGCTCCAACTTTATCTTCTTGGAGGTTTAGGGTGAATATTCAGTATGTAGACTCAATAAGCCAATCAAAATGCTCCGGATGTATCACGTGTTCAATGACTCATCCAGACAGGTTGAAACAGGAAAATGCTGACTCGGTGGTTTTCAACAACGGGTTTAACCTTCTCACGATTCTATGCATGTATGACTCATCCAAATTTCTCAGAATACGTCGAATAAGTTCAAACTGACATCCAGATAAGTTGAAACATGAAACTGATAGCGTTTCCTATCTCACGATTTAGATATGTCATACTCGCATGCATTTACAAGATCAAATACTAAATTAATTAGACCGCATTTCTTATTGCGGTAGTTTGTAATGCAGCGGTTGTAATTTTTAAACTGGACACGATTGTTGATATATTTTCTTAAGCGCCCGGTCCAAAGCGTGCGGTTACATAAACATTCACTGTCGTAGTTGTTAAAATAATGTTATTTTCTTGATACACATTTAAAATCTTCAAGTTCAAATAAAAAAATAAAATAAACTGATTACGTAAACTTAAAAGAAAGAATACCATTTCTCACTCAAAATTAAACCCTAATATTTTTTTATTTATATTAAATATTTAAATACTCCTAATTAATACGATAGAGGATACAGATGAGTTTAAATAACTTATAAATTTCTCAGAATCACCCAGACAAGTTGGAACAGGGAAATGCTGACTCAACGGTAATAGGAAAAACAAATTAGTTCCAAGAAACAGTGTTTATTTCTATGGTCACGTTCAGAAAAATGCTGACTCGACGGTTTTAACTTTCTCACGATTCACTTGCACGGGTCAAAAACTAGGTCAAACTCTTAATAGAATAAACACATTCCAAGAAATTCCAAAAACTGATAGTCTACAGTCATGTTCAGGAAAATGCTCAGTGGTTCATATTAATACATCTTCATGTTTTCTCCTTGTCGCACCCTATTTGCTCTTATGGACAACTTCACAAAATATTATCCACCCCGCAACCCTAACCCTCCTCCCTAACGCCATCTACACATACACGCTCGGCCACGTTCAGAACTATTTTCTATAGGATCCCCCATACGGAGGGGTAGGCTAAATTTTACATGCAATTTCCCATAAGGCGGGGGAGCTTAAATTTTACAAGTAATTTCCCATAAGGCGAGGGAGTACATGTAAATCCTTATGGGTGAGAAGGCTCCAGAACGAAGGATCTTTCCCTACTGTCAGAAAATGAATGTTTGCCTGTTTTTCTCACACCTATTGAATTCTACAACTAGCGCTTAGTTCGAGTCTTTAGAATCTTTAGATAAGCTTACTACAAAAACAGAAAACACTGAAATTAGTGAAGGAGGAACCAATAATACGGAGGGAACCGAGGAGGAAACTTTTAAAACGAAATTTCCCTCGGAAAATGAAGAAGATGAAGTATTTTCAAGAAAGAAAAAACAACACACTTAAAGATCTGTGCAACACAAGGTGGTCTGCAAGAGCAAAGGCAACAAGTGCTTTATTACAAAATTTAAATCAGTTCTTTTTCAGGCAATCAGTTTTATAGAAACAATTGCAGAGATAAGGCACGACCACGATAAAGTGGCTACGGCCTCAGGACTTAAATAGTCACATTTGATGACTTTAATTTTTTGGAATGATGTTCTGCAAAAAAACGACATTGATTTATTTCAAGTCGTTTCGTGCATGAAAAAAATCTAAAGATAAACTTGCGTCACTAAGAACTGACGCTTATTTCAACCAAATTTTGGAACTCTCCAAGTCGAAATGGCTTCAATGTGATATGGACGAAGAACACATGCATCTAAAAAAAAAAAGAATTCGAAGAGTTAAAAAATTTCACGATGAAGGTACCAGATCCTCTTATAGATCCTGTAATCGATTTTAAAACAAATGTAATAGATGCAATGGTAAACAAAATGTCTGACAGAATTAAGGGTCTGGAAGATGTTACAGAATTATTTCAGGTTTTCTAAATCCAATCTTCATGAAAAACAGTGCAAAATCAGATTTGGAAAAAGTTGTACATTATTAAGTGATACATTTAAATTTATTTCCTCTATTTTGATAGATGAAATGATACAGTTTCAGGACTTTATTTTTCACATGATAACCCTTGTTGTGATAGAGGTGTACTAGGTAATCTAGAACATTTAGTTGAACAGAAAATGTATGATATTTTCCCCAATCTTGAATTAGTTTTTCGATTGTTTGTAGCGCTACCCATAGGTATAGCAAGTATACAGGTGCTGAGAGATCTTTTAGTGTATTGCGTAGACTAAAAACACACCTAAGGGCACAATGACTCTAGTTAGAACTTCTGATTTGGCATTATTTTCAATAGATACTCTCAATAATCGAAATTTAGAGGAAATTATAAAAAAAATATATCGGCTAAAGTTAGGCGTTCGCACATAAACATCTTTTTAAACCTTTGTTGATTTTGTCTATGCTCTATTGCTTTTTTTTGTTTACTTAAAAAAAAAATTTTCAGTGAATTTTGTATTATTTGAACTCAAGTGTTTCCGTAAGGAGGCAAGGTAATAAGTAATAAGCAACTGAACATTATGGTGTTTGGCTAGTTCCAAGAGTAGGGAAAGATGATATGTTCTGGGCCCTCCTCCCCGTAAGGATTTACATGGAGTTGCTCCATCCATAAGATTCCCATTGAGCCCGATGGAGCAAAACTACCCCATCACCTAACCGTAGTTCTGAACGTGTCCGAGCGTGTATGTGTAGATGGCGCGCGAGCGCGGGGAAAATTCAAAATGAGGGTGGACATATTTACAGATAGGGGTTCAATTGAGATTATGGGGTTTAGATTGACAAGACTAGACAGATAAGACTAGACAAGACTAGACAGACAAGATAGGACGGATAACAAGGACAAGTTAAGCCAAGAGAGACAAGACTAGACAGGACTAAACAGGTAAGACTAGACATACAAGCCAGACAAGACTAGACAGATAAGACTAAACAAGACTAGACAAGACTAGATGTGTAAGCGAAATTTCTTAAACTTGTCTATGATTGTCTGTTATTAAGTTTAATTTTGAGTGTGTCATGGTATTGTTTCTTTTTTAAGTTTACGTAATCAGTTTAGTATTTGAACTTGAAGATTTTAAATGTGTATCAAGAAAATAACATTATTTTAACTACGACAGTGAATGTTTATGTAACCGCGCGCTTAGGACCGGGCGCTTGATAAAATATATAAACAATCATCTTAGGTTTTGTTCATTTTGTTCATTAGATTAGTTGGGATAGGTTAGGAATGAAGCGCGCGTCATTCCTAACCTATCCCAACTAATCTAATGCTAACCTAATATAAAACTACACATAATAAAAAACCTAATGTTAACTCAACTAACCTACAACCTACCCTAACCTAATCCAATTAATCTAATGCTAACCTACCCTAATGGCGCTTCATTCCTAACATCTGTAACCTACCCCAAATATGTGACCCCACGCTAAAGAGGGTGTGAGGTCTATGTGACCCCACGCTAAACAGGGTGTGAGGTCTATGTGACCCCACGCTACACATAACCTTTCCATCCACTTGCATCCACTTTCGATCCACTTTCCATCCACTTGCATCCACTTTCCATCCACTTTACATCCACTTTCCATCCACTTGCATCTACTTTACATCCACTTTCCATCCACTTTCCATCCACTTGCATCCACTTTCCATCCACTTTACATCCACTTTCCATCCACTTGCATCCACTTTACATCCACTTTCCATCCACTTTTCATCCACCTGCATTCGCTTTCCACTTGCATCCACTTTCCATCCACTTTCCGTCCACTCCGTCCACTTTCCGTCCACTTTCCGTCCACTTCGTCCACTTTCCGTCCACTTTCCGTCCACTTTCCATCCACTTTCCGTCCACTTTCCGTCCACTTTCCGTCTACTCCGTCCACTTTCCATCCACTTCCCGTCCACTCCGTCCACTTTTTTTAACCTTCTCACGATTCTATGCATGTATGACTCATCCAAATTTCTCGGAATACATCGAATAAGTTTAAACTCACATCCAGATAAGTTGAAACATGAAACTGATGGCGTTTTCTATCTCACGATTTAGATATGTCATACTCACATGCATTTACGAGATCAAATACTGAATTAATTAGACCGCGTTTCTTATTGCGGTAGTTTTGCAAATGCAGCGGTTGCAATTTTAAAACGGGACATGATTGTTTATATATTTTATCAAGCGCCCGGTCCTAAGCGCGCGGTTACATAAACATTCACTGTCGTAGTTAAAATAATGTTATTTTCTTGATACACATTTAAAATCTTCAAGTTCAAATACTAAACAGATTACGTAAACTTAAAAAAGAAACAATACCATGACACACTCAAAATTAAACTTAATAACAGAAATACTTTTTTATTTGAAATAATTAATACAAACGAGTTCATAGACAAGTTTAAGAAATTTCGCTTACACATCTAGTCTTGTCTAGTCTTGTTTAGTCTTATCTGTCTAGTCTTGTCTGGCTTGTATGTCTAGTCTTACCTGTTTAGTCCTGTCTAGTCTTGTCTCTCTTGGCTTAACTTGTCCTTGTTGCCCGTCCTATCTTGTCTGTCTAGTCTTGTCTAGTCTTATCTGTCTAGTCTTGTCAATCTAAACCCCATAATCTCAATTGAACCCCTATCTGTAAATATGTCCACCCTCATTTTGAATTTTCCCCGCGCTCGCGCGCCATCTACACATACACGCTCGGACACGTTCAGAACTACGGTTAGGTGATGGGGTAGTTTTGCTCCATCGGGCTCAATGGGAATCTTATGGATGGAGCAACCCCATGTAAATCCTTACGTGGAGGAGGGCCCAGAACATCATCTTTCCCTACTTCCAAGCTGTATTACAAATGAGTTCTCACCACGATAAAATAAATCCCTTTTGTTAAATTTGTTACTTTACAATGCGTGGCCATACAACGCTTTATAACGCCATTTGATTTTGGAGTTTTCAGAACTAGCAGCGTAACGCCACAATGTGTGCCGAAAAATTGTACAACAGATTTCTCTTCTCTGAGAGCGGGCCCCGAAAAAAACTTGCACCAAGCCGTTGAATAGCTTAAAAACGCGCCTGGGCGTCACCAAGGATGTAAGTGAAATTCACGGCACAATTGGCGGGTTAAATTAAAAAATGTCTCATGGTTCATAATTTTTAACAACGCTCCTGTATTACAGGGATAGGACCTGGATAATCCCGTCCAGTTCCGTCGTTCTTCATACCCCTGTATTGTTTGTTGTAAGTCCTAATCTCGTAATATTGATTATCGATTTTAGTTTGCAGCTTATACAATATATACGTAGTTGTAATATCTTAATGCATAGCGTTTTTAATTAACTCGATTGAATCGCTTTTTTTAATATTGTTTTACATCTATCAAACGTAAAATATATTTTAATTGTAGTGATTACGACTTGGGAGCGAGTAATCTTCAAGAAGAAGTATTATAGCACCTACAATGTAATATGCACGCATAATTATAAGATTAAGTTTTAATTGCATAATTAGTAATATCCATATTTTTCGCCAGCATCTATACTAAATAATTGAAAGTTGTTGAAAACGGCAAGAAACGTTTTGTCGTCAACTAGAAACAAAATGCATCTTTAATGCTGTGAACAACAGAAATCAAGTACCTACGGGTAGAATTTTTTTTTTATTTTCCATTTTATTGAAGTTATCAGTAATGAAATATGTGAATATAAAAATTAAACTTGTTTTTTAAGCTTTGTAATCTAAAACTCTTGAAGTTATTGTTCAAGAGTTTTAGCTAGTTTTTTTCATAAATTGTAATTAAATAGTATTTATATTATGCATTTTTGTAAAATCTAGAAAATACCCAAATCTTTCTGTTATATGATTTAAACTTTTCCACGGGCAATAACAAACAAATAATTAGAAAAAAAATTAATTTTACCTTTGTTAGATATGTATGTAATAATCCTTTTTTTGGTTCAGTGGAAGGACAATTACTTTTATCAGACCTTAGTTTGTTAAACACATCTTGATTTTTAGAAGCCATCGTCGCAAATTGATGTATACTATCTAATTTATTGCAACAATTTTCACAGACAACTTTAGGAAAGCTGTCATTCATCAACACCTAAAGCATAAAATTGATTGCACAATATTTATTTGTTGTTGATTTAAAATAATTACCGTGATATAGAGATATTTTCTAATCTTTGCTTGTAAATATAGTCTTTTTCCTTCCTCACTGAAAACCAAAACACCGTGTTCAAAATCAGCCGAACATAAACGACATGAATGTGGAAATATGTTATAATTATCCATTTTTGACACGATTGCTTTAAAAACTCGATTTGTACGGGGAGAATACACGAAATATTCGAATCTTAATCGTCTTTATTGGCATTGTAAAAACGAGTGTGCCCTAATAACGTACGTTGCGCACTTACAGATATTATATAAATTGCACCCATTCTTATCGCGTTTTTTTTTTAAATTTAACTCATGCATCACTAAAGGTGGCTCTTAAAAATTAATGTAAACCGCATTACACAGGTAATATTATATGCATACCTATAGACAGACAGATTCTTCTGAATCAACACTCAATATAAAAGAACCTTGTTTTAATGGAACAATGTTTCATTTTACCAATATTTTCTGATTGCGATTTGTAAAAATAAACCTGTATTATTCCCGCCCTCTCTTAAATTGAAATAGTCATATACCGCATAGAAAAGGACACCTTACCAAAATCAATACTTAACTACAGCGTTAAATACATTTTCCCTAATTTTACTACCTTCTGAATTGGCAACAAACCAAACAAATATTGCAATTAAAAAAATTACTGTAATTCCAATAATGGCACAATTCGAAATATTTTTTACCCTTACTGCACATTATCTATGTAGACATCACCTACAAAGTTATATTACATTTCAACGCGCGACTAAACAACGCGTCTAAAATATCACATTGCAAATAACAAAGCATTACGAAAACAACACAGACAAAATATACAGCAGCAGCATAACATCTCGAAAATATTACAATCGGGTTACTTTACATATTAATCAATATTATCATCATATATTTAGGAAGTGATATTTTTGCAGCGCGTTATTATGTCGTTGTGTTATTTTCGACGCGCTGTTTAGTCGCGACTTGAAATGTCAGGACACCAAAAAAGATACCTTCCCAAAATCAATACTTAACAACACTCATAAATAACGTGAGAAAATGAAGGAGAATTGCAATATGCTTGACTCTTGTGGCGCTTTTAGAGGTTAGCCACATGCCACATAGTGGTTTTGTCTATATGGATAGCAAGGGAAATAACGTGAGTCCCAAAAGTCTTGGAATCCACTCTTGCCATGAATTTGAAGAAGTAGGTCATTTCTTAATTCCACACATAAAATTAAACAAATTATCAAATGTCATTTTTACGTAGCTGTGAGTGGTTTTGAGGTTATGTCGCATTGTTTTTAGTGTTAAGACGGCTATATACTTGACAGAATTTTATTTTTAATTAGAACTAATTTTATTCAAATGGGAATTGTTTGGGAGGATTTAGGAATATAATTTTGTTATTTAGGACTGATTAGTTATCATGTAATTAATTAATCTTTTTTGAACGTATAGTTAGCAGGTCAGAAATTTAATCAACATTATTTTTACGTTATGTGATAGTAATTTATTTGGGAATCACCTAAAAGACGAATTTAGCATTGGGACATGTTTTCGAAATCGTAGGCAAAATATACAATCTTTCCAAAGCTTTATAAGAAAATAGAAAAATAACAGAAATGACTTGTATGAACACACAACAAGAGATATAAACTTCCTCTTTGAATTTTCAATGAAGACATCCAATGATTTTTTGACTGACCCACTCGCACTACAGAAATACGCAGCGTACTATCCTGTTAACTAGTCGCCTATACGACGATTCCCCGCGTAATCGATTTACCGCAATCGAAACAGTATGTGGTCTTGCGTTATCCTGCATTAACAAAAAAATTGACCTATTCCATATGCCACAGGCACAACATGTTCTACTGTCAATACTAATCCCACCCCAAACCATAACTGAACCACCTCCAAATCTTTCCACTTCCTGGACAGTGGCAGCTGCGTAGCGTTCTCCTGAGCGTCTGTAAACACGAACTCGGCCATCGCAACGAGTAATAAGGAACCTTGATTCATCCCAGAAGAAAATTCATCCTTGAGTACGGAAAGATGATATGTTCTAGATCCTCCTCCTCCTCCTCCAACCTCCTCTGACCTAGACCTTGGCACTTCCTGTTTCGACTTCCGGTTTCCGGTTTCGACTTCCGGTTTCCGGTTTCGACTTCTTGTTCCCACTTCCGGTTTCTACTTGAGGTTTCGACTTCTGGCCTCCATTTCCGGAACTACTGGATGCGCGGGAAAATTAAAAAAATAGATGCGAGGCGGGAAAATTCAAAATAAGAAGCCGGCGGGGCAAATGAGGTGTGCAGTTGGTTGCATATATCAACGAGTCTAAATACATGAGGCTAGATAGACGAGGCTACATACATGAGACTAGGTAGACGGGGCTAGATACATGAGACTAGATAGACGGGGCTAGATACGTGGGACTTGATAAACGGGGCTATATACATGAGACTAGATAGACGGGGCTAGATAGACGGAGCTAGATACATGAGATTAGATAGACGGGGCTAGATACATGAGACTAGACAGACGAAGCTAAATACATGAAACTAGATAAAACTGAACTAAAACATATAAGGGGTTGTTTAATTTAACTAAAATATATTTTCGATTGTTTTTCGTTTAACTTAATAAACATATTATGATTTTGATTTATCAGTAGTCGGTTATGTGCGACCGGATGTTTGGCAGTCATAACAACTTTCTTATCAA
The DNA here is from genome assembly GCA_944588485.1 of Phosphuga atrata. NCBI lineage: Eukaryota > Metazoa > Arthropoda > Insecta > Coleoptera > Silphidae > Phosphuga > Phosphuga atrata. The sequence goes on from OX155909.1 coordinate 4,253,970, forward strand.
TTTTTATTATTATTTTTTATATTTAATATTTTTATTATTATTATTTTATTATTGTCTTATCAACTGCACGCGAGTGGAGAAATAATAAATTATGAAGCGCGGTCTAATCAATTTCTTAAGGTTGTTTTTCATTTACTTTAATAAACATTCCAGCGGGTATATAAGAGCAAGCTGAGAGTTCTAAATCAGTTTTTAACTAAACGTCGTCACAAGTCGCCGGCTTAAAAATGTTCTCCTGCGCTAAATGTGTAAAAGTGTGTGAAAACCTGTGGTAAGTCTAAAATATATATTATAAATATCCAATTCACAAGCTTATTTAATTTAATTTAGAGGTTAAAATTATCCTCAAATGTGACGTTTGCGATGTCCAATTCACAAGAATGGACAACTTAAACCGCCACAAGAAGCAATCTCACAACATCGATGCACCATCCACCTCGAAGAGGAGCTTAAATACCGATAATTCAACCTCCAAGAGACCCCTAGATGACGATTTACCATCCACCTCGAAGAAGATGAAAATGGACCCACCAACTCTATCAATCCACCGCTGCGATATTTGGGATCAAGTCTTCCCGACCAGAGCTAAATACGCTGGACACCTCAGGTCATAGTAACATCTCCAGGAAACTTGAAAACTAAGCCGTATCAACAAGGTATTACCGAAATTTCTAGTAGTTTTAAGAAAAGGGTTGCTACATATAGAATTAATGGTTTAGGGATAAATATAGATAGCTTTGTAGTCAATTCGAGTGGTACTGTTGGTAGCCTGTTTGAAAACGTTATCAAGTCGTATAATTCAGTGGTAAAATTTAATATTGAACTCTTTGGTATTTATATAAATTAAAAAAATCCCGGGGGGGAATTAAAGTCACTTAATACAAAGTATCGCGAAATAACACCTAGCATGAGCAACTTTGTTGAAATTTATGTTGATATGAGTGCTAAAATTAAAACTAAATGTAGCGAGTTTCAGGAGAAAGATTCGGGTTGGTCACTAACGGAGATTTCCCATATAGAAGTTAACATCAATAAATATAAACCAATACGTGGGTTATCATTTATTGAACTGCCAAAAGAGATTAGGGGTAGGAAAGCATGTATCAATATTAAGAATGAAGACGAGTTTTGCTTTTTATGGAGCATTATATCAACGATACACCCTGTAGATGCTACCACAGATCGCCCGACATCATACCCTCACTTTTCTTCAATTTTAAAATACGACAGACTAGAGTTTCCGCTTAAAATTAAAGACATTTCAAAATTTGAACAAATGAATAACGTTAGTATTAACGTTTGTGGTTTAGAATTTAATTTTAAATCTAAACAACATGACGTAGTAGGACCGATTTATCACACTACTGAGATTAGGGAAAGACATGTAAATTTATTATATTTAGAAGAAGGAGTTAAAGGTCATTATGTATTTATTAAAGATATTTCACGACTCGTAAGAAGTTATGTGATGGCTGTTAACCTTTTTCTCAGCGGAATCGACTTTTAAACAACATAAATTGAATGACTGTAACAAAATATACACTATTATGCCGACAGAAAACCTTATAAAAGATAAGAGAGGTGATATGATGTCGGAGAATGTATTAAAATTTCGATAGAAAAATGCGTATAACCTTTGTCGTATACGCAGATTTGAATCATTATTAAAACCAATTGATACATGTTCGCCGAACCCTGACAATAGCTATACAAAACAAACGCATATTCACGTACCGTACAGTTTCGCCTATAATATAAAATGTTCATTTGATGATTCATTAAGTAAATTTTTCACTTACACCGGAGAATATTGTCCACAATTGTTTTGCGAGAACCTCTATTCAGATGTTAAGGAATTATACAGGAAACATTTAAGCGTTGTACTTCCGATGGTTAAATTAACTGTACTTGAGCAAAAATCATACGATACGGCCACTTCTTGTTATATATGTAATAAATTATTACAAGTAACACACAAAGTCGCCGATCACGATCATTAACGGGCCATTTTCGGGGAACCGCCCACTGAAATTGTGATTTGAATTATAAAATTCCGAAAATGATTCCTGTTTCCATAACATGTCGAATTATGATGTTCATTTGTTTATTAAAGAATTTGGATCCGACGAGCAAAAAATTGATATTATTCCACAAAATAAGGAAAAATATATATCTATTACCAAAAATCTACCGGTCGGCGAATATGTAGATACAAAAGGGGTAGAAAATAAAATTTATCTGAAATTAAGATTTATAGACTCATTAAGATTTATGACTAGTTCTCTGGGCAAACTAGCGAAAAATTTGAGTGATGATCAATGCATAGAGGTTAGAAAATTTTCCCCAACAATGAACATTTTATGTTATTAAGGCAGAAAGGTGTTTTCCCATACAAGCACATGGACTCATTCGATAGGCTGACTGAAACATCTTTACCGCGCAAGGACTGCTTTAACGATTCTTTAAATAACTATATCCATTACCAACAAACAATATAATTTTGCCCAGACTGTTTGGACTACATTTAACTGCCGAAATTTAAAAGATTACTCCGACCTATATTTAAAGACTGACGTATTGTTATTGACATATATTTTCGAACAGTTTCGAAACGTATGCATCACGACATATCAACTTGATCCGGCCCATTATTATACGGCCCCCGGACTGAGCTGGGATGCAATGCTGAAAATGACTGACATAAATTTGGAACTTTTCAAGGACATAGATATGCACCATTTTGTCTCCAAGGGCATTAGAAGAGGTATTTGCCAAACCTCGCTGAGATACGCTAATGCGAATAATAAATACTTATCTGAGTATAATTTGAACCACCCCAGTAAATATTTAATAATGATAATAATAATAATAATATCCTTTATTGCCATAAAATCTACAAGCAGACATAGCAACGTCAAGCAACATAGCAATTTAGCGTACTGGGATGCGAATAATTTGTATGGTTGGGCACTTTCTCAACTAATACCTTACGGTGGGTTTAAATGGTTGACGGAGACTGAAATTTTAGACTTTGGCGTGACGAAAATGGATGATGATTCAATTATTGGCTATTTTATCGAAGCAAACATAGAGTATCCTGAATCGCTACAGGCCTCACATAATGATTTACCATTCCTCGTTGAAAGCATGATTCCACCAAATTTAATATTTTAATAACAGAAAACTTATTCCAAATTTAAACAACAAAGAAAAGAATATTGTTCACTACAGAACTTTAAAGCAGACGATAAATCACGGACTGAAAATTTAAAAAAATCATAGAATTATAAAATTTGAACAATCTGATTGGCTTAAACAATATATTGACCTAAACACTATTTTACGACAGACAGCTAAAAATGATTTCGAAAAAGACTTTTTTAAATTAATGAATAACCGTGTATTCGACAAAACCATGGAGAATGTGAAACGAGTAGATGTAAAACGTGTTAATCATTGGGATGATATTGGTCGTAAACCTGGCGCGGAAACACTTCTCGCTAAACCGAACATGAAAACCGAACGTTTACAGAAAATTTAGTTGCGATCCAATGTAACAAGTTAAAAGTTTGTTATAACAAACCGATTTATGTGGGGTTTGCTGTTTTGCATTTGTCGAAATTGTTAATGTACGAGTTTTTTGATGATTTTCTGAAACCCAGGTATGATCAAAAAGTTGCTCTATGCGACTGTGACACCGACAGTCTCATTTTATTGATCGAAACTGATGATATTTATATAGATATCAAGGAGGACATTGAAAAATTTGATACCAGCAATTTCAGACCTGATAACGTTTTCAATATGCCACTGAAAAATAAAGCAATGCTAGGGTTAATGAAGGATGAGTTAGGGGTTCAGGGTTATGAATGAATTTATTGCATTAAGACCGAAAATGTACGCGTATTGCACAGAGGTGGATAAAGCGAATTGGCTCAAAAAGGCTGAAGGAGTATAAAGATATCACTGGAGCCGAAAATAAGCAATGTATGTTTAGTGGCGAAGTTGTATATCGGCAACAGAATATTACGGTTGATGAAATAAATTTTTGAATCAAAATGTAAACGGAAGCAACTGTTTCTGATGTAAAATGGTCTTAATTTTAAGAATCTGCTAAAAGAAAAGTGTAAAATCCTCGTTTTCTTGTAGAAATTTGTGAAAAATTGCGAATTTTGACGTTGCTATGTGTTGCTAATCAAGAGCCAGAGTCGCCGAAATCTGCAATTTAGATATTTCAAGTAATCTTTTTGAATTTGATTTGAATTTCAACCTAATTATGAGCGTAAAATCAGAATTTTGATTTAAATTCTTTTTTTTAATTTTATCTTCTCATAAGCACACGAATAATCATAAACGGATAAACTTCAACAATGGCATTTGCACATAACCTGAGAGAAAGCAACGGTCGTAGTTTTTTTGACCTGGAGTGCGAAACCGTTGATGGATTTGAGAAATTCAAACGCCATACTGTTGGCCTTTTCGCCGGGCATGCACATCTCAGACTGGAAATATATATTTTCTTTTTCGCGTTTCCGTCTAAAGAGATAAAACAAATGTGACTTTGCTAATTGGGCCCTGCGGTACGTCCCCAGAGGTGTAATGCTTCGCGAGAGGTGTCGTTCGAAAGTAGACACGTCGGGATATAATCCCTGAAAAGTTTCGAGCTTGCCCATCCAGTCGCGGCCCCCAAATGCGACCGGGCGGTACGTCGTCCCTATCGCCTTATAGACCCTTTTGTTGTCTATTAAGAAACCGCCACTGCGACGCCATGCTTTTTAATTTAGCGAATCTCGGAGGATTCTCGCTTGTGTCTGCAAAATATGGTTCTTCGCAATCGAAATTAAACTCCAAAACAAACTAAAAGGCACTATGCAGAATCGATTGGTGCCGGTCCGGTCCCGATCCGACTGTTGGTTATCCCAGGAGAAGGATCGCAAATTAGGTGAAAAAAACACTGCGTTTTTTCCGATTTTTTGTGTTAAAATTGACCCAGAGCGGGAATAGGATGCCGCAGGTCCCAAATTCTTCCACCGCCCGTTGCGGGTAAACATCTCGCATCGAACGAACCGAGTTGGAGACACGGCGCTCTTCAATCAAGAGAAAGGCGTCCACAGATGTGATGGAAAAACAGTTTTTTTTCGCTTACATATTCCGCCGCACCGGGTGAACCGACGACCGCGTACTTTTTCGCATGACGTCAAAAAACGTGAAATCGACGCTGCAAGAGGACGCAGTAAAAAGTTCGAGCCGCGGACCAAAATTGCTCCTCATAGGTGCTAGAAACGATCTCCTGTTTTTGGCACCTGGAGGACGCCGTGTGGGAATTGCGAGCGGCAGACGGACACGGGTCGAAAGCCCGTTCAGTTTCACAACAGAAAATGACAAAGAGGGACGGAGTTTTTGAAGAAAAAGTGAAAAATTTAAAACGGACCTACAGCTGCCCCCTGCGGGGGCGGAGCTTTATAAAGCTCGTCCAAAAAAACCTTTTTGTTCAAATTCAAGACGTAAGCCGCACTTTTGGTCAATTTTTATAAATTTTCAAAATATCTTGATTTTTTGACCCCTTTTTAGTTCAGGGAAGGCGCCTTACTCGATTAGTATATTGAAATAACAAGTGTGTAAAGAAGCAATTAGTGCACGTCAGAAATTTTTTATTACTACGTCGATGTATTTTGTTTTGTGACACAAGTTGTTGCCCTAGTAACAACAAACAGAAATCGTTTAATAATGAAACTCTATTTGATTTACATTGGACTTTTAAGCACGATTTGGTTACTTTTACACTCGATTATAATAATGGCATTCTTTACATACAATAATGTATTAATATGTTTATTTTGGTGTGTGATTATATATAATATATTTTTTTAATTATTGGTTAGCTTTCTTAACTAAATTATAATTCTCATTTCATCCCATTTGTCCCGCTTGTCTCAATGAAAATGTGGTCACTTTATATTTAGTACAATCAGCAGAAGTAACAGTGGCCACGGATTCCTCAGTAATGTTAACTAATGATTCCGCCAGCATATTTTTTGCAGCTAATTTTACTTTTGAAAAAAAAAATCTATAGAGTTTAAGCATGGGTGAATGTGGTGGAAGAAAATTAGTCTATGGCTTGTTTCATTTATTTTATCACAAATTTCCTGAGTTTTATAGATTTTGGCGTTGTCTAGAACCATCCAGGCTTCTACGATGTTACTTTCAGCCATTTTATAAAATAATCCATCAAGAAATGTAATAAAAATGTATGAATTTGCTGATCAATTAGAAATGATTTCAAAATGAATAATATCATGTTAATTCATGGCTGCAATGAGTGAATCATTTCTGCATCTAACTGTTGGAACTGTGTTGGAACATGGGCTAGAGTATTTATCTTCGCTCGAGCTTTATTGCGCCGGAGATAATATTGCACCGATAATTGAAACGGGATTCATCAACGAAAATTTTATATTTATCTCATGTGTGTGTATTGAGTTGAGTTGTTGATGTTGAGTTTAAACAGTCCAGACTAATTGTAAAGGTTTTCAATGTTATTTTTAAAGCATTTATGGTAATGCATAAAATACAGATGTTGTGGTCAAGTTGACGTTTTTATTTTCAAATATCTTCAATTTCATACTTTTTAAAGTAATCGATATATTTTCTTTAGTAATTTAACATCTCTTTAGATAATTTACAATTCCTTTTTTCGCCTCGATTTCCTCTAACCATGGCGGATCCATCCTTCTTATAACGTCTAATTATAGATTTAGCGTTGTGTGGCGACTCGCGGTTGGTTTACCGCGAGTTATGATGTTACGTGCAAATTAATGTTATATTTCCACCAAAAATGTCTTATGATATAGGAGAAAGAATTAAGTGATTGGGTGAATTGAGTTAAGAATATAACAAGGAGATACAAGTGTATTTGAAATGCGGCTGGCGCTACAAAGTATAAAACTTAACTTTAAACAAATTTAACTCACAAAACTTAACTTAACATAGAAGTGATAGAACTGAAACTCTCAACTGGACTCTCGTGAACAGATGACACAAACCTTTTTTATGCTAAAAAATGAGATCTAGGCGTTAAAACTAAAAGGTAGGAAAATCAGGGGTAGGAAATTCGGCAACGAATAGTAACGTAGGAAAGTGATTATAAGGCGGGATAATTAACAAATCCTGCACTTCGGAAACTATGCAGGGAAGGGGAGAAAGGTGCAAGACTTTCTACCTGGATGGGCCGAACATTTACAAATATTTACACAGATTATAAGATTGAAACGATATATAAACCTATCCCTTCAGATAATTTTGGTATGCAATTTATGGCTATAAGCGGATCAACAAAAAGACCCAAAAAAAAAACATTACTAGGAGAATATCTATACGATAGATTTACAATTATAAGTAGAATAAGGATAATAAACTAAAAACGATTTTACTATTTAAAACCTCGCAAATAACTTAAGTATCTAACAATATACTTTAGACAGGAGTATAAGCTTACATTACTTATTTCCAGCCATAAATAAATCGAAAAACAAAATATATTTAAAATTTACATAAAATAAAAGGTGTTAAATGCACGTTTTTAAAGCCATAAATAGATTATTTATATGGCTGTCTAGCAGACGTAACGGTTTTCGTCTGTGAATTATTAAAACAAAATAAAATTATTATCTAACCAATAATTAAGAATCATTGTATTATTACACGTTATTTTATATATTAGCTACACGACGGAACATGCCGCCCCCATTGAACCGTTTGGTTCAAGCTAGTGGAGTGAAGTCGTTGTCTTCTTCATCGATTGGAAGTGGGCAAAGTTTCTTAACGCAGCGGTCATATGCGCCCGCTTTGGTCCTCAGCGTGACTACTCTTACAATTCCATCCTTTCCGGGGTGAATGGCCGTGATGCGTCCAAGAGCCCACTGTAGCGGGGGTAAATTTTCTTCAAAGATGAGTACTAAAGTTCCAACCTTGATATTCGTTGACTCGCGCTGTGATCCACGGAATTTCATGAGCTGATGGAGATATTCTTTATGCCACCGTATCCAAAAATGTTGCTTGAGCTGCTGAGCGTGCTGCCAAGCTGACAGACGATTGATTGGGGCGTCTGTGAAATCGACCTGTGGAAAAGATGTCAACGGACTACCTGTGAGGAAATGGGCTGGAGTCAAAGGAAGAAGGTCATTAGGATCAGATGACATAGGAGAAATGGGTCTTGAATTTAGTATTGCTTCTATCTCAATGATGTATGTTTCTAATTGTTCAAAGGTTAGTAAGGTATCACCCACGGTCCTAATTAAATGATGCTTGAATGATTTAACTGCTGCTTCCCAGATTCCACCAAAGTGCGGAGCTCGGGGAGGGATAAGGTGCCAATTAATCTTTTTTGCGCTACAAAAGTTAATTATGGTATTTTGATGAGCTTTAGAATTAAATAAATCATAGAGCTCGTTAAGCTCATTTTTAGCTCCGACAAAGTTAGTAGCATTATCGGAATGAATTTCTACTGCTATTCCTCGTCTTGAAAAAAGCCGTTTGAGGCTGGCTATAAAGGCTTCGGTGGTAAGATCACTGACAAGCTCCAAATGAACAGCCTTTGTGCACATGCATACGTATATTGCCACGTAAACTTTTACGCGGCCGCGATTGCGATGACGTTTTTCTTTAATATAAAAGGGTCCGCAATAGTCAACTCCAACACGCAAGAAAGGTCGCGAGGAAGCGACTCGCTGAATGGGAAGAATTCCCATTGGGTGATCGGCAAGGCGCGGTTTCGCATGGAAACAGGGTATGCATTTACGAATTAAGCTACGCGTGATGTTGCGGCCATTTAGAGGCCAGTAAGTTTGACGAACAGAGTATAAAGTTGCCTGCATACCGGCATGTTTAAGTCGCGAATGCTCAGCTTCTATAATTAGCTTAGTCACATGGTGTTGAGCAGGTAGCAAAATTGGGTGACGCTGCTCTGCAGCAATAGAAGAATGAGCGAGCCTACCTCCAACACGTAAAATACCGTTTTCATTTATAATTGGATTTAATGGAATTAACTTGCTAGATAAAGGAAGTGGCTCCCCACTTTTGATTGATTCAATTTCTTTTTTAAAGTAATTGGACTGGACTAAACGTATAATCAGATCGTGAGCTAACGTAAGTTCACGAGTGAGTAGTGGACCGAGTTCACGCTGTGAGCTGAGTTTCTTAGTATTATGAACAAAGCGCAGAATATATGCCACAACTCTCTGTAGCTTATCGAAGGAGCTGTATTTTTCGATGATATTATGATTTTTAATTTCAATTTTCATGCAAACAATTTTGGGAATAATGGGTTTTAATTCTGGAACAACCATAGGAGTATAAATTCCGTTAGGCCATGCTGAGTTTTCCTGAGTCAACCATGAAGGTCCGTTAATCCAAATGGAACTTTCAATAAATTCCGACGGAAGCTGTCCTCGAGATATAAGATCTGCAGGATTGTCTTGAGATAGAACGTGCCGCCAATGACACGATTCAGTAGTGGTTTGAACTTCCGAAACACGATTCGATACGAATGTTTTTAAGCGATGAGCTGGCGTATTTATCCAATGTAGCACAATTGTCGAATCTGACCACAGATATGATTCGTGAATTTTTGTCAAAATAGTGGGCTTAACAGTATGATAAAGACGAGCAAGTAATACTGCGGCGCAAAGCTCTAATCTCGGTAATGTCAGAGGTTTGACAGGAGCAACACGTGACTTAGAAGAGATCAGACGTATATATACGTGACCTTGAGAATTAATGGAACGCAAGTACAAACAGGCACCATAAGCCTTTTCACTAGCATCGCAAAATCCATGCAATTGTACTTTAATTGGGTCAGGTATGGTAATTCCGCGAGGAAAACGTAAATTTTCTATTAATGGTAGCTGGTCCAAATAAGCAGACCAAGACGAATGAATCTCGACAGAAATAGATTCATCCCATGCTACTCCGGCCTTCCACAGGAGCTGCATGAGAATTTTGGCATGCACGATGATCGGACCAAGGAGACCAAGGGGATCAAACAACCTTGCAATTTGAGATAAGATAGTCCTTTTTGTGATAGTTTTGGAAACCGAGATATTGACAACGTAAAAGAAGTAATCTTCTCGAGAGTTCCACCGAATACCTAATGCTTTTATAGATGAGTCAGGATCTAGTGACATATTTGAGCTGCAATCGGAAAATTATCTTCCTCATCATTAGCAAGTTGGTATAATGTTTTTATGACTAAATAAGACGCACAAGCTGTACCATATGTGGCAGTTTCAAGTGTATAAATTTGAATAGGGTCAGAAGTATCTCGTCGATAGAGAATCTTTTGATATTGAGTATCTTCAGAGTTAACGCGAACCTGGCGATACATTTTTTCAGCATCAGCAGTTAACACATAAGCATGAGATCGAAATCGTAAGAGAATACAGAACAAATCGTCCTGTAATTTGGGACCTACCATAAGGGTATCATTCAATGAAATGCCACTTGAAGTTTTAGCTGAACCATCAAAGACAACGCGAGTCTTTGTTGTTATACTATCTTCTTTCAACACAGCATGATGAGGAAGAAAGAAACCTTTATCAGTGGCATTTTGGTCTTTTGCAAGAGACATATGACCTAATGTTAAATATTCATCTAAAAATGCAATATAATCACGTCGTATTTCAGGTTTTTGCTGAAATTTGCGCTCTAAAGCATAGAAACGTTTTAATGCAGCTGAATACGATTCACCTAACCCAGATTTTTTATTATTGAATGGTAAACGTACTTTATACCATCCATCAGTATTTCTCGTTGTATTAAGAGCGTAATGCTCTTCACAAGCCTTTTCCTCAGGGGATAAAACAGAAGTTGTTGACAGCTCTTCAAGCTCCCAAAAACGGGTTAAATTAACATCAGTAGGATCTGAATGTATAGAAATATGGCAAGATACGAGCGAAGGTTGAAAATGCGTACTGATTTCACCCGCGACAACCCAACCTAGCTGAGTTTTTTGGAGAATTGCATTGGGGTGATTTTTTAATGATATTTGTCCTACAACAAGCAATTTATAAAATAATTTAACGCCGATCAAAGCGTCAACCTTTGAAGACTTAAAGAATTCGGGATCAGCTAATTTAATATTTTTAGGTATGTCGAGACCTACTTGATCAATAGTGATAGACGGTATCGCCTGACTAATTTTAGGTACGATTAAAAATTCAGCAGATTCCCTGTAATTATTGCATCGGGATTGCAATGTCGCACGAGCAGAATGCTTTACGCTAGTGGAGGTATTATCAATTCCAGTAACATAAATATTAGCTGGTTTTTTAATTAGATTCAAAAAATTTACAATTTTTTCAGTTATGAAATGTGCCTGAGAACCTGCATCTAAAAATACACGAATGGTTTTAGTTTTTCCTTGATGATTTACCATGTCAACCAAGGCAGTAGCCAGTAAAGCATGTGAGCTTACTTGAGTTTGCAAGCTAGTATTATTAGACACAAAATGCGAAGAAACTTGAGAGTTTGCTGGCTGATTAGAACAATTATTTGTTTTTTCAAAATGTAAAAGAGTATGATGTTTTTGTTTGCAATTTCGACAAGATTGAGAGATACATTTGGAGGCCCTATGTCCCTTTTTAAGACAATTAGTACACCAACCACCCTTTCTCGATGCCTCGTAACGGGCATGAGGATCTAAAGCCGCAAATTGGCTGCATTTGTAAACTAGATGATTAGTTTCATCGCAGTATACACAAGACTGCTCCTGAGTGGCAGCAGCAAAGGTTTGTTGTAAACGAGTATTAGATCGAATATTAGTATTAGGTTTTACGGGTGCAGGTTTCGGAGTCTGAACTCTAAGTCCTTCTACCTGCGCACGCCTTTTTAGAAAATCTATTAAATTATTTAAGGTAGGGTGCGCAATACCACTACTGCAATCTTCCCATCGGTCGCGAGCGGAAGAATCAAGTTTTTCCCGTAATAATACAATTAATATGGAGTCCCATGAATTTATGGGTTCTCCCAGCGCTTGAAGAGCGCGTAAATGTTTTTGAAGGCAATCTAAAAATGCACGAAAAGAATAGTCTTTTGATATGGATGACATATCTACAAGAGCTTTAATGTGACAATCACGTATGTGTTTCCGATCATCATATCTTTCCTTTAAAAGATCCCAAGCTACAATGTAATTTTCGTCTGAGGATTCAATAGTTGAAATAATATCGGCTGCTACACCTTTTAAACATCCTTTTAAGTAGAATAATTTTTTCACAGGAGGAATTTTAAGATCCTTGTGAACAAGCGAGTTAAATAAATCATGAAAGCCTAACCAAGTATCATAGGATCCACTGAATGTTGGCAACTGAATTGTAGGCAAGGATGATAAATGAAAATTATCAAGAGAGTTTTTGGATAATTGAGACAATAAAAGTTGCTGACTGAGAGCGTCTAAATTTTGTGTACTTCCTTGTTGAGAAGGTACATTATTATCATTAACGGGTTGTTGCCCCTGCTGTTGTGGATTAATCGATTCCGAGTCGCGAGTTGGAGTTTCTAAATGAGTTTGAGTCGAATTCAATAAATCTGTAGAATTATTAGTTTCCGTTGTAATAGCAGGTGGAGAATAATTTTTAGAGTATTGCTCTAGAAGTTTAGTGGCAGTACCAAAGGCGCTGAAGTAAACGTCTTCAAACTCTTCGCGATGTGCAAAAAGAGCCTCTGATTCGTCGAGCAATCCTTCAAGCTCGTCTTGATATGATCCGAATTTATTGCGAATTTGCTCTATTTCACGAAATCTTTTTTCAAGAACAAGAATATCTGATTCCGGATTGAATTTATTTAAAAAATTTGAGTACGCGGTTAAAGATCGTTTGGCACCGGCGCGCTTAGTCGTTAATGCCTTTATTTGTTCATCAGCCATATTATGAGAATAATTAAAGCAAATTAATGAAAAATAGTACAAAAAGAAAAAATATAAAGAGATATAGGCAATACAAATTGTGAACATATGATAGGAAAAAATTATAGGTAGCCAATTGACTTACTTGACCAACTGGAAGATAATTGCAGAACCAAATAATGATGCAGGATACTGGGCGCTGCACAGGAACAGACGATGCAGTTTTCCAACAAGTGATGGTCGTTGAACAGGAACAGATGATTTCCAACGGGTACTGGATAATAGTTGATGGTGACCACGTGCACTGAGCGATGATTAAAAAACTATGTTTCACTTAATTCCTTAAACGATGAGTACGCACTGACTCGAATGTAATAATCAAAGTTAACACTGGAACGCTACGTAATTTTAAGCGATCCGGTTCGAAGGACCAATTTGGCGACTCGCGGTTGGTTTACCGCGAGTTATGATGTTACGTGCAAATTAATGTTATATTTCCACCAAAAATGTCTTATGATATAGGAGAAAGAATTAAGTGATTGGGTGAATTGAGTTAAGAATATAACAAGGAGATACAAGTGTATTTGAAATGCGGCTGGCGCTACAAAGTATAAAACTTAACTTTAAACAAATTTAACTCACAAAACTTAACTTAACATAGAAGTGATAGAACTGAAACTCTCAACTGGACTCTCGTGAACAGATGACACAAACCTTTTTTATGCTAAAAAATGAGATCTAGGCGTTAAAACTAAAAGGTAGGAAAATCAGGGGTAGGAAATTCGGCAACGAATAGTAACGTAGGAAAGTGATTATAAGGCGGGATAATTAACAAATCCTGCACTTCGGAAACTATGCAGGGAAGGGGAGAAAGGTGCAAGACTTTCTACCTGGATGGGCCGAACATTTACAAATATTTACACAGATTATAAGATTGAAACGATATATAAACCTATCCCTTCAGATAATTTTGGTATGCAATTTATGGCTATAAGCGGATCAACAAAAAGACCCAAAAAAAAAACATTACTAGGAGAATATCTATACGATAGATTTACAATTATAAGTAGAATAAGGATAATAAACTAAAAACGATTTTACTATTTAAAACCTCGCAAATAACTTAAGTATCTAACAATATACTTTAGACAGGAGTATAAGCTTACATTACTTATTTCCAGCCATAAATAAATCGAAAAACAAAATATATTTAAAATTTACATAAAATAAAAGGTGTTAAATGCACGTTTTTAAAGCCATAAATAGATTATTTATATGGCTGTCTAGCAGACGTAACGGTTTTCGTCTGTGAATTATTAAAACAAAATAAAATTATTATCTAACCAATAATTAAGAATCATTGTATTATTACACGTTATTTTATATATTAGCTACACGACGGAACACGTTGTTTTTATTAATACCTTCTTCGGAAAATGTACAAATATTCATGTTTAATTAAGACTTCAAAGAAATATAATTGTAAAAACTTACATCTCCCAAATTTGTATTAATTCGTGTAGAAAAAAGATGATAGGTTGTGGTTAATTTGAAATTGGAAATAGTTTAATTCGAATTAAAAAAAATTTAATTTGAATTTAAAAACGTTTAATTTATATTTAAGTAAAATGGATTAATTTGAAATTAAAAAATATGAATTTGAAATTAAAAACCTATATATATATAAACTTCCTAATTGACAAATTAGTGTCCAAATGGTAATGGTAATGGTAATCAAGGTCCAGAAAATTATTATTATATGTTCGTATTTAAATACCAAATATTAAAATGTTGCATCCTAAATAAAACATATTAATTTAAAGCTATAATAATCTTACGTATTTAAATCATTTACTATTGTTTTATTGAAAACTCTATGCGTACTAGTTTTTTTCTAAAATTCGTGACAAAATACGATTTTTCCAAGTGCATGGTACGATCCCCTGAAAAATAAAGTTGGCAAACACTGGTTCCAGGTAGTATATATTTCAGTGGCGTTCAACAATTTCATTAGTTATAAATAAAAAGCCTTCTCATAAATTTAACACTGATTTATTTTATTGTGTTATAAAAATAAAATAAATAATAAAATTAACAAAGAAGAACAAACATTACAACAGATGTTGAATGTGTTGTCCATTTTCACGAATATTGTGTATTCGTGAAAATTAATTAACACATTTTGTAATACTGTGTTTTTGTAATACTGTCTATCTCTTCACATTTTCTTATTACATTGTTTCGCAGATCTTCTACTGTATGCACTGAACTGCTGAATACTGATTTTTTTAAATATGGAAAAAGAGAAAAGTCCAGAGGAGTTAGGTTAGGTTAGGTTATCACAAGAACGTGAAATTAGCCTGTTGTCGAAGAATTCCTTAAGATAACTTAAAATTTTTCACGGGCAATGTGCGATATAGCAGAATCTTGTTGGAAGAAATCATTTTGCAATTCATCATCATGAAGTTCGTTAATATATTGTAGCAAAATAGTGACTCTATAAGTGGCAGCATTAGTTCCCTTGCGACTCGTGGGATTTATATGAATTCCAAAAGTAAAAATAATCCATGTGTACGGGACCTAACGGACACAGAGAACAAGGAAGTCAGCCCGGATTCCCGGAAAGACGACCTTGACCTCACACTCGTAGACATGAGCAGTCCAGCCATGTCTACAGAGGCAGAGGTAGATGTTCGTGTAGGGACAGAGGAGGACTTGCCGCCTCCTGTCACAAAACAAGAATGACCAGCAGGCGCACCAAAATAGCCCAAGTGAACATCCATCATGCTAAAGCAGCTTCAGTTGTGATGGCTAGGATGTTCACCAAGCAGCACCTAGGGCTAGCGCTGCTTCAAGAACCCTGGACCTACGGAGGTAAGATCAGAGCAACAGGGAATGTAAGTTGGTATGGGACAGCCGTGAGGTCTCCCCTAGAACTTGCATTATGGTAAGAAATGGCATAAATTACTTATGTCTTTCAGAATTTTTAACGCGGGATTTAGTACCGATTCAGGCCCTCATCAAGATCGAGGGTCTCCACCTCGAAGTAGTGATCGCATCAGCATACTTCCCTGGCGATGGTAACAGCATACCACCCATTGAAGTACAAAAGCTGGTGGAACACTGTATTAGGAGAAGGCTGCCACTCATCCTGGGATGTGACGCAAACGCACACAATGAGATGTGGGGCAGCACGGACACTAATAAGAGGGGTGAGTACCTTTTAGAATACTTTATTAAAGAGAACTTAATTGTGTACAACGTTGGGAACACACCAACATTTGTCACTAAAGTCAGAAATGAGGTACTGGATATTACGGTAGGTAGCGCTAACGTAAGTAAACTAATTAAAAAGTGGAGGGTTTCAAGTGAGCCCTCAATGTCAGATCATAGGATCATAGAGTTTGAGCTGGAAGGAGCGAGTGAGGAAAACACCCCCATTCGAAACCCCAGACAAACTGTGTGGCCTATGTTTAGTTCCCAACTAAAAGAAAACCTAGAGCAGGTGACAGTGCGGGGTAGTATCAAACACTACACCGTGCTGGAGCAGGCTGTAGAAGAAATAAATGTAGCAATCACCACGGCATTTGAATCCAGCTGCCCGGTAAAAACCGTGAAGGAGCATAAGGACGAAAAATGGTGGAACAAAAATTTGTCTACATTAAGAGCAAAAGTACGTAGGCTTTTCAACAAAGCCAAGCAATACGGAAATTGGATAGAATACTCTGAGGTGCTTACCACCTACGAAAAAGAGATAAAGAAGAGAAGGGCAAAAAGGGAAAACTTTAGGACCTTCTGTGAAAACATAGAATCCACGCCGGTGGCAGCTAGACTGCACAAAGCACTAGCGAAGATAGAGTGGAAATGACAACCACTCTCAAGAAACCGGATGGGACCTTTACAGAGGATGAAGAGCAAAGAGCTCTCCTCCTACTAGAAACCCATTTTCCGGGATGTAGAGGATACAGGGAGACCGAGGGCTTGATGCAACCACGGAAACCAAGTCGGGCCGACTGGAAGAGGGCAGCGTCCATCTGTACGGAAAACCGAATCAGATGGGCTATCGGCACTTTCCAGCCTTTTAAGGCCCCAGGTGTGGACGGACTAGTTCCTGCCTTCCTACAAAAGGGAGAGAGAGAACTAATGCCGTATCTTCTAAATATCTTTAGAAGTAGCTTAGCACTCGGATATATACCGGAGCTATGGAGAAGGGCTAAGATGGTATTTATACCGAAGGTGGGGAAGAAAGACACCACTCAACCGAAGTCATTTAGACCCATTAGTCTAACATCTTTTATGTTAAAGACAGTGGAGAAGGTGATTGATAATTACCTTAGGACTATAGTGCTGGTAGGTACACCACTACACAGGAGTCAGCATGCTTACAGAGCAGGGAAATCCACAGAAACCGCCCTGTATCAGCTGACAAACGAAATAGACGCAGCACTAGAGACAAAGGAAGTAGCGATATGTGCCTTCTTGGATATAGAGGGAGCTTTTGACAACACCTCACACGAGGCTGTCAGGGTGGCCCTTGAAAGAAGGAATATCGACAGCACTATCTCAAAGTGGATGGGAGAAATGCTGAGAACTAGAACGGCGGAGACACAAGTGGGAAAAGACACCATTAAGATCTCCACAACTCGAGGGTGCCCACAGGGAGGTGTACTATCACCGCTAATGTGGAGCCTGGTAGTTGATGAACTACTGGTTAGGCTAAACGACCTAGACATCAAATGTCAAGGTTACGCCGATGACATAGTCATAATGGCTAGAGGGAAATTTGAGGGAACGCTCTGTGAAATTGTTCACAGAGGCCTCAATGTAACTAGTAGATGGTGTCAAACAGTGGGACTGAAACTCAACCCGAGCAAAACCACGGTGATACCATTTACTAGAAGGAGAAAACTAAACTGCCTACATCCCATACTCATAGATGGGAAGGCAGTAGAATACCAACAGGAGATAAGGTATCTGGGTATCACACTAGATAGCAAACTCCTATGGAATAGACACGCTGAGGCAGTGGTAGGTAAAGCCAAACGCGCCCTAATGGTGTGCAGAAATCTGGCAGGAAAAACGTGGGGTTGTAACCCCACTATCCTGCGATGGATGTACACCATGATAGTGAGACCTGCAATCACTTATGGGGCAGTTGCGTGGGGAAGTAGAATCAAGCTGGCCTCTATGAGGAAACAGCTTGAGAAGATTCAAAGACTGGCGTGTGTCTGCATCACGGGGGCGATGGGGTCGTGTCCGACAGCAGCATTGGAGCTGCTGCTGGATCTGACTCCGCTGCACCTTGTGGTGGAGAGCGCCGCCAGATCGGCGATCGTAAGATTCAGCAAGGAAGGAATGGGCAGAGGTAAAATAATCGGGAGCAGAGACCGAAACAGCCTCGCTGCCAAGATCCCCTGGCTGGAAGTACCAAAAGACGAAATGGTATGCAAATACCACTTCGAGAAAAACTACACAGCAATGTGTAGTAGTAAAGCCGATTGGAGCGACGAATTCTCAGCATACCACATAGAGCAAAATGCCATCAAGTGGTATACAGATGGTTCGAAGACAAAGGAAGGCACTGGTGCAGGAGTGTTTGGACCTCGTACCAGATACTTCGAATCCATGGGAACATCCCCAAGTATCTTCCAAGCAGAGGTACACGCAATCGAAAGATGTGTACAGTTTAACCTCGACAGGAATTACCGCAAAAAACGAATTGCTATCCTGTCAGATAGCCAAGCAGCCATCAAGGCCATTAGCTCATACACCATCAGATCCAAACTGGTATGGGACTGTGTGGGGAAGCTGAACAAGCTTGGCAGGGATAATAAAGTAACGCTATACTGGGTACCAGGACACACTGGTATAGACGGAAACGAAGAAACCGATCACCTAGCAAACAAGGGATCCAGTAGCCCCTTTATAGGTCCGGAACCCTTTTGCGGTATGAGCGTGAACACCATCCGCAAAAGTTTAGATGAAGAAATAAGAGGAAAATGGATGGAAACCTGGAAAGAACTTTCAGGGCTAAGGCAATCCAACGTGATGCTGGGATCTTTTAACCGGAAGAGAAAAGGAGCTTGTCTGAAACTAAGCAGGAACAAGCTCAGAATTCTGACAGGAGCCCTGACGGGACACTGCAGACTTAGGAAACATCTCAAGGCCCTAGGCCTAGGAGATGTGGCTCAGCAGAGGAAACCCCCATACATCTGTTCAAAGACTGCGGAGCATTACTCCGCAAGAGACAGATGTACCTTGGGGCTCACTGCTTGAACACAGAGGAGCTGCAGGCCTTGAATCCCACCCAGATCCTGAGATTCCTAAAGGAATCAGGATTAGAGGAGGCGCTCTAAATGGGTAAGTGCACCAACACTTGGAGGAGGAGGGTGGGGTGCAATAGATCTATAAAGGTCGCAGTACAAGTCGTCACCACCATATCTACAATCTACAAGTGGCAGCATTTAAATTACCATCGAAAAATATTGGACCGATAATTCTGCGTCTTGACATTACTAACCACGCACCAACTTTGATTGGATGCAGTGGGGTCTCTCTAAAAAAATGTGGGTTGTGAACACTCCATATGCGGATGTTTTGGGAATTAATGTATCCGTTTAGATGAAACCAGGCTTCATCAGTGAAAAATGTTAAATTTAACACTTCGTCGTTCATATTTTCCTTGAACCACCGACAGTACGCCAGTCTTTTATTATAATCGAGTGGTAAAAGTTCTTGGTACATTTGCAATTATATGGTTTCAAGTGAATCCTGTGAGTGGCAGTACGATTTAAATTCCACTATTGAGCTAGTCTCCTAATGGAACTGGTAGGTTCGTCTTGGACTGCATTTCTGATGTTGTTTATAATATTCTCATTATTAATACGAGGCCTTCCTCTTCTTTGTTTGTTGGTAATGTTACCAGTACTTCGAAAGCAAACAACTGATCGTAATACCTGTCATCTAAACTGATTCCTATTAAAGGAAAACGTTGCCTAAATTCTTCAATGCACGGGTCGATGCACTATATTCCCATTCACCATTTTTCAGGCGTCTACCATTACGAAAATAACTTTCGACAATAAATGTTTTCTGCTCTTTTGTAAACATTTTTAAATTAAATAAATTAAGTATGACCGGTAGAAATAACATAAAACGGCGAATTAATTTGTGTATTCGTGAAAATAGACAACACATTCAACATCTGTTGTAATGTTTGTTCTTCTTTGTTAATTTTATAATTCACAACACTATAAAATAAATCAGTGTTAAATTTATGAGAAGGCGTTTTATTTAAGTATATCTTATGAAATTGTTGAACTTAACACTAAAAACAATGCCACATAACTTAAAGACCACTGACAGCTACTTAAAAATGACATTTGATAATTTGTTTAATTTTATGTGTGGAATTAAGAAATGACCTACTTCTTGAAATTCATGGGAAGAGTGGTTTTCAAGTCTTTTGGGACTCACTTTACAATTCCCCTACTTTCTTATATTCTGAATTATCCATAAATAAATATGAGTTATGTCAATTGAAAACCATCGCTCAAATTTTGAATAAATAATTAATAGTACTGCGAAGACGCCATAAGATGTATCGATATTTTCAAAATAGGAGAAAGGCTGGAATTGGACCATCTACCACTAGAAATTACCCTGTATGATGAGATAGGCACCTGGGGGGAAAGCAAGGGTGTAGTTAAACACACGGTGATGTGGAACGAGTCGCTATAGCGCGATACCAGGAAAACTTAAACATGATGGAAGGAGTGGAAGATGAGGAAATACGGAAACTCACTACTTTGATAAAGAAAGCACTAATTGTTAAAATATCGCACCCGAAGAAAAATTGCGGAAATGGTTGGATAGACGAGGTGCAAATAGATATAAAGAAAAGAACTACAGCCGAATTTAGAGCCTGAAGAGAAGGAAGAACAACACTCGAAAAGCTGAAAGGCTCAAAGACATGAAAGAAGCAGACGCGAGAAAAAAAAACAAGAGTTGGAGGAACGCCAAATACAGAAAATCAGTTAGCTGAGCAGAGAGTAGGACATTTGGAAACTGACTGCCGCAAGGAAACCAAAAAGAAAGATCTCATGAGTAATTAGTACAGAAAAGTGGAGAAATCACTTTTGATAGTTTCTGGCCGGAGAGACGGAAAAGAGTGAGCAAAGATGGAGAGATTTTAGACCAGTAGAATCGCAATTACAAGAATAGGATGGTTGCGACAGTTACTACGTGGTAATCCATACTTACATTGAATTGAAAAATTCACTTTGTTTTTTGCCACACTTATACCACAAGCTTCCACAAGCTATACTATAAGCTATACCACAAGCTTCAGCAATTACAAGAAATTATAGAGGAAGAGGTTCAAACGGTTATGTCGGCACTTAAAAGAAAGAAAGCTCCAGGCCCAGACACGGTGTCAAGTGAAGCGTGGTGTCTAACCAGACCTATTGTGAAGGAGAGACTGCGAGGCGAACTTAACAGCTTTTTCAAAGGTAGCAAACAAATTTCGAACAGTTGGAGGGAAGAAATTATTGTACCAGTTTTTAAGCAAGGTAACAAGGAGGAAATATGCAGATATAGGGAACATAACTCTAACGGACAAGATCTATGCAAAAGATACTGGAAAAAAAGTTACAGGAAGAAGCATGGGAGATTAATCTAATCCCAGAAGTACAAGCTTCAGAAAAGGACACAGAACAACCGAACAGATATACTGAAATATATCATACAACCAGAAATAGTTAAACCAAAGGGGAAATAGTACGCGGTATTTGTTTACCTCAAAGCAGCATATGACTCAGCAGTAATGAGAAAAAAATGTGGGAATATGTTAGGGAGAAAGGTATATCGCAACAGATCAGGGAGAGAATTGAGGATCTATATGAGAGAACATGGTGTAGAGTGAAGAAGGTGAAAGGCTATCTGAAAGATTTGAGTTTTAAAACGCGTACGTTGAAGGTAAGTGTGCTGAAAACAAAGTTGATGCTGTTTCGGAAGAGAAAGGGATCAAGGAAAGAGAGTTTTGAATGGGAAGCGAGTGAGATAGGACAAGTTAGCAGTTTTAATTACCTAATAGCAAAAAGTATATAGCAAAAAAAGCGTGGGTAGCTGCTAACAGGTTCTGGGATACATGGAGAGTATACCTGAGGCCTCAGTATCATACAAATTACAGTTATAAACATTAACATAACACTTAAAATTACAAATGAGTTCTAACGTATATGATATATCTGGAATTATTAATATAAAAACTTTAAAAGTAACAATAAAAAAAGCTAATTGTAGTAGATCAGTTCAGAAAACAGCAAAGTGTTTTTGTTTCTCAGATTTTAGTTCACTCCCTTAAGTTCTACTTCAAAAACTATTGTGGAATTTGGTGGGATTGTTGGTGGAGATCCCTTTTGACCATATGCCATGGCTGGTGGATATATGGTGCGACGTTTAACTCCAACTTTCATACCAACTACAGCAACATCCCATCCCTTATTTACTGCAAAAAGATGGTTTAGTTCCGTGTGCTTTAGATTTAAATTAATATGCTATAGATGAAATATCATTTGTGACAAATGGTAAATAAATGGAGTCAATGTGCATTTAACTGATTGTTTAGAGTTCAAATTAGTTATTAATAAAAGTATTCGCTTATTAATAAGTTTTTATTCTGTCTGAATAGAAAAGAAAACTGGGTTAAACCCACTGAAATATATACTACCTGGAACGAGCGGTGGCCTCTAAGCTTGTGCGGGCCGAGAGAGAGAGGTCCCAAGGGGATCCCTTCATCCTTGTCTAACCAACAATGTAGTAGAGAGTGGGAGGATGTGACACAGTCAGAGCGAAAAGCTAGTTGTTTTGCCTTGTATCAAGAAAGAGAGTGAGATCGTTCAATCGGTGAGCATATTATAAACCGAAGTTCATATATTTTAATGAAAGTTGTTTTCACAAAGACAATGTTAAAATACTGTTGTATTTTTCCCCTTTGGACTGTACTAGACGAAGACAGAGCGATACGAGTGTGACGCTCTCACTCGGCCCGCACAAGCCAGGAGGCCAGCGTTCGTTTCAGGTCATTTGCCACATTATCCAATTTTGGATCGAGAGTTCGCGCTGGCGCGCGTATATGCTCTTCATTAATCTGCCGCTTCGCTGTGTGCAACCTATTCTAACCTGGGTTAAACCAATGGTTCTTGCCACGTTATCCTATTTTGGATCGAGAGTTCGCGCTGCCGCGCGTATGTGGTTTTGATTTATCTGGCGCTTCGCGGTGTACTACACAATCTAAGATGTAGGGCAATGTTATCTAATGTTAATGGCATTTTGGAACTATATTGGAACTAAATTGTTAACTGAAACAATCTGAGTAAAACGGTTAAAGTAAAACCAAAACACTGTCTCTATATTTTACAGTAAAAATATAGAGGCCAAATAGTATTCCCGCCACTGTGCGTTTTTATTAGTTCATTTTATTAGTTCATTAGAACAAGTGTCTGGGTTAGCCAAATATTGTAAGAAAGAACCCAACTTTTTTTTAAGGGGTTATGTCTAGTTGTAGGTTAGGTTAGGTTTAAGTGGCAGCTAATGCTCACATAGGCCTCAGATGGGCCCGTTGTGTTACCACGGTACTTGCAGTACAACCCTCCTCAGGGGATTTTGTCAAACCATTTCGAGCCGTTGTCTAGTTGTAAGTCTAAAAAAAAAAAAATGTGATTTTTACGGATTTTTTTGTGAAGAGACGTTTTATTATATAAATACATCAAATACATGTGTATTTACAGAATTTAATGTACTTTAAAACCTAAGGAGATATCTCTGGTTCAAACTAACTGAACTCAAAAAACAAAACAGATTTGTTTTCAGGAGAGTATTTCGCCGACTTAAAAAAAAATCGGTAAGTTTCTAAAATCATCTCCTCTGGTACGTGGCAGAAAATGCAACTAACGTTGCAGCTCAGTGGCGTTGCGCGAGAACACACTATTTGTCCTATATTGGATCGAGAGTTCGCGCTGCCGCGCGTATGTTGTCTTGATTTATCTGCTCGCTTCGCGGCGGGCAAACTAATCTAACCGGGGTTAAACCATCGATCCTTGCCACTTTGTCCTATATTAGATTGAGAGTTCGCGCTGCGGCGCGTATGTTGTCTCGATTTATCTGCCCGCTTCGCGGCGAGCAACCTAATCTAAGCGGGGTTAAACCTTATCGTCACTTATACTCGTCACACAATATATTATATAACTTATTTTCACTACGCCTCTGTCTCCCATTGTAATGCGCATGTCCGAAATTGTAATGCGCATATACGAAATTTAATATAACGATACCAGCGCACCCTACCACTAGAGGGACATGATTTTAGGAATTAACCAAAAAATTAACGTTTTTTTCGACAAAATTCTCACTTAAAGGTGGCTTAAAAATGGATTTTTTGTCAAAAATCTTATTCCTTCGTTCATTACCTGAGAAATATGTCTAAGAAAATTGTGTGTAAATTTCAAAACGATCGGTTCGGCCGTTTTGGAAAAACTTTGCTCACCGACTCTGAAAACACCGTATTGAGATAAACGCGTATTGCAGTTGAATAGTCGTTATTTCAGAGACAAGTATCTAAAGAGAGATGCGACACTCACTATGGAATTTCTGTGACAGAATTGTTCTTATATTGTTAACATATGTTCCAATCCCTCTCATATTAAGACACCCGCACTTTTTGGGTCGGATCTCAAGCGTAGTTTATGTTACTACCCTGGCTGTAAAATTCCTTGACCGCATATATAACACTTCGACAAATTGACAAAAACAAAAAACTTATATATGCAATATAACGAATGAATATGTGACACATTGGCGACATCGTCTTTAAACCGGTTGACTTTAGATACTTGTCTCTGGTTGGCATTTTGCAAATATAAATTTAAACAACGCTAGTTATTTACTTGAGATTTTAGGTACAGAGTGCCATCTATCGGTTAATTTAAGCGACCAAGCCATCTATAATAAGTTCTTTGAATTAAAACTTCTATCACAAAATTTCCCATAAGAGTGCCATACGTCGACCTATTTTACAATTCGTGAGGGCATTATGAAATTCATGTAGAGTGAGAGCAGAGACAAATATCTAAAGAGTGAGTGAGAGTTTGTCTGCATATAAGGTACTCTCCAATGTGATATTCGACAGGATAAGACCGTATGCAGAAGAAATATTAGGAGAATATCAATGTGGCTTCCGAGAAAGTAGATCAAATCTGGATCAGGTATTTGTGCTAAGTCAAGCAATGGAAAAATGTTATGAATACAACATCGACCTGCACTGTCTGTTAATCGATTTTAAAAAAGCATTCGACAGTATTAAAAGAGCAAAACTAGGAAGTGCACTTGCTCTAATGGGTATCCCACATAAACTTGCCAAACTAGCCATGATGACAATGGATGGATCCAAGGCCAGAGTAACAGTCCAAAACAAAACATCAAAGGAATTTGAAATAAGAACCGGTGTTAGGCAGGGAGATGCCTTGTCAGCTGTTCTTTTTAACCTTGCGCTACAAAATGCAATTGGAAACCTCGAAAATAAGGGAAATATCATAACAAAATCATACTAAATATGTGCGTACGCGGACGACATACTGATCATGGCTAGGGACAACAGAACTCTAGAAGAATTGTTTTTAAAAATAGAAGAGGAAGCGAGCAAAGTCGGCCTGAAAATACATGCAGATAAAACAAAATACCTAAAACTGTCACGTGATAACCCAAGAAGGGCCCCTCAGAACTTCATTATAAATGATCATCGGTTTGAAGAAGTTCAAAATGTCAAATATCTTGGAGTAACTTTCAATAACACAAATAATCTATCACTGTGGGTATAAGACAGAATCCAAGCTGCGAATCGATGCTATTATTCACATCTGAAGCTCTTCAAATCAAAAATCATCTCACGTAAAGCAAAACTGCGAATATATAAAACCCTGATCAGACCCGTGCTAACTTATGGAGCTGAATCCTGGAGTATGTCGGAAGCAGACAAAAACTCTCTTCGTATTTTTGAAAGACGGATTTTACGGAAGATCTTTGGACCAGTGAGAGAGGAAGAATGATACAGAATTCGCATGAACTACGAACTTCAAGAACTAATAGAAGGTGAAGACATAGTAAGATTCATTAAGGCACAGAGACTTCGATGGGCGTGCCACATGATTAGAATGCCGAGTGCGAGAGCACCCAGATCCATCCATAAAGCGCAACCTAACACCTCAAGAAGCAGAGGTAGACCCAGAACCAGGTGGAAAGATAAGGTAGAGGAAGATGTAGAAACTCTACAAGTAGGAAACTGGACACGTGTCGCTGAAGACCGTCAAAGGTGGAAGGGAATTGTTAAGGAGGCCAAAGCTCACCCTGGGCTGTAGAGTCAGAAGAAGAAGAAGAAGAGTGAGAGTTTGTGAAAGAGTGCATGGTGGCTGCTGCGGAGTTGATAGCACCAGACAAAGTAAAATTGTTTCAGTGTTAGTTTGTCGCGGAGAACCCTCAGATCGGATGCTGACTTAGCACAAGATGTTAAAAACACACTGAAGGGATCTGTAGAAGATTTCCAATTTTTCTCTCTGGCTTGTGACGAGACAACGTACATAACAAATACTGCTCAACTGGCCGTTTTTTGTTCGTGGAATAAATGCAGAGTTTGACACGCGAGAAGAACTGCTGTTACTGGAAGCCATGCATGTCACTACAACAGCTGAGAAATGAATGAGAAACTTGTTCTATTAATGAAAAAACTTACACCCGTATTCATAGTCGCTCCTTGAGCAACAAGGCCTCCTTGTTCCGTATTTCGCGTTTCATAGACCTTCCTTGACAGCTCAAGGATCCTTATTCGGCTCCTTATCTCAAGGAAGGTTTTGAGCTTCTTTGAGGAAGCCTGATTGGCTGTTGCGTTTCGATGACGCTTGCGCTTGTCGTCGATGTAGTTTTGACATATTGGTTCACCTCAGAAACAGTATAATGAACAACAATTTTTTAAATAATTATGATAGTGAGTTTGATAATGGTTTTGAGGAAAATCCAATATGAAATAGAAATAGATTTCGAAGGCGGCTCGCCAGAAGGTACATTCGATACTTTCATAATCCTATCGAAATGTACAACGATGTTCCTTTTCGAAGAATATATCGGTTCAGCAAAGGAGACGTGGTCGAACTTCTGTTGCCGTTGGTAAATGCCCAATTAAGGTGATTAAATAATCGTGGGCTGCCCGTGTCTCTGTTAACAGATTCACTGCCGCCATGACAACGGTGACCCGGCGGTGTTTGCATACTTTTTTTGTATATTACAGACCAGCACGTCACTGGGTCACCAGTGATCCATTTCGTGAAAATCACCTAAAATAGTTCTATGGGGCCCCTAGAGAAAGAAAATAAATACTATATCATTATAACTATCGATTTTGTAAAGTGGTTTAACTCGGAGATACAGGAAAGTCATAAAATCAGGCGCAGCAGTGGATGTGTTAATACAACTCCTAATAACATTGCATTCTTATTGGTAAACTGGGTTTAATGACAATGTTTTATTGAAAAATTGTCATTAAACCCAGTTTACCAACTTAAATGAGTTAATAATTCTGTATATGTAAATATATGAAATAAATATACTTTGCTCTAAATATGTTTATATTTATATGATACGGAATATTTTCTATTGTACAATTTATTGTAGAAGCTTTAGTCTAGCTTCTCTTCTGTTTCGACAATTTTTTTTTTTTTAATGAAACTCTTGCTGCTGTTCAATCACTTCTCGCAGTCGTATCAGCCACAGTACCTCTTCATTGGAAATATTATGAAAAGCAATTGTAAAAAAATGCTGTAGACCTGATGTTGACCCCAAGGCACCTGAAAAAGTTTAAAGAAAATGGTAAAAGAATGCTAATAAATTTTTCCTTTTTATAATATTTACAATGTTCTTCAAATGCTACTGTGCTCTCAAATGGACAATCAATTTTCACATCAATATTTACACTTGTTTCATCGATGAAATCCATGACTCGATCCACGTGTTCTACAGGTACAGGGCCCCCCACCAGTCATGAGACGTTGGTGTTTCATTGTTGTCAACTTTCGCTTTCTGAAATTATTTTTGATAAAATAATTGCATTTTCAAATAGAAAATATCATGCAAAAATTCGATTAGATAGGAACAAAATTGTTGTCACTTACTTTTGTTTCTGATTTAGTGCTGTCCCAGCACTTTCTCAATTGTTTGCTGGTAGGTATGTGATGTCCCCCCTTCACTTATAAATTTCATCATTAACCTTTCCCATGCTTCAGCTTTTTGTTTCAAATCAACAGCACTTGTTTTTTTTTGCAGTCGATTGCGCTTTCTTGGCTGAGCTAATAACAGCCTTTCGCGGTTCGTGTATTCAAGGCTTCCTTCCAGAAGGAAGCCTTATTTTGTGACTATGAAACAAGGACGCCTCAGAGATTCAAAGAAGCCTTCATCAAGGCGTCCTTATTCCTCAAGGAATTTGTTTCTTTGAACTTGTTTCATACCCCCGTATTCATAGTCGCTCCTTATCTCAAGGAATAAGGACGCCTTAATGAAGGCTTCTTTGAATCTCTGAAGCGTCCTTGTTTCATAGTTACAAAATAAGGCTTCCTTCTGGAAGGAAGCCTTGTTTAGGGACATTTAGGGATATTTGATTGCTTATGGTGGCAACACTAACTCAAATTACTCAAACCGCCAAGGCTGATTGTAAATATAATCTTAAAATTGTTATTATTGATGAAGTAAAAAGTGTGCATTACACGAACCGCGAAAGGCTGTTATTAGCTCAACCAATATCAGAAGAAAGCACAATCGACTGCAAAAAAAAAACAAGTGCTATTGATTTGAAACAAAAAGCTGAAGCATGGGAAAGGGTAATGATGAAATTTATAAGTGAAGGGTGGAGACCACATACCAGCAAACAATTGAGAAAGTGCTGGGACAGCACTAAATCAGAAACAAAAGTAAGTAACTACAATTTTTTTCCTATCTAATCGAATTATTGCATGATATTTTCTATTTCAAAATGCAATTATTTTATCAAAAATAATTTCAAAAAACGAAAGTTGACAACAATGAAACACCAATGTCTCATGACTGGTGGAGGCCCTGCGCCTGTAGAACGCGTGGATTGAGTCATGAATTTCATCGATGAAACAAGTGTAAATATAGATGTGAAAATTGATTGTCCAATTGACAGCACAGTAGCATTTAAAGAACATTGTAAATATTATAAAAAGGAAAAATTTATTAGCATTCTTTTACCATTTTCTTTTAACTTTTTCAGGTGACTTGGGGTCAACGTCAGGTCTTCAGCTATTTTTTGCAATTGCTTTTCATAATATTTCCAATGAAAAGGTACTGAGGCTGATACGACTGCCAGAAGTGATTGAACAGCAGCAAGAGTTTCATTAACAAAAAAAAAAGAAAATTGCCGAAGCAGAAGAGAAGCTAGATTACTAAAGATTCTATAATAAATTTTACAATAAAAAATATTTCGTATCATACAAATATAAACATATTTAGAGAAAAGTAAATTTATTTCATATATTTACATACAGGGTATCCCAACGAAAATTTGACCCCCCCTATAATTGGAAAACCGAATAATATTTCAAAATTCGCCGAGACCCGTCGATTTTTGTTCTTGGGGGGAGCTTTTTTGATAGTCAAGCCAACTCAATATGTTCATCCCCCTAATGCCTAGCAACCCCAACTTAAAAAAAATCAAATGCAACTACCCCACTTGTGGCACATCATTTTAAAGCCCTTTTCATTGCAAATACAATGATAGCGTAGTAATTTCTACACAAATGCCCACCACTAATAAGTTTTTCATCTACTACACATGACCGCATTACCTAATTGTTATTGATGTTTACAAAAGTTTACAAAAAAGTCAGAAATGAAATAAAAAAGCTGAAGCAAATAATAAATCAGATTTATTTGACCCCCATTAACTTCCAAATGACCCCCGTTAACTTCCAAACAATAATACAGTCTGTTTTCAAATTCTGTTCGAACATTATTAAAGACATCCGCAGTTATTAATCGGCATTCTTCTACAATTCTCTGACGTAGCACTTGCAATGTTTCCGGCTGACTGGCGTACACTCGTGATTTTAAATGACCCCACAGAAAGAAGTCCAAAGGGGACAGATCTGGAGATCTTGGTGGCCATTCGACGGGACCTCTTCTGCCAATCCATTGCCCCCGGAAATGGTCATCCAAAAATTGTCGCACAGCAGCAGCATAGTGCGGGGGCGCACCATCTTGTTGGAAGGTTATTCCATTTTCTAGTAAATTGTCGTCACTTTCTAAAATCTCTGTTATCCTAGGATCAATTGTACTTTCCAATAATTCTAGATAGGTGTTTCCATCGAGATTACCTTGGATGAAAAATGGTCCAACAAGATGGTCGCCCAAAATGCCTGCCCAAACATTCAATTTTTGAGGTGTCTGAGTTTGAAATTCCCTGATTAAATGCGGATTAGTATCACTCCAATAACGACAATTGTGTCTATTCACTTCGCCATTCAACATAAATGTGCATTCGTCGGAGAAACATGTATTGTACATTCAGTAGAAGTTGTTCACTAAAGTATTCGCAAAATTGGTTACGGCGATCAAAGTCATCTTCATGTAACTCTTGAACCAGCGTCATCTTAAATGGATGAAACTTGTGTTTTTTCAAAATTCGATGAACACTGGAACGGGATACGCCAGAAGCTTGAGACACAGTTGTAATCGATTGCTTATTATCCATCTGTACATGACCCAAAACTGCCACTTCAATAGCTTCATTTCGAACTGGCCCAATTATTTCACGTTTCTTGTTTAAAAGCGAACCTGTTGCAACAAATTTGTCAATCAGGTGTTTAACGTACTGGTGGTTTACATTTTTTTCAGGATGATTGGCATTAAAAATTCGTGCTGTAGCTTTAGCGCAATCGTGATTTCGATAATAAATTGCAACAATTTCTACTCTTTCCGCGATAGAATAAACCATGTCGAACACACGTTAATACTTTCAATAACGGCTGAAACTAACGATTTCTTGGTCACAAGCAAAAAACACCGACTGTTTTTGTAGTACTGATTTTTTGTTATTTTGAAAAGGTCTGAATTCCTATAAACTTAAGTATCTTCTACTAATAACTATTTTAGTATCTAGTTTTATTTGCTTCAGCTTTTTTATTTAATTTCTGACTTTTTTGTAAACTGATAGACACATCAATAACAATTAGGTAATGCAATCATGTGTAATAGATGAAAAACTTATTAGTGGTGGGCATTTGTGTAGAAATTACTACGCGTAAGTTGGTTTGTCATCTTTTCGTTTGTAACCAATAATTCTGTCAAATCTCAACCGATTTCTAATAACGGTACGTCACTGTATTCGCAATGAAAAGGGCTTTAAAATGATGTGCCACAAGTGGGGTAGTTGCATTTGAAATTTTTAAGTTGGGGTTGCTGGGCATTAGGGGGATGAACATATCGAGTTGGCTTGACTCTCAAACCAAGAACAAAAATCGACGGGTCTCGGCGAATTTTGAAATATTATTCGGTTTTACAATTATAGGGGGGGGGGGGGGGGCAAATTTTCGTTGGGATACCCTGTATACACAATTATTAACTCTCATTTAAGTTGGTAAACTGGGTTTAATGACAATTTTTCAATAAAAGATTGTCATTAAACCCAGTTTACCAATAAAAATGCAATGTTATTAGGAGTTCTATTAACACATTCACTGCCGCGCCTGATTTTATGACTTTCCTGTATCTCCGATTTGAACCACTTTACAAAATCGATAGTTATAATGATATGGTATTTATTAATGATGGGCAAACTCGTATTTTTGTTAACTCGAGTTAACCCGGTTAAAAATTTGCGTAACCCGATTTCAAACCGAGTTATCCAAACCGAGTTAGCAGAAAAATATGAAGTTTATTATAAATTAGATTCTGGACGGCCCTGGTCTTAATTGGCACTTATAAGCCAACCATTTTATTTTTCGCCCATTAATTTTCATAGAAAAACTTTTTTGCAGGAAAATACACAATGTGTAATGGATGTTAAATGATACTATGATGATGATGAAATGATATAGTTTTTAAACTAATTGAAATTTTAATGAACAGACGTATTTTCTTCCCAGAAATTATTATAACTACAGTTTATTTTCTATACAAAAAAAAATGCATGATCTTAAGTTTATAATATAAAATAAGAGGAGGGGACAATTAGAACACTTGTCGCGTCGTCAGTGGACTATTGGTTTTGCCTCGAATTAGACTTGCGTTAGTTATTTAACAAGTAACCTAACGTCAATTTTGTTTCGTAAAAAACATGCAAAGAACACGGAGTGTCTCAAATGTCCTATTTTTTGTGATATTTGTGAGATAAAAGACAATATTCTACCTACTTACGAAGATTAAAATAGTATTAAAATACTATGAATGGACAAGACACCAACTAAAATTAGAATTGGAAACTGCAAAAGAGCCCACTTTTTCAGAAATAGCAGATATAGTGAGATCGAGAATTCAAAATATATAGCAAACTGCGTCTACTCCGATAGTATCACAAACAAGGGTCGTACTGATGTTAAAAGCATACCATTTAAAAAGCAAATCCTACTCAAGTCTGTCAAAAGGCTCTCTCCGGAAAAGTTAGAAAGTTTTCGACAAAGTAGTAAGGTACTTTTTGATATTGCAGCATGCAAGTGTAAAGATTTCCCTCAATGTATCTGTCGCAAGGATGAAAAGGTTCCCAAACAAGAACATGCTTTTTTAATTGACCAAAGAACCTCTCGAAGTATGATAATAGGTGGAATCGACGTAAGTGTTACGAAGAAGTTGATAACAAATAAGAAGTTGATAACAAATGACCCTAAAGAGGAAACAGGAATGAGAAAACCGCCCAACTACAGCCTTAAATACTTCGTTATCTGTTATAGAAGTTAGTACTTCCCCGGTATCGTCAGCGTCTGAAAGTCGCAGTAATTCCACAAACACCATAAACAAAAGCTTTCCGAAAAAAAAAGTATGCGTCGATTTTCCTACTTTATCGGAGACCTGCGACAGGTATGGTGTATCAGATAGAGCAGCTGCAGCGATTGCGTCGTCTATAGTGCCGCCTATAAATTTCAATGCTTCAACATATATTGATTTAATGAATTGGCAAGAAATATTAAGTGAACCACCAATTATGAAAAATTTGCCTGCCCAAAAAATTCAGTCTATCGTTTAATCATTTGATGAGGGTGAAGTGTTGTTTTTAATGCTTCCATGCCACCATGCAAACTCAAGCTGTTGAACGGGTTGTAAAATTGACGACGATAGCTGCCACTTCTCAATGCATAAAAAAGTCACGATTAGGTGCAATAAGAGCCAAATTGGAATCACGAAATGTAATGCCTAAATTTGAGACAAAAAGAGACTTTCGAGCAAATGAATAGGTTTTTTTTTAATAATATTTTTATGAAAAAAATGTATTTTTGATTAAAGGTGATTAATATATATTTTAATTATATATTCCGTAACATTTATCACCCATTTATCATTAAATTAAGCTTAATATTTGTCCATAACTGTACTGGCCATAAGTAGACTTATTATTAAATTTAAATTTTTGAGGTCAGTGCGGAGGCAGAAGACATTCATCAAATTATTTCAAAAATTATATTTATTTTGACTTTAGTATAATGAACCAATTCCCCCCTATTACAACTTTAAATTTCGAAAAAAATATTTTTGCATACATTCGTGCTCCACCCTAATATATATATATATATATATATATATATATATATATATATATATATATATATATATATATATATATATATATATATATATATATATATATATATATATACAGGGTGCTTCAAAAAAATGTATACACACTTTGAACTTCCATAGAAAATTTATTTACCGTTCTACAAAGTTAAATTTCAGGAAAATAGAAAGCTGAAAGTCCAATGTAAATGAAACATAAATAACAAATGTTAATACTGTTCAAATTGGTGACCTGCAGCATCAATACAATTCTGAGTACGAGTCACCACTGATTCTGTACATCGTATCAAAACGTCCAATGAGATTTCTCTACACACTGCTTGAATCTCATTCCAAAGAATGTCTAGGTTACGTGGTTTACGTTTGTACACCTCATCTTTTACTGTGCCCCACAAGAAGAAATCCAGTGGTGTAAGGTCTGCAGAGCGTGCTGAAAACTCGATTGGCCCCCTGCGTCCTATCCACTGTCCCGACAAATTTTGATCCAGGTAAGCTCGTACGTCCCTGTGATAGTGCGGCGGAGCACCATCTTGTTGAAAATAAAAATCATCATTACCGTATAATGCACGAATGGCAGGAAATATGGAATCAGCAAGCATTGTTAGGTAATTAATACCAGTTACAGTGCCTTCAAATCGAAAAGGTCCAATGAGTCCCCTTGAAGACAAACCGCACCACACATTTACACCAGGCAAATTTACAGCTTTTTCAATTGTAATGTGAGGATTTTCTTCACCCCAGTAAACACAATTGTGCCTATTGACAGTTCCATTAAGTTTGAATTGGGCTTCATCCGACCAAATGATGCTACCCATAAATCCCGGTTCACGTATCACCATCTCCTGAATCCATTCACAAAATTGCAACCTTCGATCTGGATCGTCGTCATTTAGCTGTTGCACCAGCCTTGGAATGTAAACACGATACTTGCCTCTCTTCAGAATGCGTAGCACGCTGCAAGCACTTACATTACTTTCACGTGCCCCTTGCCTTGAAGATTTGTTAGGAGAGCGTTGAAACAGTTCCAAGACTGCCGTTGATGACTCATCACTTGTAGCTGTTCGAGGCCGACCTGAATGACCTTTATGCACATCACACACTGTTCCATGAACTTCGAATTTGTCTCGTATGCGTGTAATTGTTAATCTTGAAGGTGGTTCTGTATCATACTCCCTTCTCCACTGTCTTTGAACTTCATTTACATTCTCAAACTTCCAGTACCACTTAATAACCTGCTTACGTTCTTCAAAACTCAAACGTACGTCCCCCATGTTGATATTACAAATTCCAACTGATAATATAACATAGAGGGACGATTATGCTGGCACCTGGCGAAGAAATATAACATTAGCCTTGTAGAGCGGGAAAACTACAATAGTTTAAAGTGTGTATACATTTTTTTGAAGCACCCTGTATATATATATATATATATATATATATATAAACTTCATATTTTTCTGCTAACTCGGTTTGAAATCGGGTTACGCATATATATATATATATATATATATATATATATATATATATATATATATATATATATATATATATATATATATATATTATATATATATATATATATATATATATATATATATATATATATATATTATAAATGAATTTATAAATAAAAAAGCAACAAAAAAATCAACAAAATCTGTAATACCTAAATATGACTTAAATGGAACTAAATTTTTTTATTACATAACTGAAAGCTACTATTTTAAGAAAAACTATTTTAAATCAAACTTTTGTGTGGTATTAAGAAATAATATTTAGTTTACTCTTTTTGGTGCTAAACGGTTTCGTCTTTCATTGTATAAAATGGCAGCTTTCGAAAATAATCTTTCTGAGGGAACTGATGTAGCCGGTATACAAAAGTATTTTTTCGCCATTTTAAACAATGCTGGAAATAAACTTTCTTTTTCACTCCAAAATTGAAGTGGATCATTTTTGCGATCTAAATATGGTATTTCAACGTACTTTTTTACTATCATAGCAGCTGAAGAATATGGAGTACAGTTTTCGTTCGATTTTGTTATTTTTTTATCCACTACAGCCCAAATGTCATCATCTGAAAAGGTCAATTCAGATACAGTAGCAGTAGAAGTTGATGGTTGTTCTCGTAAATGTGAGGTATTTGTTGAAACTGATATTATGTCCTGTAATTCATTTATTACCCACATTTGTGCATTCTTAGCATTACTTTCTAATAAGAATGCTCTTTTCTTAAATCGAGGGTCAAGAAAGGTAGCTATGGCTGCTGTTCTATTATTTTCATAAATCCCAAGTTATTTTTCTACTACATTGTCAAGAATTTGTTGTAACAACTTGCCTGACTCTGTCAGTGGAGTTTTCCCTTCCTGAGACCAAATACAAGAGGTATAACAGAAGACAAAAACCTGTTCAAAAGGATGTAAAAGCGCCACCATTTCTTCAGCCAATAACCACTCATTAGACTCTAAATTTGATGGTGGTAAATTCAATGTAGGTAAAACAGCAGAAAGCGGTACCTTCAATTTGATTAAGTGCTCCAGCATGTAGAAAGTACTGTTGCACCTGGTACGAACATCTTGCTTTACTTTTAGTAAATCCATATTCATTTGTTTTTGCATGTCATGTAAAGCATAGGACGACTTGCTGCTATGCTTGAAGTGGGAAACAATCGAACGGCACATTTTTAATACTTGTAATATTTGACTTTTATCCAGATTATTTTCTAAATCAGCCCTTTCTTTATCTATACAGTCTTTGACAGCAACACATAAATGGTTTCGTTTTTTAAGAATCTCACTAATTGCCTTTTTCATAGGTGCAGCGTTATCAGTGACTATGCAGACTATTTTTGAATCTATTTTCCAATCATCCAATACTAGTTGTATAGCATTTGCTATGTTTTCAGCCGTATGATTTTCTAGTATTTCTGAAGTGGAAATAACAAATTAATGAAATTTTACATTTTGTATAAAATGAGCTGTCACAGTTATAAAACTTGTATGGGCTATCTGAGGACCAAATATCAGATGTTATTGCAATGTATTCAATATCCTCCAATCTCTTTTTGTAAGCTCTGGACTCTAAGTCATATTTTTCTCCAAACATTTTTCAAGTTCAAGTTTTGTTCAAGTTTTTTTCTAGATGGAATTTCGTACTCGGAGTTTAATGTTTTGGTAAATTTGCGAAAACATTCATTTTCAACGATTTCTAATGGCTGGTAAAGATTTATTGTATAGATTCAAATTTAAACGGCTTTGTTTTAATTTTTTTGTTGGAGGTTCGACATCATTTGACGAAACCGGAACAGTCATCGCCGGCATCGGTGATTCATCTAAAATTGATTTTTGAAATTGACTTGTTGATTTTATTGTATTACTTACTATCGAGCGTCATCAAGCCAATGTTTTCACTGGGATGTTTCTTTTTAATATGATTCATCAATGTGTTGTATTTCCAGAATATTTATATGAGTTAGAACATGTTTTACATTTTACTTTTCCGTCAATGGGTAAACTAAACACTTCCCACACCACTGATCTTTTTCTAAAACCTGGTATTATTCCGGTAAACTTCCCCAACAATCTGTAGAAAATATTTACTTTACACTACACGTAGCAACAATCGGCGTAGGTCGGATATATCCGAACCACGATGTATTGCGTTTACGCCGTTGACCATGATCGTAAAGGAGCCGAAACGATTAGTCGGTCGGTGACGCAGCGTATCAACTCGAGTTGGTAAATCGAAAATCGAGTTGACTCGAATTATCCTTAACTCGAGTTAACCCGGTTTAAAAAATTGAGTTGACCCATCACTAGTATTTATTTTCTTTCTTTAGGGGCCCCATAGAACTATTTTAGGTGATTTTCACGAAATGGGTCACAGGTGACCCAGTGACGTGCTGGTCTGTAATACGCAAAAAAAAGTATGCAAACACCGCCGGGTCACCGGTGGCAGGGCGGCAGTGAATATGTTAACAGAGACATGGGCACGATTATTTAATCTCCTTAATTCGGCATTTACCAACGGCAACAGAAGTTCGACCACGTCTCCTTTGCTGAACCGATATCTCCTTCGAAAAGGAATATCATTGTATTTCGATAGGATTCTGAAAGTATCGAATGTACCTTCTGGCGAGCCGCCTTTGAAATCTATTTCCATTTCATATTGGATTTTCCGCAAAACCATTATCAAACTCACTATCAAAATTATTTAAAAAATTGTTGTTCATTATACTGTTTCTG
This sequence comes from Phosphuga atrata, assembly GCA_944588485.1. Taxonomy (NCBI): domain Eukaryota; kingdom Metazoa; phylum Arthropoda; class Insecta; order Coleoptera; family Silphidae; genus Phosphuga; species Phosphuga atrata. The sequence goes on from OX155909.1 coordinate 4,291,953, forward strand.
AGGTGAACCAATATGTCAAAACTACATCGACGACAGGCACAAGCGTCATCGAAACACAACAGCCAATCACAGTGCTGAAGGCTTCCTCAAGGAAGCTCGAAACCTTCCTTGAGATAAGGAGCCGAATAAGGATCCTTGAGCTGTCAAGGAAGGTCTATGAAACGCGAAATAAGGAACAAGGAGGCCTTGTTCCTCAAGGAGCGACTATGAATACGGGTGTTAGTGTATGAACGCTGAGTCTCTCCTAAACGCGTTTACATAACCTACAACAAACACGTTGCATTCAAATTCAATTGGCAAGGTCGTTCGAATAAGAAACGATGTGTCAGCCAATTGATGATGGCGAAATTACTCTGCAGTAAGTTTATTTCTTTAAAAGTAAACATTTTTATATTTTAGCCAGATATTTTTACTTATATTTTACTTCTATCTGCCCCATATTTTATTAAATTCCTTCATATACTGATGTCTTTAGTTTTCTTAAGTTTGAATTAGCCGCTCCATGGAAAGACCGACAATTGATGAAACGGACTAGACCTCAGTTGACACAACAGATATTTAAATGTGAATAATTTATAAATTTGTAAAACTAGTTATTACTTGAATTAGAAACTTTAAATGTTGTTTCTCTTATTCTTATAGAGAAACGCAATTTCGTTTTTAATTCTAAGAAGCTTGGGACTATAGAAAACATTATAAAACAACATTTTTTTTCGGATATTTCAAGAGAAATGGAAAAGCTCAGGTTTGAATTCATAGTCAAGGCATTGGCCACTGAGGGAAAAACTAATGTCATTACTATAACCTCAATTGAGACGGAAGACAAAGAGATTTTCAATATACCACCTGAGTTCGAAAACATTGCACATCATGAAAAGTTAAAAAATACAGCTGCTTTTAAAAAAGTAAAAGCAACTCTAACAAAAAGGGGTACTTTAAGAAGAGTTTGGATTACTTTGAACACAGATACTTTGAAAGAATATAAAGATGAAGATGGAAATATACACTTCCATGGATACTTATTAGAAGAACAAGAAAAATATCTCCAAACAAAAACAAATGAGCAACCAAAATCAGAAGTACTTAACAAAAAAAGAGATATTTGAAAAATTTGTCCTTGAAGCATTTAATGGTGCGAATAATAATGTATTACAATGGATGGAAACCTTTGAAAGTGAATGTACACGGTTCAATATAACCCAAGATATAAATAAAATTGGAATTTTAAGACTGTTTTTAAAAGGCTTATGTACCGACTGGTACAGTTCAATGCTTATAAAATATACATTGGACTCTGATTGGGAAAAATGGAAGAAAATATTCAATGATACCTATGCAGATAAAGGTTGGACTCCGGTGAAATATGCCATTGAATTTAAATATATTTATGTTTCCTTATTAGAGTATGCCCTAAAAAAAGAAAAACTTTTATTAGAAATAAACAAATCAGTGGACAAGCTCATGTTGATTGATTTAATTGTTGTGGGACCAGATTACATATTTGATAGAATAAACCAAAGCAAATTGAAAGAGACCGAAGATATTTTTAATGAAATAAGAGGTCTAGAACACCTAGTGAAAACAAAAAGTTGGGATAAGAAAGAAAAGATGTACCCAGAAAACAAAATGACAAAAAATAGAAAAACAAAAACCATGCAGAATATGTGAAAAGGAACAGAAAGGTGTACGTTACCACACTGAAGAAAATTGTTGGTTTAAAAATAAACAATATGAAAGTCGAAGAGATCAGGTTAGAACTGTTAATAATTCAGAATTAGAACTAGAACTTGTTAAGGTTTAGAATTGTTCTAACTCGAAATAAAAACACAGAGTACAAAAAACGACAGTGGAAAATGTATTTGATATTGAAAGTAAAACAAAATACACACGTTTATATAGTTATATATAACACGATGGTTTAAATAAAATAAAGTATGTAAAAAGGTAAAACTTGTAGTGTATGTGAAGGATATAAAACAACGACTGTGTCTCTTAACGGAAATTACAACTAACGGCGGCACACTGAAACTATAGCGCTGCCGTACAGAGACAGGAAACCAATATATAGCAGAAGCTTACTAAATTCAAATTCTCAACACTCCCACAATTTAGAAGCTTCAAAGAAAATTTAGTTCTACAATTCCACTTTTACTAACTTTGCCTTTGTAAAAAGATCAGCCAGCTGATCCTCACTATGGATATATTCTACATCTAGAACGCCATCGTTATAAAAATCTCTAATAAAATAGTATCGGATATCCACATGTTTCGTTCTGTTATGAAATTCTAGATTCTTTATTAGCCTAATGGCACACTGATTATCAACATATAACTTTATAGGAGAATCATGTGCATATCCGAGTTCACAAACAAATCGTTGTAACCAAATCAGTTGTTTAGTTGCTTCACTGGCAGCTATAAACTCCGCTTCGGTTGTGCTGAGTGACACCATTCTTTGTCGTTTCAACGACCAAGAAATCGGTCCGTTTGACATCATAAATATATATCCTGAAGTTGAACTACGTGATCTGGATCACCTTTATCTACAGTAATAGCATTCGGCGCTACCATATAAACTTCTTCTTGGAGATCTCCATGTAAAAATGCTGTTTTGACATCAAATTGAGAATTTTCGTAATCCTCCCGTGCTGCGATTGCCAGTAATGTTCGAACTGATTCGTATCGTACTACTGGTCAAAACGTTTCCTGATAATCGATTTCTGCCTCTTGCGCGAAGTCGTGCTTTATAACGAGTGCTGTCATCTGCAGGAGAGTGCCTCACTTTAAACACCCACTTGCTGGTTATCTTCTTCTTATTCTTAGGTAATTGTGTGAAAGTCCATGTTCCATTCTTCTCATGTGAATCAAGTTCCTCGGCTATTGCAGTTTTCCAGTCATCTGCATTTTCACTGGAAATTGCATCTTCAAAAGTTGTGGGTTCTTGAAGTTCTATGAGGTTGGCATAAAATATGATTGGTCTCTGTAGTTGGTTTCGGTTTCTCAAATTATGAGGGTGAGCTGCTACCTCTTCAGCGTCCTGATCTTCCTCCTGGATATGTTCATCTCTCATCTCAGGGTCCAGTTCTTCATTATCGAAAAATCTCTGCTGGATCAAGTTCTTCATGCTGAACATTGACTGTAGGCTGTACATCTTCTGGAATGGATTCATTTTTGTCCAGGAATTTCGGAAAAACCACGTCTCTTGATACAGTTATACTTCTTGTATTAGGGTTATATAGTCTAAAGTTTTTGGAATCTCCCTTATATCCAACTAATACCATTTTTTGTGACTTAGCGTCTAGTTTCTTCCTCGTTACTTTAGGTACATGTACAAAAACTATCTCACCAAATGTTCGGATATGTGCCAAATCAGGTTTCTGACACATCCATAGTTCGTAAGGAGTCGTATCTCTTACTTGAGTAGATGGGGTTCGATTCAATATGTAGATTGCAGTGTTGACTGCCTCCGCCCATAGTTGCAATGGGAGACCACTAGCTTGTAGCATTGTGCGAGCACATTCCATAACTGTTCGGTTGTCCCTTTCGAATCTCCCATTCTGCTCAGGTGTGTAAGGAGCTGTTGTCTCAATTGTAATACCTTGTGAGTGTAGGTACTCTGTCATTGGTCTATTACAGTATTCAGTTCCATTGTCAAAACGTATAATCTTTATAGTACGATTGAACTTGGTCTTGACAGAAGCATGAAATTCTTTAAATTTATCAAAAACATCACTTTTATGCTTCAAAAAATAAACTGACCTGTATCCAGAGCGATGGTCTTTAAAAGTTACAAAGAATCGTGAGCCCCCTAATGACATTTCCTGGAGTGGACCTACAACATCACTATGTATGAATTCACCAACTTCAACTTTTGACTTCATTTTACTTTTGGGAAATGGTAAACGATGTTGTTTTCCCTTCTGACAGGGTTCACAGAAAAAATCTTTATCATTAGATATTTGGAATCCAGTTACTATTTCTTTATTACTCATTTCACGTAAATATTTTACGCCAATGTGACCGAGCCTTTCATGCCATTCCTTTATATCTGGAGCAGCAAGAATATTAGCTTCAATTATGCTAGTTCAAAAAAACATTCTAAAAAGGTTATTCTTTTGACTAACACCTTCTGCTATCAATTTATTGATAGCTTCTACATTATCCCAAGCAGTAATGAAAGCATCATACTTAGATGGTAAGCTGGCCAAAATATTTGCCATAATTGTTACCTGGGAAATTGTTTCACCAACATCCTTTAAACGGCTTGCCATATTCTCAACATTGGCTATATGTTGTGCCACAGAGTCACTTGAAGACATACGGTTCACGAGTACCTTAGTCATCAACATCAATTTATTTGATTCACTTTTCTGTTCATGAATGGCACATAACTTTTCCCACATTGACTTAGCCGTAATACAGGTGATGAGGTATTGTATATTATATACAAAAACGACAGTGGAAAATGTATTTGATATTGAAAGTAAAACAAAATACACACGTTTATATAGTTATATATAACACGATGGTTTAAATAAAATAAATTATGTAAAAAGGTAAAACTTGTAGTGTATCTGAAGGATATAAAACAACGACCAGGGGTATGGCCAGAGACAAATATCTAAATATAGTATGGCTAATAAGTATGGCACTCTTATGGGAAAATTTGTGATAGAAGTTTTAATTCGAAGTACTTATTATAGATGGCTTGGTCGCTTAAATTAGCTGATGCATTCTGATGCATTGAACAGGCACTGAGCACCTAAAATCTCTAGTAAATAACTAGTGTTGTTTACATTTATATTAGCAAAATGTCAACCAGCGACAAGTATCTAAAGTCAATCAGTTTAAAGATGATGTCGCCAATGTGTCAAATATTTATTCGTTATATTTTGTCGATTGTGTGAAGTGTTGATATGCGGTTAAGGAATTTTACAGCCAGGGTAGCAATCTAAACTACCCTTGAGCTCCGACCCTAAAAGCGCGGGTGTCTCAATATGAGAGGGATTGGAACATGTGTTAACAATATAAGATGGTAATAAACCCAAAACAAAGTTCTTCACCCAAAACAAATAGACTCTCTCTTTTCCTGCCACCACATCGAAGAATATATCGTCTCTGCAGGACATTATTAGTGCAAGACTCTTGAAAATAATTCTCTGTACATTAGTTATAATCTAGATTGAAAGGTAAGTGTGCATGTTTTTACTATATTAAACATGATTGGTTTATTACCATCATATCCCTTATTTTCAGACAATAGATTCCATATATTTATGATGTGTTGTTCCTGGTTTTGAAAGTAATATGAAGGATGACCCTCTACAAAGTTTTATATATATTTTTTAATGTTAATACAGATTTAGTATCTTATTAGTATATGTAAAAATCATAATTAACAAATGTTTTTAATTTTCACCCAATTTTAAATAAATTATATTATCGCATATATTTAATAAAACATTCATATAACCCGCCTATAGTTAGTTCCAAGTATCATTCACAGTTAGCGCAAACTTCTGTCACAGAAATTCCGTAGTGAGTGTCGCATCTCTCTTTAGATCAGGGGTCGGCCAATATGATAAAGGGTGCTGCCAGAATTTTAACTTATATAATGGGGTTTTAGAGGAGAAAAAAATTATACCAAATTTACTTTTTAAACATATTTATTAAAAAAATAACATAAATTAAAAAATTTTAATGCGAACCTTGTCCCTGCACATTTTTGCTTAATATTTCAATATCAGGGGTATAATTTGTGACTTTTAATTTCACACAAGATTCTGAATGTTCATTTGTTAAACGACTTCTTTGTGGACTCAAAATATGTTTCATATGAGAAAAAATTTGTTCACAGAGATATGTGGAACCAAAAGCGGAAAGGAGAGCACATGCAATTTTTTTTAAACAATAAAATCTTTCCGGCAATGACATCCAACAATTTAATATAGCAGTCGATTTTTCCATAGAGCCATCTTCCAGATTTTTTCGTAATTCCTTAAATTTTGTTTTCCATAATTTTGAAGATATTAGTTCGATAAGTTCCATTTCAAAATTATCAACATTCATCCACTCAAAAATTGAAAAATCAAACGGTATTATTAATGGATCTATTAAATCTGGTTTTACCAGGAAGGAAAATATAGGCAAATGAGCTTCAAAGTCTTTGCATCTTCTGGAAAATTCATCTCTGAGTGCTTCAACGTAGGTTTTAAGTTCATCTATGTCTATGGTCGATTTATTTGCAAGCGCTTTAACATTTGTGAAGTATTTGTAGGTACTAGTATTAATATCACATAAAAATACATTTAATTTTGTAGCAAATCCTGTCCAATATTCAAAAAGTTCGAGCACAGTTTGGCGCTTTCCTTGCAATCTTAAGTTTAGTTCCTTGAGATGTTCAGTTATATCAGTCAGAAACATCAATTTGCATAACCATTCTTTATCGTTCAATTCGGGGAAATGTTGTTCCTTTTCATTAAGAAAAACTTTAATGTGTTCCAGACATGATACAAACTTATTCAAGACATTGCCTCGACTAAGCCAACGAACATGGCTGTATAAGGGGAGGTCGACATATTCACTTTCCATTTCTTCTAAAAGAGATTTAAATTGCCTGTGTGTCAATGAAGAGCGAGACACTATGAAATTAACTATTTTAACAACAGTGTCCATTACAGGAATTAGGCGCTGTGACGAAATTTTGGCAACTAAACTTTCCTGGTGTATTATACAATGAAAGTTCAATATTTTATGTCCAATATGATTTTCAAGAAGTTTGACAAATCCTTTATCCTTGCCAACCATTGCAGGTGCGCCGTCAGTAGTTACACAAAATATTTTTTTGATATTAATTTTCTTGCTGTCAAAATAATTTATGAATGAAGCAAGAATATCCTGCCCCTTAGTTGTCCCAGACAGAGGAATCAAATTGCACAATTCTTCATAAACTTGACCTTTATCACAATACCGTACAAATACTGCAAGCCGCGCAATATCATTTACATCTGTACTTTCATCAACAGCGACGCTAAATGCAACAGATTCTTGTAGTCCAGAATTCTGTTTTGTTGTCACATTGTCTGCCATTTCAGTTATTCTTCTTTCAATCGTTCGCGCAGAAGCCGGTATTTCTCGAATTCGGGATAGTATGGTTTGTTGGTTAGGTAAATCGCTAAACAACTTTTCTGCACTTTTTATAAAGATTTCCTTTATATATTCCCCATCTGTAAAGGGTTTGCCTTTGGCAGCTATGCAATGAGCAATTGCGAAGCTGCATTCTGTCGCCTTAGGCTTCGTTCCAGTTATTCTACAAAAAAAAGCTACTTGTTTCTTATAACCAGAAACAGCTCTCTTTATAGTTTCACATTTCTCATCGTTGCTATTAAATGCGGACTGATGTTTGGTTTGGAAATGTCTTTGTACGCTTGACGTGCGGCATACGACACTTTCGTGACATATCACACATACAGCACGATCCTTTTGTTGTATAAATCCATATTCATTCGTCCAATAGTCTTGAAACCCGCGAATATTTAGTTTTTGTTTCTTTGCCTCCATATGATTAAATATGGATTAAAAATAACAAATATTAAACCAATTAGATACAAGTCTTACAAAAAAAGTTAGAACGGAAAGTAACGACCAGTATTAAACGAAATGCAAGTTTTACTGGATTGCAGGCAAATATGCGCAGCACAAAACGAGAAAGAGAGGGGCGAATGTATTCCGGCTTGAACATTCGTATAAGTCCGCTTCGATAACAAGTCGGTGCTGCGCATGTTTCATTCATTTTGCTCCGAAGGCGTTTCCACAAAAGCATCGCGCAGATTTTCGTGACATTGGCAAGCCTCCTTAGATAAATTATATAATTAAACATTTTCTCTTATTTAAAAATCACTTCATCTCGATATTTTCACGATTTCCCTGATTACTAGAGGTCAGAAAAAAATACGGTGCCGTATTTTTTTTCGAAAACCCGTATTTTTGATGTTGTAATAAGCTAAATTAAATATTTTATGTAAATATTAAAAAAAACGGCCCTCATGAAAAATTTAAACAAATATTCAGCGTTACCAGAATTTATAAAAGGTGAAATTTTGCTTTGAAATCTTTGATATGGGCTTATATTCATAAAAAATAGTTGTTAAAAAATTATTTTTTGATTTTATTTAAATGGTTATTTTTTACAAAAATTAGCTTGTTTACTAGGAAATTTATAGCAAATTCAGATCCCCCCCCTCCCACAAAAAAACCCGTTTTTATTCAGTTATAGCAAAGACAACAAAGTGAACATTCGCTAGGAATACCGTATTTTACCCCCTAAATATATATTATAATTAAATTATATAATATTATTTTAAAATACCGTATTTTTCACCGTATTTATTCCGAACTCTGATATTTACTTTGTAGAGTGCCATTCAGAAACTCGTCGCGTGCCAAGCCTGGCACGCGTGCCATAGGTTGCCGACGCCTGCTTTAGATACTTGTCTCTGACAACGACTGTGTCTCTTAACGGAAATTACAACTAACGGCGGCACACTGAAACTATAGCGCTGCCGTACCGAGACAGGAAACTAATTTATAAGCAGAAGCGTACTAAATTCAAATTAATTAATTAAAAAAAAAAATTTAATATTACCACCATTAATAAAAAATCAAATTGCTATTGAATGACACCTTAGAAGTTTCTGGAATCTTTGACTCTGGATCAAATGTGTCTTTAATTAATGCAAAATTATTGAAAATTAAAAAAGGAAAAACAGGTTATCTACAAAGAGTAAATTTGAGGACGATTTATGGTGTAAAGAAAACAAATGGTATAGTAACACTGAAGATAAAAATCTACAATATTGAAAAAACGATGGATATATTTGTTGTGAATAATGAAAATTTTAATTACGATTTTCTTATTGGTTTGGATGGTATCAAGAATTGGATTGTATCAAAGAAGATCAAATCATTTTGAATTAAACTAATTCAAAATGAAGATCTAAGGATCACACAATATATCACACCTAAAGAAAATAAAAATGTCAACATTTCGGATGTTCGAAAAGATGAAAAGGCTTTGGACTCTAAGGTAGTGTAGCAAGGAAACATTGAACAAATAATCAAATATAAGGTAAATTTCAATGAACAAATAAATGCTAATGATTTTGAAATTTCAATAAATCATTTAGATCTGAATCGACAATCATAAATAGATAAGTTGATTGACAAATACAAACCAGTATTTGCTAAAGACAAATATGATGTTGGTACTGTAAAAGATTATAAAGCTCATATTGACTTAAGGGTAGATAAATACTGTTACAAACGTCCATACAGATGCACAATTAAAGATCGACAACAAATAGAAAATCAAATAGCAAAGCTTTTAAACAAAAATATGATTGAAGAATCATACAGCCCTTTCGCAGCTCCAGTAACTTTAGCATATAAAAAAGAAGAGAAACAAAAATCTAGGCTCGTTATAAATTTTAGAGAATTAAATAAAATTGTTGTTCCCCAATCTCAACCTTTTCCATTAATTGAGGATTTAATGGTAAAGACTAGGAACTGTAAATATTTTTCTACTTTAGACATAAATTCAGCATTCTAGTAGATTCCTTTGAAATTACAAGATAGAAAAAAAACGGCATTTGTAACTCAAGAAAGTCATTTTCCATAGACTTGCCTCCCATTTGGTTTGAAGACAGCCCCAGCTATTTTTCAAAGGATATTGAGCAACATCATAAGAAAACACAAACTCTCGGACTATGTAGTTAATTATGTAGATGACATCCTGATTTTTTCAAAAACTTTTGAGGAACATATATCTCATCTATCAAAACTACTGGAGGCAATACTAATTCAAGGTTTTAGACTCAAATTCTCTAAATGCACTTTTGCAGAAAATTCTGTAAGATACTTTTGTCATATAATAGAAAATAATTCTATCAGACCACTCAAAGATTATTTAATTGCTATCAAGAACTTCCCAATTCCAGAGACAAGAAAGAACATACGTCAATTCTTAGGGAAAGTAAATTATCATCATAAATTTGTTCCAAATATTTCAGTTATTGTAGACCCACTACACAATTTATTAAGAAAAGATGTGAAATTTATCTGGTCAGAAGAATGTCAAGAATCTTTTGATAAAATAAAATCATTGCTCTGTTCACAACCAATTTTGAGAATTTTTGATCCAGATTTACCAATTGAGATATACACAGATGCAAGCATTAAAGAAATAGGGGATGTGCTGAAACAAAAAGATGAAAATGGAGACAGTAAGTCAGCATATTTTTCAAAAAAACTGAATGACGCACAAAAACGAAAAAAGGCAATATACCTATTGATCGTATTGATCGTTGATTGGCTGAAAGATTAAGGTGACACCACGTGAAACTTTGGACATTGGTAGATTTCACATTACGTTGTTCGGATACTTCACATTACCTCGAACGTAATGGGCCGCATATAAAACAATGAGTCTTAGGTTTTCATCACGTCTCATCTCGCTACATTAAGTTCACCGTAATCCTGCCTTAATACACTACATAAAAGTGGAAGAGAGGAGTACAGAAAGAAGAGAGAGCGTAGATAAATACAGCAACGTTTCATTGAGTATATACACGCATTGTGTATGCAAATTCCGATCGGCGGAAAATACACGCGCCGATCAGAAAAATAACTAAAAATATAATACATTTTTGAGTATAAGAATAAAAAAAGTGAGACGAGTAAAAATAAACACAGTAAAAATAAATGATAATATTAATAATGAAAAAAATAATTGGCGCAGCCTTACTGGAATGTTGTAGGAATGTTGCTACAACATTCACATTGTAATATTGCAACTGGAATGTTGCAGGAATGTTGCTGCAACATTCACATTGCAATGTTGCCTCTGGAATGTTCAGGAATGTTGCTGCAACATTCACATTGTAATGTTGCAACTGAAATGTTGCAGGAATGTTGCTGCAACATTAACATTGCAACGTTGCCACTGGAATGTTCAGGAATGTTGCTGCAACATTCGGAATGTTGTGCAGCCTTCGGAACATTGCTGCAACATTCAACGCTGGCTGGGATCACTGCTAACATAAAAAATATCTGTGAAAAGTGCGAAATCTGTATAAAAAATAAATCAAGAAAGAAATCTAAATATGGTTTCATGTCACAATTAGGTCCAGCAACATATCCATTTGAAATTGTATCCATTGATACAATTGGAGGTTTTGGGGGATCTCGTTCAACAAAGAAATATTTACATCTTCTAGTTGATCATTTTACGAGATATGCCTACATTTTAACATCAAAAAAACAAAACTCCAATGATTTTATAAAATAGATTAAGAAAGTGGCACAAGTTAATGATATAAACATTATTTTGACGGATCAATATCCAAGGATAAATTCCAAATAATTTAAACAATTTCTAAAAGAGATAAATACAAAAATTATTTTTACTGCAGTTGATGCACTATTTTCAAATAGTCTCAACGAAAGACTAAATTAGACATTAGTTAATAAAATAAGATGCAAGATAAATGAAAGTGATAGAAAAATAGTATGGACAACCACTGCTTAAAAATGTGTAGAGAAATATAATGAATCAGAACATACAGTCACAGAGTTTGCCCCAAAATACTTATTGGAAGGCGAAAATGTAAACCTTTTACCACATGAATTAAAATTAAGATGTGCAGACGAGGACCTGAGTAGGGAAAGATAGTTCCTTCTAAACCCACCTCCACCTCGGACAAATGCGCATGCGCGATGACCTTTGACCCCTAACCTAACCTTGACCTTGACCCCTAACCTAACCTTGACCTTGACCCCTAACCTTGACCTTGGAACTTCCGCTTTAGACTTCCTGTTTCCGGTTTCGACTTCCGGTTTCCGGTTTCGACTTCCGGTTTCGACTTCCGGTTTCGATTTCCGGTTTCCGGTATCGACTTCCGGTTTCGACTTCCGGTTTTGACTTCCTGTCTCCGGTTTCGACTTCCGGTTTCCGGTTTCGACTTCCGGCCGCCATTTTCGGAACTTCCAAATGCGCGGGAAAATTAAAAAAATAGACGCGTGGTGAGGAAATTCAAAATTAAATCCTGTTGAGACAAATGAGGTGTGAAAAGTTGGTTGCATACATCAACGGGACTAAACACATGAGACTAGACGAAGCTAAATACATGAAACTAGATACATGGAACTAGATAGACGAGGCTAGATACATGAGACTAGATACATGAGACTAGATACACGGGGCTAGATACATGAGACTAGATAGACGGGACTAGATACCTGAGGCTAGACTAGACGGACTTGACTAAACCATTTTAAACCATTTGATGAGAAAAATGAAATCTGGTGTCAGAACGGCTCTAGCATGTGCCTTAAGCGAGATACCGCCCTACCCCACAGTTGATGACGTCATCCGCCGCGGCAGATATTGCTAAACTAATTACCTCGATGCTGATTGGCTGATTAACGAATAAATAATTACAGTTGACCTTTTCCCTCAATTTATATGTAATGGATAAGACTGGACAGACAAGACTAGACAGACAAGACTAGACGAGACTAAGACGCAACCGGACGTTTGTCAGTCATAACACCAGACAAGAATAGAGGGACTAGACTAGACAGACTAGATTAGACAGACAGACAAGCGGAGAAAATTCAAAATGAGTTGCGGATGGGTAGCGGACAATCCTGTATGCATGCATAATTGATTGCAAACATATTACGGATTGATTCAAATGAGATTATTGGTTTTAGACCGGACAAGATCGGATAATACCGAACAAGGTCGAACAAGAACGGACAAGACTATACAGACCTTATATTTATTCGAATAATTTCCTATGAGTAAGCGAAATTTCTTATACTTGTCTGTGAACCAGATCGTATTAATGTTTTTCATTTATATAAATACCAAAGAGTTCAATTCCAGCATCCACTTTTCATCTACTTGCATCCACTTTTCATTTACTTGCATCCACTTTTCATCTACTTGCATCCCCTTTTCATCACGCCAAACAGGGTGTGAGGTCTATGTGACCCCACGCTAAACAGGGTGTGAGGTCTATGTGACCCCACGCTAAACAGGGTGTGAGGTCTATGTGACCCCACGCTAAACAGGGTGTGAGGTCTATGTGACCCCACGCTAAACAGGGTGTGAGGTCTATGTGACCCCACGCCAAACAGGGTGTGAGGTCTATGTGACCCCACGCTAAACAGGGTGTGAGGTCTATGTGACCCCACGCCAAACAGGGTGTGAGGTCTATGTGACCCCACGCTAAACAGGGTGTGAGGTCTATGTGACCCCACGCTAAACAGGGTGTGAGGTCTATGTGACCCCACGCTAAACAGGGTGTGAGGTCTATGTAACCCCACGCTAAACTCCGTCCACTTTTTAGGGTAGGTTAGCATTAGATTAGTTTGATTAGGTTAGGGTAGGTTGTAGGTTAGTTGAGTTAACATTAGGGTAGGTTAGCATTAGATTAGTTGGGATAGGTTAGGAATGAAGCGCGTCTCATTCCTAACCTATCCCAACTAATCTAATGCTAACCTACCCTAATGTTAACTCAACTAACCTACAACCTACCCTAACCTAATCCAACTAATCTAATGCTAACCTACCCTAAAAAGTGGACGGAGTTTAGCGTGGGGTTACATAGACCTCACACTCTGTGTAGCGTGGGGTCACATAGACCTCACACCCTGTTTAGCGTGGGGTCACATAGACCTCACACCCTGTTTAGCGTGGGGTCCCATAGACCTCACACCCTGTTTGGCGTGGGGTCACATAGACCTCACACCCTGTTTAGCGTGGGGTCACATAGACCTCACACCCTGTTTGGCGTGGGGTCACATAGACCTCACACCCTGTTTAGCGTGGGGTCACATAGACCTCACACCCTGTTTAGCGTGGGGTCACAAGACCTCACACCCTGTTTAGCGTGGGGTCACATAGACCTCACACCCTGTTTAGCGTGGGGTCACATAGACCTCACACCCTGTTTGGCGTGATGAAAAGGGGATGCAAGTAGATGAAAAGTGGATGCTGGAATTGAACTCTTTGGTATTTATATAAATGAAAAACATTAATACGATCTGGTTCACAGACAAGTATAAGAAATTTCGCTTACTCATAGGAAATTATTCGAATAAATATAAGGTCTGTATAGTCTTGTCCGTTCTTGTTCGACCTTGTTCGGTATTATCCGATCTTGTCCGGCCTAAAACCAATAATCTCATTTGAATCAATACGTAATATGTTTGCAATCAATTATGCATGCATACAGGATTGTCCGCTACCCATCCGCAACTCATTTTGAATTTTCTCCGCTTGTCTGTCTGTCTAATCTAGTCTGTCTAGTCTAGTCCCTCTATTCTTGTCTGGTGTTATGACTGACAAACGTCCGGTTGCGTCTTAGTCTCGTCTAGTCTTGTCTGTCTAGTCTTGTCTGTCCAGTCTTATCCATTACATATAAATTGAGGGAAAAGGTCAACTGTAATTATTTATTCGTTAATCAGCCAATCAGCATCGAGGTAATTAGTTTAGCAATATCTGCCGCGGCGGATGACGTAATCAACTGTGGGGTAGGGCGGTATCTCGCTTAAGGCACATGCTAGAGCCGTTCTGACACCAGATTTCATTTTTCTCATCAAATGGTTTAAAATGGTTTAGTCAAGTCCGTCTAGTCTAGCCTCAGGTATCTAGTCCCGTCTATCTAGTCTCATGTATCTAGCCCCGTGTATCTAGTCCCATGTATCTAGCTCGGTGTATCTAGTCTCATGTATCTAGCCTCGTCTATCTAGTTCCATGTATCTAGTTTCATGTATTTAGCTTCGTCTAGTCTCATGTGTTTAGTCCCGTTGATGTATGCAACCAACTTTTCACACCTCATTTGTCTCAACAGGATCTAATTTTGAATTTCCCCACCACGCGTCCATTTTTTTAATTTTCCCGCGCATTTGGAAGTTCCGAAAATGGCGGCCGGAAGTCGAAACCGGAAACCGGAAGTCGAAACCGGAGACATGAAGTCAAAACCGGAAGTCGAAACCGGAAGTCGAAACCAGAAACAGGAAATCGAAACCGGAAGTCGAAACCGGAAACCGGAAGTCGAAACCGGAAACCGGAAGTCTAAACCGGAAGTTCCAAGGTCAAGGTTAGGGGTCAAGGTCAAGGTTAGGTTAGGGGTCAAGGTCAAGGTTAGGTTAGGGGTCAAAGGTCATCGCGCATGCGCATTTGTCCGAGGTGGAGGTGGGTTTAGAAGGAACTATCTTTCCCTACTGACCTGAACAGAGATAGAAAATTGGCTTAGGAAAATACAATTAAATCGCACAATTATAATAAAAAGCGGTTCGATCTACATAGAAAAGCATATGAATTGAATACAGGAGATATGGTTTACGTGGAAAATGGGAATCGTCTCAATAGAAAAAAACTAGATGAATTGAGAGTTGGACCATATAAAATAATCAAAAAGTTATCCAATTCAATTTATGAGGTCGATACCGCACACAAGAAAACAGAATCAAACCTCTTCCATATTACCAAACTAATTCCAAGGGGGGGAGATTTAAAGAAAACATGACACTCATATACTGATGTCTTTAGATTTGTTAAGTTTGAATCAGCCGCTCCATGGAAAGACCGACAATTGATGAAACGGTCTAGACGTCAGTTGACACAACAGATAATTAAATGTGAATAATTTATAAATTTGTAAAACTAGTTATTACTTGAATTAGAAACATTAAATGTTGTTTCTCTTATTCTTATAGAGAAACGCAATTTCGTTTTTAATTCTAAGAAGCTTGGGACTATAGCAAACATATTATATATATATATATATATATATATATATATATATATATATATATATACATATATATATATATATATATATATATATATATATATATGTTGTATTTGAGGTTTTCGCGGATAGATATCTGTGTTGTATTGTTTTCTCGGGGATTCCGCGTTGATGCTGAGGGTTGGCTCTGAAAAGAACCGGATTCTCGACGTTTCGGCGAACTAACATTCGCCATTCTCAAGAGATATATGCGTCCGTACGGGTCAACCGTTCGACGCATACTTCGACGCATACAGTATGCGTCGAACGGTTGACCCGTACGGACGCATATATCTCTTGAGAATGGCGAATGTTAGTTCGCCGAAACGTCGAGAATCCGGTTCTTTTCAGAGCCAACCCTCAGCATCAACGCGGAATCCCCGAGAAAACAATACAACATATATATATATATATATATATATATATATATATATATATGTATATGGGGTATTGGCAGCTCCATTCTGCAGCTCTTTCAACCTATTGTTGCGGTGGTGTCAGTCCGCGTATTCTATTTTCCATTCATAGGTTCATGTTAAAAAGTACTGCTGATAGTCCGTCTCCCTGCCTTACTCCTTTTTCTATGCTCACCTGATTTGTTTTGCCGTCTCCTGTGATAATCTTTGCTGTTGAGTTGTTCATTGTCATTTTTGTTAGATTTATCAGCTTGTTCGGTATTCTCATTTCTTCCATTCCTTTTATTTGTTGTTCTCTTTTTACGCTATCAAACGCTTGTTTGAATTCTATAAATAGGATATGTACTTCCATTCCGAATTTGTAGCTTTTTTCTATAATTTGTGTCAATACGTGAAGGGCGTCTATTGTCGATTTTCCTCTTCTGAACCCGTTCTAGTATGGGCCTAGCTTGGATTACGTGTGCTGTGTTAGTCTATTCCTTATCATTTCTGTTAGTCTTTTGTACGTTGTGTTTAGTAACACTATAGGTCTGTAATTCACACATTTCGTTGTGTCTCCGTTTTTGTATATTGGTGCTATTTGTCCGTTTTTCCATTCCGTGGGCATTTTTACTTCTTTCCATATTTTGTTTATTAAGCCATGTATTCTCAAGGTAGGCACTGCACCTCCCTTTTTTATCAGTTCGTTATTTATTTCGTCTGGCCCTGCTGTTTTGTGTAGTGTGAGCTTTTTTTATCGTTTGCGTGAGTTCTTCGTAGTTAGGTGGTTCTTCGTCTTCCGTAGTGTTTACTTCTACCCCATCATCTGTTTGTGTTTCCTGGTATATTTTCGTGAAGTGTTCTTCCAATTCCTGCCTCCTGATTCTAGTGGCAGGCTCTCTTTTGTCGTTTGATATATTAGTATAACTTCCTGTTGTCCTTGCTGTCTGCTTTTATTTGCTGTAGTTCTTTGTCTAGCCAGCCTCTTTTTTCTTTTTGTAGTGTTTCTTTGCTTCGTGTTGTGCTAATTTATATTCTTGGAAGTCTTCCTCTTTTTGTGTGCTTACCATTTCTTCCTTTTTTGATTTTTTGTTGTGCTTTTCTCCTGGCACTCTTCGTCGAACTATTCTTATGTCGATTTGTTTTTTCCCGGCCTATTATCTGCTCAGTCGTTTCTATTATGATGCTCTTTATTCTGCTCCAGTCTTCTTGTATTGCAGTTGTTTCTTCGTCGGCGAGTTTGTGCTCAATTGCAGAACTATATTCCCTTCCTGTCCTTTCATTATCTAGCTTCTTTAGGTTCCATTTCCTTCCTCTTTCTGTCTTTTTGTTGTTCCGAATTTTAATTTCTTTCTCTTGTTTGCTATTATTCTCTATCTATATTTATCTTTGAGATGAGAAACGGATGGAAACCAAATAGACCACGATTTGGTTTCCATCCACTCTTCCTAGTATCATCCATGTTATTTTATGTTCTCTCTTATGTTTGAATGTTGTGCTTGTTGGAAAATGTGTTTGTTGCTGCTGCTAGCTTGCATATTCGTGAGCCATTATCACGAGACATTAGTTTGTTTTGTCGCGTATTGTTTCTTTTCCTGCAACGTCTCGGTTTTGTTCCTCTGTCCCGATTTTCTCATTAAAATCGCCGATTATAATTAGAATATCGTTTTTGGGTATTTTCTCACAGATCTTTTCGAGCTTGTCATAGAATTCCAGCTTAGTGTCTTCCTCCGTTTCTTCTGTGGGCGCATATATGTTGACTATCGTTATGTTGGCTTGCTTGTTTTCTATTCTTATATATGCTATTCTGCCGTTCACTGCTCTGAATTGGATTATTTTCCTTCTCCCATAGTGGTGACCATGAATGCGGTGCAATTTTGTTCCCTGTTTTTTTTCTCCGGAGTAGTATAGCTTCTGTCTATTCTTCCTTCACCTTTCCACCTCACCTCTTGCAGCGCCAGTATTTCTTGTTTGTATTTGGTCATTTAGTTTGTTATTTTTTGCATTTTCCCAGCTAACATCGTTCGTACGTTTCCCGACCCAATTCTTGTTCTTTTGCTTCTTCTTTTCCTTTTTGTTGGTGGCTCTTGTTTTTCCTTTCTCTTCTCTTGTACATGGATATTGCGTTGTCGTTAGCTGTGTGTCTCTTCCTCCGGTTTCCTCTAGTTTTCGGTGTCAGTTTGTTCTCCTGGCGGCTCCATTTCATCACTTTCCCATTAATTGTTAGTTTTTGGTATCCTATCTTTATGTTTACGTTCATTTCCTTCATCCTCTCTGCTTTAGCCAAGCCCCTTATATTCTTCTGAGTTATTTGTTCTTGCTTTGTCATTTCGCTATCTGTGTATATATAGCTTCCTATTAGTTTGTTTTCCCGTTCCAGTCCGCCATTTCTACTACTTATATGTTCTCCGCGATTTACCTGGCATTCCTAATTGTTGAATTAATGCCCAAATTTTAAGCTTCCTCTGGATATCCGTTCTGCCAATAACTTTGGTCAATTCTCTAATTTACTACGAGCCTAGCTAGCACTGCCTACTGGTCCATGGCTGCCGAAGACATCTACAGTTCTGTAGTTTCTATTCTCCCAAAACTATACACCCAAATCAACAATTAGAAGTTATATAATTTTATTTTTTTATATAGAATGGTGTTCATTTTAGTTAATTTTTTTTTTTAATTTTTCCCATATGATAGCAGGACATTTTATTTTATAGAATAATATTAAGTTAAATCAATGAAATGTAGGTAAATATTTATTAATAATTTTAGTGCAGAGCCCCTTGCCACGCTCTGGCTTCGCCACTGTCTTAAGTAATTTCTTAATGTACCTTATAAATAAATGAAAAAAACTGTATATTTAGAAGAAATAAAGATGATTAAAAAAAAATATTTTATTATAATTCTTTCCGTGTGGATTTTCAGTTCTTCGTCTGCGACGTTTTTTAGATCATTGCGATCATTGTGATTACTAGGTTGTGCTTGTGTGTTTTTCGGCTCATTCAATTTTCCCCTCCAGTTCTTCAATTTTCTTAAACATTTCTTCTTCTCCCTTCGTATTTTCCATCTTTATCTTTTGTATTTCTTCTTTCAGTTCTTTCATGTCTTCCTTGTTTTGTAATATATCTTCTATCATTACTTTTATTTCTTTTTGTTGCTCTCTCTGTCTTCTCTACTTTCTTTTCTGCTTGCTTTTATGTCTTCTTTCAGATCATGTTGCATTTCCTGTAATATTTTTTGAAGTGCCCCCATTTTCGCTTTTACAGTTAGGCTGTCTTTATCTCTGTTCGTTATTTTTTGTTTTTGCTTCGTTTCGGGGTCTTCGGTGGCCAGTGTTACCAACTGCCAAAAATATTTACCCCTAAGCCAAAGTCAAAAACCCCTAAAATTGCCACAATTACTTGAAAATCCCCCTAAAAAAATAATATTCTATAAAAAATAATAAATTAATAATAATTAATATTCTGTAATAATTTTTAATATTCTTTATTTATATAATCACTTAATACTTCAAATATAATTTCGTTTTCATCTGGTTCCGAGTTTTTGCAATCATACATGTTGACATTAAATAAACTTAACATGTTAGGGGATGGATTAAATGTTGTGCAAGATCGATGCAATGTGAATCGGACTATCATCTTATTTTGTAACATTTCAATAGATAGTCTATTCCGCAACTTATTTTTCGCAATATTGTAGATAGGATAAAGTGACCAGATTTTTTAAAACCGACAGCAGTACATAAGCTATTTGAGTAAAGTGACCACACGTTCCGATTTGGCGGGACAGTCCCGCTTTTTGGACAGGACCGCGTCCCGCCGATTTTTCAAAATGTCCCGTTTTTTAGAAAATATCTGTATTTTTTATTTAAAATGTACATTAATATATAAAATAAGATTTTTCCTTTATTTAGTATCACTCAATGAAATTTTTGAATTTTGAACTGTTTGAAAATCTGGTCGTTTAATGGCACCTTGTTCTGAAATTTTCATTGGGTGACATTAAAAAAGGAGATTTTATGGGAATATGTGAAAAACTCTTTTGAATATATTGGTAAACATTTTCCAAAAAATGATATTTGCGAAAATGATCTTTTTTGATTTGCGTTATTAGTAAAAGGATACGTTACGTACTTGGTTACGAGTCAGAAAATTTATTTTCACTACGTCTATGTTGTTTGTTTAATGACGCAAGTTGTTTTCATAGTAACAATAGAGAGAAATCGTTTAATAATAAAACTCCATTTGATTTACATTTCACTTTTACGCACGATTTGGATACTTTTACAAACTATTATAATAATGGCATCCTTCACACACAATAATGTATTAATGTCTATTTTTTTTAAATATTTGTCGGCTTTCATAACTGAATTATATTACACCTTTTTACGGTTAGTTATGCGCATGGGAAAGTTTCGGGCACATATTTAGTTATACGCCAAAAGTTCTGGCATTTTTTGACGTATAAAATGGCGGAAATTGATACATGCGTACAAAAAAAAAAATTGAAAACTATGAAACAATAAAAAAAAACTATGAAAAGGTCACACCTATTCTCATTTCATCACATTTGTCCCGCTTTGTCTCAATGAAAATGTGGTCACTTTATATTCGAGATATGGGGACTTTCAAGATAACGGCCTAGGCGAATTTTTGAAAACTATCAAGGTCAAACGTTCTAGAATTGAAAGTTAGCGTTCACTGTTAACCTAATTTTGGAAGAAAAAATGGCAGTGGCCACTTACCTTTACCTATTTCCAGATTATTTAAACGCTAAAGCAATACATTGAATGAGACGGATGGTATGGTTAATGGTAATGGTTACCCATGTGGTTTACAAAAAAAATCGATAAAGAAAATTTGAATGATCTACGCGGGCCGCATAAATTGTACGCGGGCCGCATGAAGCCCACGAGCCGCCATTTGCCCAGGGCTGCTGCAGTAATCTGAGTATTATGTTTATCACTCTTACAATGTTCTGTTATTGCTGCTTTTACACTATTAGCAATTCTGAATTGTGAGCAAAATGTTCAGTTTGGAAATGCATAAAATCACAGTTTTAATTATTTATTTTTACAATATTATGCAAAGCAGTACTAGCAGAGAATACGCGTTCGACACTTGCGTTTGAAATTGGCACCGTGACAAGTGCCTACCTGAATTTTGAGACATTTTCAAAACGTTTACAGCCAGCTACGTCACAATCATTATGTTTTTCATTTAATTCCGAAATATTAGTAACGAGAAACTATACTACATGTCGCTAAGTCACCAGGTCAACATTTTATTCATCATATAATTATGATTGGCTAGCTTGAGTTATCCCAGGGCATATATTCTTAAACCTTTATTTTTCAATAAAAAATTAATAAATACATAAAAAATATAACAAGTATTACAAAAATCCCTAAAAATACCCTTAAAAATATAAAACCCCTAAAAAAATCCCATCCCACTTATTTACCCCCTAAATTTGGGGGGAAAACCCCTAAGTTGGGAACCTTGTCGGTGGCTTTCAGGCTTGTGTCTTCCACTCCTCGCTTCATGTGTTAGTTCTAGTATACAGTAAATTTTTATTCACCCGTGCTTGCTCCGTTTGTTATTAGATGGCGCCAGGAGAGTGCAAAACCCACTGAAATATATACTAACTGGAACGAGCGCGGGCCTCTTGGCTTGTGCGGACCGAGAGAGGTCCCTAGGACCCAAGGTTATTAAAATACATAAGGTATGCTCACTTTCATCGAAACTGACGTCACTGGATTGTAGACTGACGCGCCAATTCCAAATTTATAGCTAAGTAAGGTATAGATTCTAGAAGAAATATAGCTTCATTATTCAATTAAATTAAAATAACAAAGAAAAATCAATTAAATATTTATTCTTATACTAATGTTCATAAAAATTAACTATTAACATAATGAAAGTTTTAATTTTTTGTTAAAAGAGATTAAATAACTTAAATAATAAGCATGTTTTTTTAAATAGTAGATAAACATTATCTATCTTATATCTTAAGGGTATTATTCGATTATTATATTTTTCTTCAATTGAATACACTGTAATTGTTTTATTATATATTATAAAATTAATTTAAAAAAATAGAATTCTTCTATATGGGTAGATTGTAAATTAGAGCATGATTGCAATGATGCAAAATGCATGATTGAGCATGCATGATGCAAAAGACACATGTAAATCAGCAAAACAAAATGGTTTTAATAAAAATAGATACAAAATACTAAGTGTACATTTTTAATTTTGCTTCTTATATATTTATGAGGAGGGGATTGATTTTAATAATAATTCTTTTGTCTATAAAATTTCATACAATCTTATAGAAAAATTTTCTTTTTGAGAAAATCATAAAAATCACCTAAAATTACAAGCTCAATCTATGAAGAGAATTGAGGGGTGTAGGATAGTAACCAAGGCCACCTCAAATTTAACTCATTTTTAGCATGCTTGGCTTCCTTTTTATTTTTTTCTAGTCGAATAATTGTTTGACGATGAATAGTCAATAAATTTTCATATAATTCCTTATAGTTAATATCAGGCTGTAAAAAGAAAAACAAAGAAAAATATATTTTCTAAGATAACAGTAATCTTTAATTCCCTTTAAATAGTATAATATATTAATATTAAAATACAGAAGTTTATAATTTTAGACTACTTCTAATATTTCTTCACATTCTTCAAATTGTTTTGGGTCAAGAGACAAATTTTAAATTTCTCTCCTATTTTCAGTCTATTTTTTGCATTCTTAACTGTCTTGTATTAGATTTTTCAGGGTAGGGTTTTGTGGCAGGAGGATTAAGTTTAAGAGTTGGGATACTTTGTGGAACCAGTTGTCTATTTGAGTAATAGCCTGTAAGTTCACCTTTTAAATCTGGAATAAATTTGTTTTTTTCAAAATGGTCAGAGCATACTCGAGATGTATCTGGATTAAATTAATCATTTCTTTTGCATCTCATAATCCACTCTTTTCTACGAAACCTAAAAAATGAGTCATTCCTTCTGGACATGTTAGCATAATTAGTGCATATACCAACAGCACATCCTATCCCTTGTTTTTTATTTGGCATTATTAATGGCTAAAATAATTGTATAATAAAATTAGTGCCAGATTTGTAAAAAAATAAGAATTCAATTGGTTAAATAAAATATTGATATAACTTACTGTTTCCAAATAACCTAATCCATTAAAAACAAAATATTCAATAAATATGGTAGAAAGGTAGAAAAAATAATTTAATAATATTATAATTTATTTTATTATAATAATAATTTAATAATAATTATTTATTTATTTTAATATAATAATAATTTAAAATAAAATAAACTATATAAAAAAGTTTTATTTTGGACTTTAGCTGTCCAAAATGAAACGAAATGAAATTTCAAAAAATAAAAACCAAGGATAGCTAATGGCTTCTGTCAGAAAGAACTATCCAGTGACGTCAGAATATTTGCGCAAGTCAAAGTGAGCACCCCTTGCCAAGGACCTCTCTTCATCCTTGTCTAGCCAACAGTGTAGTCGAGAGTGGGGAGGATGTGATACAGTCAGAGCGAAAAGCTAGTTGTATTGAGTTGTATCAAGAGAGTGAGATCTTTCAATCGGTGAGCATATTATAGTAGGGAAAGATGTCATGTTGTGGCGCCACCGCCACCACAGTCATGCGCATGCGCGATGACCTTTGACCCCTAACCTTGACCTTGCAACTTCCGGTTTCGATTTCCGGTTTCGACTTCCGGTTTCGACTTCCGGTTTCCGGTTTCGACTTCCGGCCGCCATTTTCAGATGCGCGGGAAAATTCAAAAAATAGACGCGAGGCGGGGAAATTCAAAATTAGACTGTGTTGAGACAAATGAGGTGTGAAGTTGGTTGCATACATCAACGGGACTAAATACATGAGACTAGACAGACGAGGCTAGATCCATGGAACTAAATACATGAGACTAGCTAGATGGGACTAAATACATGATACTAGATAGACGGGACTAGATACATGAAACTAGATACATGGGACCAGACAGACGAAGCTAAATACATGAGACTAGATAGACGAGACTAGATACATGAGACTAGATAGACGGGGTTAGATACATGAGGCTAGGTACATGGGGCTAGATAGACGGAGCTAGATACATGAGACTAGTTAGAAAGAGACTAGAGAGACTGAACCAAAATATATAAGGGATTGTTTAATTCAACTAAAATATATGTAAAATTTCTTAAACTTGTTTGTTATTTAGACCGTATTAATTATTTAATATAAATAAAAAAGTATTTCAGCAATTAGGTTTAATTTTGAGTGAGAAATGGAATATATTGTTTCTTTTTCAGTTTACGTAATCAGTTTAGTATTTGAACTTGAAGCTTTTAAATGTATGAGAATGAAATAATATCCAATAATTTTTATTACAACTTCCACGATAGAAAATGTTTATGTAACCACACGTTTAGATAGGACCGAGCGTCTAGCACTGATAACAATCCTGTCTCAACCTGGCTGTAAACATATGTGAAACAAATAAATTATGAAGCGCGGTCTAATTAATTTCTTGAAATTATCCCGTGTTTAATTATATAAACGTAATAAGATTTTAATTTAAAAAAAGTTTCAGTATTCGGTTAAGCATAGCGGGATGTTTGTGTATGTCAGTGTAATCAATTTCTTCGTTTTGTTTTTCGTATTTGTGTTTATTTCAATCTAATGCCCTGGCTTTGCGATAAGCCGCAGCCAGCCGTCTAGCGCTGATTACAACTCTTATCAGCGGTGCGCGAGCGGAGAAAATAATAAATTATGAAGCGTGGTCTAATGAATTTCTTAGGTTTGTATTTCGTTCTAATTTAATAAACATATTCACGTGAAACATCCAGCATTTCATTTATATAAACCAGATTTCAATTTTCTGGCATCCACTTTTCATCTACTTGCATCCACTTTCTATCTACTTGCATCCACTTTTCATCTACTTGCATCCACTTTTCACCTACTTGCATCCACTTTTCATCTACTTGTATCCACTTTTCATCTAGTTGCATCCACTTTACATATACTTGCATCCACTTTTCATCTACTTGCATCCACTTTCCATATACTTGCATCCACTTTTCATCACGCTGAACAGGGTGTGAGGTCTATGTAACCCCACGCTAAACAGGATGTGAGGTCTATGTGACCCCACGCTCAACAGGGTGTGATATCTATGTGACCCCACGCTCAACAGGGTGTGAGGTCTATGTGACCCCACGCTAAACAGGGTGTGAGGTCTATGTAACCCTACGCTTAACTGGGTGTAAGGTCTATGGTGCCCCACGTTAAAGAGGGCGTGAGGTCTATTTTTAGTCAGCTTTAATCAGCTTTTAATCAGCCTTAATCCCATCGGGTTAGTTGTGTTAGCATTAGGTTAGGTTAGCATTAGGTTAAACTACGTGAGGTTAGGCATGAAGCGCGCTTTATTCCCGGTAAAATACTGTTGTATTTGCAAGGAAAAAAAGGTCTAGGGGTTGGGGGTTTTCCCTCCGGTGGCCCCCTCTCTAACGCTGGCGCCATCTACATATACACGCTCGGCCACGTTCAGAACTATTTTCTATAGGATCCCCCATACGGAGGGGTAGGCTAAATTTTACATGTAATTCCCCATAAGCGGAGGGATTACATGTAATTTCCTATAAGGTGGAGGTTTACATGTAAATCCTTATGGGTGAGGAGGGATTAGAACATAGGATCTTTCCCTACTGGGGTAGGTGCTGTTTTAAGTCATTTAATTGACGGAGTAGAGTGTCCAACAGCTTTTGAATCTGCATCATTGACATCACCTCAGAGGAATTATAAAGTGGGTTTGGCAGTCATATTTGGTGTACAAAAGTTAGGTTAGGTTACAAATATTTATTTGGAAGACCATTCACTGTTTATAGTGATCATGAACCATTAAAATTCTTACTTGCTCAGTATACGAAAGTTCCAATTTTGGCATCATCTAGATTAGTTCAGTGGTCTATTATTTTGTTAGCTTATAACTTTGACATTGTTTTTAGGAATGGATCTACAATTCCTCAAGCAGATATGTTTTCTTGTTTAACATCTACTCAACCAGAAAATATACCATATTGTGATTTTATCTATTTGTCCCATTTTCTGAAATTCAATCACATACAGATAAATTTTGAAGGGTTGGTCTCCGTTTTCAACGGAAGATGTTTATTAACGTTATCATAAATTAAGAGAAATTCTGACAGAGCGCGATGGATGTCTTTTTTTTGATAATAGAGTGGTTATACCACGTTCCTTACAAGATGGAGTACTTAATTTATTACATCATGGTCATGCAGGTATGATTAGAACTAAATTATTAGCTAGGTCATATGTTTGGTGGTTAAATCTTATTTTGCTCTATATCAATCGGGTCAAAAATCCAATTAAAAAAAAATAGGCAGACATGGCTCAAAGAAAGGAAGCCTTGAGAGAGAGTCCATTTAAATTTGTTTGATTGGCGTGGAAATCGTTATTTAATAATGTGTGATGGTTACTCAAAATGGGAAGAGTGTTTTGTAATGTCATCAACTATTTTTTTCGATTTAAAATGTAAAGTAGAAGTTATGTCGCGATTTGCATATCCTTATATTATTGTTTGTAATAATGGTCCTCCATTTTCATCGTTCAAATTTAAAGAATTTTGTGATAGTCATCATTCGTGTTATGTGCAGGTTTTCTTTCTGCCTCCTCCACTCAACTCTATTAATCTGCGTTCCTCTTTGCTTTCCTTTCCTCTGGACTCTCTTTCAACTGTTTTGGCCTTTTATGGGCTTTTTTGTTTGGTTTCTCTTCCACAGTTTTTGGTTTGTTTGGTTTCTCTTCATATCCACGTATCCTTTGCCTTCTTTCAGATCGTCAACCATTTTCACTCTTCTTCTACCTCTATTCCCTACACAATTCCTACAAAAAACCTTCCACAATTCCCTCGATTAATCTTAACAAACTCCCTTTCAACACATGCCACAATCTCTTTCTTTTCATAATAGTCTCCTATAAGGATCTTCCTTCCCCTACTCTTTCCAAAACCTGCTCATTTCTGAGCCTGTCTGTCCACTTTATTTCTAGTATTTTTCTCCACATCCATATCTCTATAGCCTCTATCCTTTTCCTACCCTTTTTTAAAATTGTCCATGTCTCACATGCGTACAACATAACACTCCATACATTTTTGCTATTCTTTTTCTAAATTTTAGATCGAGCTTGCTACACATTATCCTACTTTTTCTTATAAAAGCTTCTTTGACCATTCTCATTCGTGTTTTTATTTCTTTCCAGCTTCTCCAGTCATTCGTTATAGTGGTATCTAAATATTTATAGTTGTCAACCTCCACCTTTTCAGCATTTCACCTTTCACAATCACATGCATATCTTTAGCTTCCCCGATCTTCCTAACCTTTGTATTTTTTTGATTTATCGCTAATCCGTATTCCCCTTCCATCTCTTCGAGTTGCTTGACTAGTACCTTAAGATCTTCTGTACTTTCTGCGAACAGGAGTGTGTCATCAGAGAACCGTACGGATATAACTCTCCTTCCTCCAATGTTTATGCCTTTATTACCTTTACAACATTCCGACACCATGGATTCTGCGTAAATATTGAACAAGGTGGTGGATAAAGGACATCCCTGTCTCATACCCTGGCCCAGATCAAACCAATCTGTAAGATTGCCACCGACTCTCAAAGCTACCTACTGTCCGTACTTAGCTTTCGATATGTTTTCCTTCCTTCATCTGTACAGATGTTTATGTACCTTCTTCTCTCGTCCATCCTTGCTATCATTACCTGATTTATCCAAGGCTTTTTGATCCTATTCCTTTCTTAAAACCAATCTTCTGTTCAGCTGTTTTTATTACTTCCATTTTAATTCTGTTCCATTTTCCCTCAACATCTTCCTCATCTTGTTATCCATCAATTTTCCCACCTCTTCTTTGTGCATACTTTTTAACTTTTATACTTTTAATTAACTTTATAACTTTTTTACTTTAAAAGTTCCATTTTCTTTCTTTCCGTGCGCGTTTCACCTTTTTAAGCCTAAGTCTGATTTCCGCCATAAGCAGAACATGATCACTATATATATATATATATATATATATATATATATATATATATATATATATATATATATATATATATCTATATATATATATATATATATATATGTATATATATATATATATATATATACATATATATATATATATATATATATATATATATATATATATATATATATATATATATATATATATATATATATATAGATTAGATTAGATTCCTTTTATTTGCATAAACAACTACAGTTTTACATATAACAGTGCTACCATCTATGTTAACCAAATAATTACACACACGCTCCAACCTAAGACAGAACAAAAAATAATAAATAACTAGAAGAAAACAAACAAAAAGAAAAAGAAAAAAAAAAGAATCCTCTCAAAAACAACATTTCCTCTCAAATAATAATAATAATAAAATCACGCGTCACCAGATGGTAAAAGAACTAAAGTTTTATTCTTTTTTAACTCCACCACTCTTTTCATCAAGGGCCATCCCGCTCCGTCCTCCCTCATACACGAGCCCCAGTCTTCTACTACCACACTCTCCTCTCTGCTCCACTGACATTCTGCACAGCTTTGAGCCCAATGCGCCCACACGTCACTAGCTTCCCCACATATCTCACATCGTTTAAAACGGGAGCCCATCCAGTATCTCCTGCCCTTTTCCTCTGACCCGCATCTGTGCCGTGCTATCAATGCTTGAGGAAGTCTATCTCTTGTAAGGTACAACGGGAGCCTTTGGAACACTTGCACGCTCCCATATTCGGGTAGAAAATTACTCCCCTCGATCATCCTCTGACGACTCTGCAGCTCCACCTCGGTTAACCTTTCATATACCACTTCTTCCACCTTCCTTCCACTCACAAACATTCTCGCAATTTCCCCGTATGCCCACCCGCAGCTTTCATATAACTTCTTCCTTTCACTCCCCCATTTAGTCACCTTATGAATACCCAAACCTTCCATTCTTACAACTCTCAGTACTTCTTTAACAATTCGTTCATTGCCCATTCCATACACTTTCCTTTCAAACTTGACGACCCTCCTAGCTGCTTGCGAAAACACTTTCACCATATTTGTTTCTTGCAGCACAATGTATGTCGGCGTGGACCTGTCTAGTTTGAGGGCCATTTTTAGAAACTGCAGCTGCACTCTCTCAATTTTCTCCTCCTCTCTCACTCCCCACACTTCCGCTCCATACAAAAGAATACTTCTCACACATGCTTTCCACACTACCATTTTCGCTGCAAAGTTATTGTTCAAGCACGCCTTTTTACAAATATATTTTACATGGTCTTTAGCGGACCCATCCTGCCCAAACATAAACCCAAGGTATTTGAAGCTGCTAACTTGCTCAATTATGCTGCTTCCCCACTTAAACGATTCCCTCCTATTACGCGCTCTCTTTCGAAACACCATCCATTTAGTCTTTTTCACATTTACTACCAGTCTCCTCTTTTCAAAAAATCTTTTCACCCGATCGATCATCTCTGACATTTCTCCTTTCGTACTAGCTAAGATCACAACGTCGTCCGCGTAAGCCAAACTCCAAACTTTCCTATTACCAATTACTACCCCTCCAGCTTGACCTTTGCTCAGTACACTCTCTAAATCAGCCGTGTACAGGTTAAATAATATTGGACTCAACGGACAACCCTGCCTTAGCCCCATTCTAACCTCAAAACTTTCTGAAACTTCCGCTCCTACTTTCACTCTGCAACCATACCTGTTGATATAAATCCCTGATTCTCTCGATTAACTGCCGCGCTACACCTTTTATTCTCAGACATTCCCACATTCTCTCCCTCCTCACAGTGTCGTAAGCTGCCTTCAAATCTATAAACAGAGCGTAAAGCTTCCCTTGTTTCTTAACCAATTCCTTCTACACAATATATTTCAACATCACCAAGTGCTCCACCGTACTATAATGTTTTCTAAATCCAGCTTGCACATCTGGGATTAGGCCTTTATCTTCCTCCTCACATAAAAGCTTTTGCTCCAACAGCTTTGCATAGATTTTATAAGACGAGTCCATAACCGTTATTCCTCGGTAGTTAGCTAAGTCTTCCCTATCTCCACTTTTATATATTGGTACAATTAAGCCTTCCTTCCAGCTCTCCGGCACCCTTTTACAACCTCTATACATCTCGTTTAGCTCTTTGAAAAGCTCTTGCTGGATGAGTATCGGCGCATGCTTCCACGCTTCATTCGGGATACTGTCAAAGCCCACTGCTTTTTTTTTCGGAAGCCTATCCACAACACTTGTAAATTCTTCCCACGTAAATTCATCACTGCCAATTACTGCCCCATTAACCCCTCCTGTATCGTCGCCGAACTGTTCGGGCACACCACTGGTTAGCAGCTATTTAAAGTAGGTTCTCCACTGGTCCAGCGGCTTGTCACAACACCCTTGTTTTCGTCTATAAGCTGACACCATTTTCCAAATATCCGCTTCATTGTGGATCTCCTTTAACTTCTCGAACTGCGCGGCTTCCCTCTCCTTCTTCTTTTGGAGTTCCAGCTCCTTCAGCTGGTTACGGCACCTATTGTATTCCTCCATCGAGTCCTGGCCCTCCTTCCACCTTTTGAACTTCTTCCTCACAGACCTCTTAAGTTCCTTCACTTCATCGTCAACCATATATGTTTCTTTAGCCCCTCCACATTTGATCTTGACCCGAACCATGGCTTCTCGAACCACTTCCATTAAATGCTGCAAACTACCGACTCCCGGGGTTATTCTTTCCAGATTGCTTTGGAACTTAACAATGGCTTTATCGTTCCAAACCGAGACTACTTTAGCATAACTATTCTCTCTTGGCACTGTCCTGATTTTACCTTCCCACGTTATTTCCAATGGAAAATGATCAGACTCATCTCTCTCGCCTATTTGCATGTTCATTATGCGCATTCTTGCTACCTCATTGACTACTACATAATCAATTACCGATGCCCCTCTCCCACCAGCATAAGTGAATTCCCCGCTCCAGTCTCCTTCAACACACCCGTTAATTACATTCCATTCCTTATCTTCCACCCATTCCAACCATTTTCTGCCTTCCTTGGTAACTAACTTATCCCTCGATCTTCTCGTTATCTTCGAACCCTCCGCACTTATATTTCCTGTTTGGAGTTCACCTATCCTTACGTTCCAATCTCCTGCCAAGACAATTCTTTCTCCTGACACGTCGCTAGCTCTTCTGTTAATTTCTTTCATAAACAGCTCCAAATGTTGGTTGTTATAGATTATAAACAATCTTAACACCTCCCCATTGATTTCCACGGCCCTCTCTTGAATACCTTCAAATTCCTCCTGATAGTTCTCTCTTGACTCGACAATATTTACTTGCACCCCTGTTATTATTCCTCCCCTCGCTCTACCTTTGACCTGTTCCTTCAGGGCACTTTGACACTCCCATCTAAATCCCCTAGGCAACTTAGATTTAACATCCGGCCAGTCTTTCTCTTCCACCCACGTTTCCACCAAACCTATTATGTGAAAACTTTTCAAATAGTCACATAAGTCCGACTTCCTCGCCCCTCCGACTTTTTTTTTAAGACCAGCTATATTCCATACCAATATTTTAATTTGTTCTAGACCCTCCCCCAAACTTCCACTCCGCCCCCTACCGCCACCGCCCCCACTCACTGAAAAACCTTTTTCTCCAAAGATAATGTCACTCCATTTAAAATGAACCATTCATTATCTATCTTCAACTTCTGATGCGCTAGTTTCACTTCTTTCCCTTCCAACTTTGCCACTCTTGCCCTCTTTCTAAGTTCCTGTTGAATTTTCCTCTGCCTCACGGTTAAGTCGTCATCTATATAAATATTACTGCCGGCTAATTTATTTTTATTTCTCATCACATCCATTTTCTCTTCCCATTTACTTAGTTTAACTAATATGGGTGAAACGCCATTTCCCCTTGCTTTTCCCACTTTATACATCTCCAGGATTGCGGGCTCCAACATGAGTGTATTCGAAAATACCTTCTTCACTTCCACTTTCCAATTCTCCAATTCTTTCCAATTTATAACTATGTTACATTTCCTATTCTGCTTGTCCTTTTCTTCTTCTAACTTGAAAAGTTCATCCAATCTTCTTCCTACCAGTTCGTTTTTTTTTCCTAGTTCTATTTCTAACACCTCATTTTTAACCTTAACTGCTTTAAGCTCCTTTTCCAGGTTGGCCACTCTTTCCCTGGTCTCATTGTTGTCCGCACTAATAGATTTCAGCTGCTCCATCAGCCCAGCTTTCCACACTTTGTCCTCCTCCTTCTCCATAGTCATTTTTCTTATTAGACTCACTATCTGATCTTTCACCTCAACCATCTCCTTTAACAATATTTCCATCGATATAGGGTCTACTTCTCCGGCTGGACTTTCCTTCTCCTTCCTCTTCTTTTTATGAGAAGCTTCTGGAGTTCGATCTAACCGCCTACTTCTTCTAAACGGCGCGAATTCCTCTCTCTCGCTCTCCGAGATGCTGCCTGTTTCCCCGCTGCCGGCCATCGCGCGCTTCGCAGAATCTTCCGCGCGCACTACCGCTCACTCTTCACTGTTCTGCACTCCTAATACCCGCGCTGGATTAATAATTTGATACACAGGGCCCCCTTATTTGTTTACTCAATCGCTTGCAATGATAATGACTTTATAGGCTCTAGGCCTCCGCTAGAAATTCGACGCTAGCGACCAAACACCGGGAAACACTCTAACTAACTTGGTATAACACGACTGTCGCACTTCACTTCAACGCTTCAACTCCTTCAACTTCAACGCTTCAATATATATATATATATATATATATATATATATATATATATATATATATATATATATATATATATATATATGTAAGGAAGTTGATTAAAAGTACTACTTTAATTGATTGCTAAAACAATAGATTGTATTTCTATTAAATTTACAATTAAATAATTAAGATAATATGTACAAGATTATAATCAATTCTTACCTAAAACAATAGAATTGATTAAATGTAGTTTCTTCAGAATCGATAATAAAATATGTAAAATAAATGTAACACGTGTCTTTCGGATCGATAATGAGTTATAAACTGAATCTAACAGTGTTGGTAACTTAACATACTAACTGTCCCTAGTTGGTGGCGCCTAAATTTAAAATGGGGTATTTTAGATTTATATCTCCCCTTCCTAATGACTCTTTTAATTCCCAGAATTAAAAGAGTATGGGATTAGTTGGTTTATATGGTATTTATTACTTCCTAGTTTTTTATTATCCTCTATTTCAAATATAGTATTTGATATTTTCTTCTTAACTTAAAATGGGCCTTCTCTTATTTCTTCTAGTTTACTTCTGTTCAATTTATTTCCCTTAGTGACAAAGACTAGGTCTCCTATTTTAATTTCTTTATCTGACCTTCTCTTGTCTATTCTTTTCTTATTTTTCTTAAAGCTCTCTTCTGAGTATAGTGCTGCTTCTGTCTTCTTCCAGATTTCTTTTTATCTGCAATTCTTCTGGAATCACTTCAGAATTTTCACCGTATAGTAGATATGCCGGAGAGAATCTCGTAGAAGTATGCACTGTTTTATTATATTCCTCAGTGCATTTTTGTGCTGATTTGGTCCATGGTTCTTTGCATCCCTTTTCGTTTATCTTGCATCTTATTCTATTGACGAGCGTCTGATTTAATCGTTCGTTAAGGCCATTTGATTGTGGATTGTCCACTGCAGTGAAGATTAGCTCTATTTTATGTTTATTCATATATTCTTTGAATTTTCTTGATTTGAATGCACCGAATTGATCCACCAGTAATTTCTTGATTCTATTTTCCTTTGCTATAGGCTGTATTAGTTTAATAAAGTCTTCCGAATTTTGACCGTTAGTCGTTAGTATCCAAGCATATCTAGTAAAGTGATCTACTAACAGATGCATGTATTTCTTAGACGATCTGTTACCTCCAAAACCTACGATAGTGTCCAACGACATTATACCAAACGGTTCTGTAGCTGGTCCCAGTTTTGACAAATAGCCTATCGGTCTCATTCTTCTAGATTTATTTTTTATACAATTCTGGCATTTGTTGCAGTATTCACTAATAATTCTGTCCATATTTTTAAAGTAATAATAAGGTTTTATAATATTTAATAATTTGAGTATCATTTGTTTATTTCCAATATGTCCATAGAATTTATGTATTTTCTCTATTAATTGTAAACCCATTTCTTGAGACACATAAATTATTTTTTTTGTTTTATGTATTTTTATAATTTATATTACCTCATTTCCTATAGTTCCTATGTCAAATTTATCTTTAGCAAAGCAATTTTGGAAGAAATATTTATTATTTCTTTTATTTTCTCTTTATCATTTTTTCTAAATGATTTAATTCTTCTTTGCAATAATCTTTTATAAAAATTTTATTAAGGATAACTTCCTCCTCTCCTAAATTAAATTCATATTTTTCATCTTCTTTTATTGTTTTTTATGTCGATTAATTCGTTCTTCCATTTTTGCTTAACTTCTCGTAAATTCTCGTCTTGAATAAGTTTGGACTTTTTTATTGCATCCAAACCAAGTAACAAATCATAGTTAAAATTATTATTTTTTATCACTTTAGCTTCTATATTATCTTCAATTTTTCCGATTTTTAAGGGAATTTTCGCCCGATTTTTACTAAAGTCCACACCATTTATAGTTTTTAATAAAGTTTTGTTATTAATTAATTCAGCATTCAAAAGATGAATGATATTTTCATTTATTAAAGAACAAGTAGAGCCATTATCATATACAACTTTTATTTTGTGTTTGTTATTTGCATGTACCTCTATCTTTATTAAAGCACATGGTGTGGGCTTCTCCGGGCTTCTTAGTTTAAATCTTCCTCTAAAAGTTCATCTATCCGTTCTTATTTATTCAAAGTTATTTCATTTAATTTTTTATTATTCCAACATAATTGTTTTGAATGAAATCTTTTTTTGAAACCCAATTTTTCACATGTTTCACATGGTTTTTTCTCTTTTTCTTTATTATAAGCGGGTATTTTTTTTCTTTTAGCTTCTTTATCCACATTCCTTATTGATTCCTCTCTCTTCTGAAACTCATCTCCAAATTTCTTGAGTTCATCTGTAAAATTTTTCATATTATTGATTCTTTCTCTCTCCAATTTATCTTGTAACTGAATAGGCAATCCATAAATTATGAGATATAATCTTGTTTGTTCCGGAATATTATGATCAGCCTCCAGTAATAAACGTTCTTTCTTCATCACATAATTCATTACTGATCCATCAAAATATTTAAAATTAAATGCTTTTCTAATTGGTTCCCAGTTATTCCTTTTGAAAGTTTGGATAAACGATTCTTTCCACTTAAACCAGTCAGAGATTTTTAGTTTAATTAAGTTAGCTTGGTACCAATCCATAGTGCTACCTTCTAGGAATAATTTTATAGTTTCTATTTTCATTTCATCTGATGTTAAATTATACCTTTCACATTCTTTCGCAAAATTTTCAAGCCATTTTGTAGGTTCACTTGTATCATTAAATTTACTTATTAATAATTTTTTTTTCTAATTCACTCACACTTAAAATGTTCTGAGATGACAATTTCTTTTCAAGTTCTTTTATCCTTTTCAATCAATGTACATCTGTATTTCTTGGTTCCTCTTTATCTTTATTTTCTTGATATTCTTCTGAATAAATATCTTGGATACAGAATCATCATCCATGTAGAAATTTTTTTATTTCAGGATTAACCTTTATCGCAATTTTTCTATATCCATTTACTTTAGAAATGGATTTAAAAGCACTTTTCACTGTTTTCTGTTATAATAATTCACAATGTACCTTTAAATTTTTAAACTGTTCCGTTATTTCATACCAGGTTATCTTGTCTTCTGAGATAGCCTCCACGATGTCTTCATTTAACTTCTTGATGAGATGGAAAAAAAATTCTTTCTTGTCCATCAGCCATCTTGATTGAAGAAATGTCTTTAATCAATTTGTAAGGAAGTTGATTAAAAGTACTACTATAATTGATTGCTAAAACAATAGATTGTATTTGTATTAAATTTACAATTAAATAATTAAGATAATATGTACAAGATTAAAATCAATTCTTACCTAAAACAATAGAATTGATTAAATGTAGTTTCTTCAGGATCGATAAAAAAATATATAAAATAAATGTAACACGTGTCTTTCGGATCGATAATGAGTTATAAACTGAATCTAACAGTGTTGGTAAATTAACATACTAACTGTCCCTAGTTGGTGGCGCCTAAATTTAAAATGGGGTATTTTAGATTTATATATATATATATATATATATATATATATATATATATATATATATATATATATATATATATATATATATATCCGCACCTGGTAATCTACACGCTCGCTTTACTCCGTTTCTGTATCTTTCTTCTACTAGAATGAAATCAATTTGACTTAGGTAACGATCTCCATAACGATCTCTCTAATGGTTTTTAAACCATTTTAAAATCATTTATGTTTCTTTGCACAAAACTATCAGCTTATCGCCTCTCTCATTTCTCTTTCCAATTCCGTACATGCCAACTATTCCGCCTTCTCCTCCAGCTCCTACTACAGCATGCCAATCCCTCTATCCATATCCTCATATCCTCATGTCTTGAATGACTAGTATATACTTTGGTACCGTGTTCGGCTTTAAAGCTATCACTCTATCACAGCCATAAATCACTTTGGTTACATGCCTGGAGAGTTCCTTACTCAAAAGCAATCCTACTCCGCTTTTCCCTCTTTTATTACCGCTGAAGAAAAACTTTGCACCATCACAGTTTTCCTCACCCTGCCCTTCCCGTCTGGTTTCACTAACACCTATCATATCCAGTCTGTTTTTAATCATTTCTCGTCGTAGATTTTCAAGTTTTTCCTCTTTTAGTGGACTTCTGACATTCTAAATCCCGATTCTCCATTTACCTTTCTCTTTCTCTTCTTGAATGCATTCTTCGAACACTGTCCACCCCGCAGATCCGATTTGGGGTCTATTTTTTCCGTATAATTTAGTATTCGAAGAATCCATATTTCTTTTCACCTTTACTTAAGTAAGGTACTTAATGGAGTTGTTTCCCCTTGGCTTATCCATCCTGATGCCGTTGATACTAGTGAATTCTTCCGCCTTTGGGGGTAATTTCTCACTCCCTAGACAACAGAGTGCCCCAGTCCTATACCTGCTCATCCGCCATCCAGTGATCCCGTTGGCACTTTGTATAAGGGTGACTTCTTATACCGGAAGTCCCTCGGTCGATATGTCAAAATGACATGGTTATGCAACTGTCAAACCTGAAGAAATTTCAACGACTCTTTCGACCCTCAACGGGTCTTTCCGCACAATATCTTTTGAAAACACTAAACACTAAAAGGATCACTATTGGTACAATTTTTGACTTTAATTTCGCTTTATATCTCTCACAAATTAGATATTTTCCGGAGCAAAGAGAAACAACTCCTTAACAACTGGTTCCTAAGGAGATTCTAATATTGTATTGTGATAGTAAAGGTATCAATCACAACCCAGAGTCTAATGGGTTGGCCGAAAGGTCGGTACAAACAATTAAAAAGTTTTCAGTAAAATCGCTGTTATCAGAAGGAGGTGAACACCTTACTATTCAGCAACGTCTTACAGATTGTCTGTTTAGTTACAGATTAACGCAGTCGTCCGTAACAGGTGTTTCGCCAATGGCTAGTTTGTTGTCTTACTTCCCTCGTACCCCTTTGTCATTAATGTCTAAAAAGGATAAAGTTTTTAAACGACATGGTAGGGATAATTCGTCTTAATCGTCGTAATATTTTATGAACAAGAAACTAATGTGTTAATTTGCCTAAGACATTTAAAAAGTCAAGAGATATGGTTAAAGGCTGTCATAAAATTGAAAGTTAGTCCAATGACGTATTTAGGAAAGTTGTCCGAGGGAGGAGATAAAATTAAGTTAAGTTCGCTTAAGGATGCTACTGAGAGTGGTCCACGTGATGAACGATTAGTGGATTTTGATTTTACAGACCGGCAGTCACAGTTGACCAGCCGTTACCGCTAAGATCATCAATTGGTCCATCTCGCGACTTATCCTCTGGAAATTAAAACACGTTCGGGTAGAATTGTTAGACCTCCAATCAGATTTGCGGACAACCGCTGTCAAATTCATTATTTTAAATTTAGTGTTTTGTATGTTTATTGTTTTATGTGTTATTTTTATAATTATTATTTTAGTCAATTATTATTTTAATGATTGTATATTATGTATTTTATCCCGTATATTATAACTTTTTGTAAGGGGAAGGAAATGTAGTGTAGTGTAACCTGTATTATTGTTCGTTTGTCCTCCTCCAGAGTGTATTGCCATTTAAGAGATAAGTAATCGAGTCAGGTGGTCGCAGACAAGACTTCGGTGTCACTGCTCTCACCCTTCGAAGTGTCAAGACGTTCTTTTACAAGGTCTACTTCTGTTAATATATATATATATATATATATATATATATATATATATATATATATATATATATATATATATCGACTTCCGGTTTCCGGTTTCAACTTCCTGTTTCCGGTTTCGACTTCCGGCTTCCGGTTTCGACTTCCGGCCGCCATTTTCGGAACTTCCAGATGCGCGGGAAAATTCAAAAAATAGACGCGAGGCGGGAAAATTCAAAATTAGGTGCTGGCGGAGGCAAATGAGATGTGTAGTTGGTTGCATATATCAACGGGGCTAAATACATGAGACTAGATAGACGGGATTAGATACATGGGGGCTAGATACATGGGTCTAGATAGACGAGGCTAGATACATGAGACTAGATACATGAAACTAGATAGATAGAGCCAGACGGACGTAGCTAAATACATGAGACTAGACAGACGGGGCTAGATACATCAGACTAGATAGACGGGATTAGATACATGGAGGCTAGATACATGGGGCTAGATAGACGAGGCTAGATACATGAGATTAGTTAGAAAGAGAGACTGAACTAAAATATATAAGGGATTGTTTAATTCTGTGATGTCTGTAATTTAGATCGTATTAATTATTTAATATAAATAAAAAAGTATTTCAGCAATTAGGTTTACTTTTGAGTGAGAAATGGAATATAATGTTTCTTTTTCAGTTTACGTAATCAGTTTAGTATTTGAACTTGAAGCTTTTAAATGTATGAGAATGAAATAACATCCAATAATTTTTATTACAACTTCCACGATAGAAAATGTTTATGTAACCACACTTCTAGATAGGACCGAACGTCTAGCACTGATAACAATCCTGTCTCAACCCGTCTGTAAACGTATGTGAAACAAATAAATTATGAAGCGCGGTCTTATTAATTTCTTGAAATTATACCGTGTTTAATTTTATAAACGTAATAGGATTTTAATTTAAATAAAGTTTCAGTATTCGGTTAAGCATAGCCGGATGTTTGCGGATGTCAGTGTAATCTAGAAGTCTATTTTTAGTCAGCTTTAATCAGCTTTAATCCCATTGGGTTAGTTGTGTTAGCATTAGGTTAGGTTAGCATTAGGTTAGGCTACGTGAGGTTAGGCATGAAGCGCGCTTTATTCCTAACCTCACGTAGCTTAACCTAATGCTAACCTAATGCTAACCAAACTAACCCAATGGGATTAAAGCTGATTAGAAGCTGGTTAAAGTTGAGTAAAAATAGACCTCACGCTCTCTTTAACGTGGGGCACCATAGACCTTACACCCAGTTAAGCGTGGGGTTACATATACCTCACACCCTGTTTAGCGTGGGGTCACATAGACCTCACACCCTGTTGAGCGTGGGGTCACATAGACCTCACACCCTGTTGATCGTGGGGTCACATAGACCTCACACCCTGTTTAGCGTGGGGTTACATAGACCTCACACCCTGTTTAGCGTGATGAAAAGTGGATGCAAGTATATGGAAAGTGGATGCAAGTAGATGAAAAGTGGATGCCAGAAAATTGAACTCTGGTTTATATAAATGAAATGCTGGATGTTTCACGTGAATATGTTTATTAAATTAAAATGAAATACAAACCTAAGAAATTCATTAGACCACGCTTCATAATTTATTATTTTCTCCGCTCGCGCACCGCTGATAAGAGTTGTAATCAGCGCTAGACGGCCGGCTGCGTCTTATCGCAAAGCCAGGGCAGTAGATTGAAATAAACACAAATACGAAAAACAAAACGAAGAAATTGATTACACTGACATACGCAAACATCCGCCTATGCTTAACCGAATACTGAAACTTTATTTAAATTAAAATCTTATTACGTTTATAAAATTAAACACGGGATAATTTAAAGAAATTAATAAGACCGCGCTTCATAATTTATTTGTTTCACATACGTTTACAGACGGGTTGAGACAGGATTGTTATCAGTGCTAGACGCTCGGTCCTATCTAGACGTGTGGTTACATAAACATTTTCTATCGTGGAAGTTGTAATAAAAATTATTGGATGTTATTTCATTCTCATACATTTAAAAGCTTCAAATACTAAACTGATTACGTAAACTGAAAAAGAAACATTATATTCCATTTCTCACTCAAAATTAAACCTAATTGCTGAATATATGCTTTCTTATTTATATTAAATAATTAATACGATCTAAATCACAGACATCACAGAATTAAACAATCCCTTATATGTTTTAGTTCAGTCTCTCTAGTCTCTTTCTAACTAGTCTCATGTATCTAGCCTCGTCTATCTAGCCCCATGTTTCTAGCCTCCATGTATCTAATCCCGTTTATCTAGTCTCATGTATCTAGCCCCGTCTGTCTAGTCTCATGTATTTAGCTTCGTCCGTCTGGCTCCATGCATCTAGTTTCATGTATCTAGTCTCATGTATCTAGCCTCGTCTATCTAGCCCCATGTATCTAGCCCCCATGTATCTAATCCCGTCTATCTAGTCTCATGTATTTAGCCCCGTTGATATATGCAACCAACTACACATCTCATTTGCCTCCGCCAGCACCTAATTTTTAATTTTCCCGCCTCGCGTCTATTTCTTGAATTTTCCCTCGCATCTGGAAGTTCCGAAAATGGCGGCCAGAAGTCGAAACCGGAAGTCGAAACCGGAAACAGGAAGTCGAAACCGGAAACCGGAAGTCGAAACCGGAAGTTCCAAGGCCAAGGTTAGGTTAGGGGTCAAAGGTCATCGCGCATGCGTATGACAGTGGAGGTGGAGGCGCCAGAACGTGACATCTTTCCCTACTTATATATATATATATATATATATATATATATATATATATATATATATATATATATATATATATATATATATATATATATATAATTTTAGTAAAATAATTATACCAAGTTTCAAAATAATGTTATTTTCATATGTTCATACAATCTTTAAAAACAAATTCAATTTTCAATGTAAACAAACTCAAGTTAACAATTTTTCAATTGGTTTTTCTTTCTTAAGAGGAATGTAGCGATAGATAAGATTGATTTAAATATTTACAATAGCTATCTTTACAATTCTGAAAGCTTTTATTTGCGAGTTTAAAAGCAAAACAGGTTCCTAAAATATATGCACATATCACCGTGAATCGCGAAGTGTAAACGTTAAGAATACCAAAACACAATGCAAAAAAATATTTTTGAAAATTTGAATTGTCCTTGTTAATAAAACATAATTTGCGATTCTTAAAAAGAATTAAACAAGGTAACTTTAAGAAATGTAACTCAGTTACAACAAAAAAGATATACATTTTAAGAAATCGACCAAAAAGATATTAACACCTAACCACCTGACATACGTCTCTCAGACCCAAAGTAGTAGTAATTTTCTCATCTGAGACGTATGGCATATAGTTAAGGGTTAAGTATTTCTAGCGAATCATAATTTTAAAGTGTTAGTGCCAGCTACGATAAATTTACAAGAAATTAAATAAAAATGTATTAAATATTTTTATAGAATATACAATAAAGTATGTTTATAGAATCTAGTATGGCAAAAATTATGTAAACAGTTCTCCTTGGAAAAGTTTACTGTGGAAATACGTAATTTGCAAAATAATTTTAGAATAAAATGTGCTTGCTTTCCAATAGTTTTACATTTTCTTCTCCTTTGCAATCTCCCAAATACAATATTTTTCAACGTTTAGTGTTTCCAGTATCAAAAAAAAAACTGAGTGGAAGCTGTTGACCTGTTAATATATTTTTATATTCATTCATAAGAAATGACCAAATTTGTAAGAGTCGCAAAATCCGGGAGGCGATGTGAGAAATTGGTCGATATATTTTAAGGATTTTTCAAATTTTCTTTCCATTTCCATGGACTAAAAGTAATCTTGCTCAGTGTTAAATAAGATTCTGCAATTTTAAATGTGCCGCCAAGAAAACCCGATTGTTTTGGTTGGTTATATATATATATATATATATATATATATATATATATATATATATATATATATTTCCCTAGAGAAGTTGAAAATTGTTGAATGTTAAGAACGTTGTGTGTGCGTATTATTTTTGTTAATAAAACATTTTATATAAAAGTTAGGTTAGGTTAGGTTTTTTCTTATTGAACCTCCTTTCTTATAGAACCAAAGTGTTCGTTCAACTGAAGAAGTTCAATTCGAGCAGGTTATGGGCCCAGGTTGCGGTCGCGCTTAAGGATTGAAAGGATAAAGAAAGATGTTATGAAAGAGAGGTTAAGTACCTCGTGGAGTCAGTCATTGAAAAAAACGAGATTCAACATGAATGAAAGCAACGTAAGAAATTTAATTCAAGTTGCTAAATTTAACGGTCAAAATTTCCACCAATGGAAGTTTCAAATGAAGTGTTTACTGACAGCAAAACAGAAACAAAAGCCCGCTCCAGATGCGATTAATACTGCAGACATTGAAAAATTGAATATACAAGATGCAGTGGCAATGTGTATCCTAACTTCAGCTCTGGAACTGTCGCAGATCTCGTTAATTGAAAATTGTGAAACTTCCAAGAATATTTTTATTTAATTGATTTATTCTAGCTCTACAATCCTGGATAGGTTTTTGATTGACTGCACTACTTTTTTCCACTTAATATGGTCTTCCACCAATGTATGGTCAAAAGGAATATTCATATTTTGGAGATCTGATTTAATGTTGAGTCTGATTTAATGTGAGCCTGTGTACGTGACCTGCCCATCTTAGTCGTTGTGATTTAATCTCTTGGGCAATATCGCTGTCGTTGCAAAGCTCTTGCACCTCGGCATTCGTTCTAATGCAATACCGATTTGTGGTCGGATCATGCTGGGGTCCAAAGATTTTTCTGAGGATTTTTCGTTCAGAACGCCTAAGTTGTTCTTCATTTGCTTTGGTCATTGTCCACGTATCGCATCCATATGTTTTTATTGACCTGATAATGGCTTTATAAATTTTAATTTTTGATCTTCTTGTTGTGTTTTTTGATTTCCTAAGATTATTTAGAGCGTATAGGCAGCAGTTTGCAGATTGGATTCTGCCCTTGATTTCCTCAGTGACGTCGTTATCAGCAGTTACTGTAGCTCCAAGGTATTTGAAACGCTCTACCCTTTCGAAATTAAATGTGTTAACTGTGACGTTTTGCCCTATTCTATCTCTCCGTCCCATTCTGTCCATACACATTTATTAGGTTTTTTCTTCATTCACTTCAGTCCCACTTCACCCGTTGTTTTTTCGATCTTGTTAAAAATGTCTTTTACGGTTATGATGGAGTCTCCAATGATATCGATGTCATCTGCTTATGCTAATAGTGGTTTGGGCCCTTAAGTTGTTAGCAATTCAGTTTTTATTTCCGCTGATCTCACGGCTTTCTCTAAGACGAGGTTGAAAAGCAACGGTGACAGGGCGTCGCCTTGTTTAAGCCTACCGTGTATTTCGAAACTACTAGACAGACTGTTATTTACTCGTACTTTAGATACTCCACCCTCCATACCAACCTTAGTCATCTGAATGAGCTTTTTTTTGGTATTGAGAGTTCTGCCATCGCATTCCAGACCTGACTTATTTCTATGCTCTCGAATTTGGCGATGTAGTGCCTCTCCCCTATATTTTAGAAATTTTGCCGGTATCTCGTCCGAGCCAGGTGTCTTGGAGTTCCTCAGTTTATTTAATGCCTTTTGGGTTTCCTCGAAAGAAGGTTCTTTGACTGGTAGGTCCACTGTGATGTATGTTTCTTCTTTGTACGGTTCGTCCTGTTTTAC
Source organism: Phosphuga atrata (assembly GCA_944588485.1). Lineage (NCBI taxonomy): Eukaryota > Metazoa > Arthropoda > Insecta > Coleoptera > Silphidae > Phosphuga > Phosphuga atrata. The sequence goes on from OX155909.1 coordinate 4,336,496, forward strand.
ATTCAAAAGATCTTTAAAATATCCTTTCCGCTTCTCAATTTGTTCTTCGTCATTGAGTATCATGTGCCCTTGATTGTTTTTCAGTATTGGCATGGATCTGGGCTTAAATCCTCTCTTCTCCCAAGATATTGCTCTGTAAAACTGTCTAGAGCCCGGTATGGGACGATTTCTATCCATTGTTTCATATTTCTGTCGTTCACTCTGTCGTCATTTGAGGATATTTTGAACAAACTAAACTCGGTTTATGAACAAAAAACCGAGACGAATAAGATGCTTGTGCATGAACGATTTTACCAGTACAAAATGTACCCAATGGACTCAATGGCGCTACACATCTCAAGTTGAGTTACTTGCAAGACAGTTCAAAGAATCTGGAGACTCAATCAGTGATACTGCAGTGATAACGAAAGTTTTAAGTAGTCTGTCCTCAAAATATTGGGACTGTTGTGAATATTGGAACCATTTCGACAAGCATGGCTATCACTAGAAGAAAGTAAGCAAAAACTGCCAAACTTAACTGCAAGACTCATTGATGAAGAGGCTAATCTTAATAGTAACGCTGTAATAGAAACTGAATTAATGGCTATACGCTCAAATGTTCAAAGGGAGAAGACGTTTGAAGTAGAGTGCTACAACTGTAATAAAAAGGGGTACATGTCGAGGGAATGTCGAGCTTCCAAAAGAAGTATAAACAGGAGAACAGAAAAGAGATGGTAATGTATTCAACGTATGTAGAAGCAAATTGTTTAATGGGCATTGGAGCTACTCACCACATGTACAGTGGTAGAGAATAGGCTTTGAACTACTATGGAACTATGGAACCATGAACATCTCCCCGTGGAAAAGATTGGCAATTTATTTGTGGAAAACTGGATTGATGGTAAATGATATGGTGGTGAAATGCACAATGTATATCATGCACCTGGTTTACGAAGGAATCTATTCTCTGAAGGTATCTTAACCAAAAGAGGCTTCAAAATAATAAAGGACAACACAAAATCAGAAGTCTACAAAGGAAATGAATGTGTGGCCATAGCAGTAAGATAAAAGAACAATTTGTATAGAATGCTGATTCGTGTAAAAGGCAATGAGCACATTGAAGCCTTTGGCTAGTGCATCGCTTAAAAAATGGCAAGAAAGTCTTGTTCATATTAACGGTAATGCTTTGAAAGAAATTGTCTCGAAGGATCTAGCAGATGATATCAGAATAACAAATTTTGACGAGTTATTTTATGGAAGTTGTGTTTATGCAAAGCAACATAAACTTAAATTTGCACCGATAAAAAGAAGATTAACAAAACCTGGTGAACTAATCTCAAGTGACGTATGTGAATCAATGAATGAACTATCTGTTGGTGGTGCAAGATACAGAGAGGTAAAGTTTTAAAAACACAAAAGTGACGTCTGCGAGTGTTTTCAAAACTTCACAAAAACATGTAAAACGAAGTTTGGTTACAAAGTACAAACCGTATGTGTAGATAATGGAACTGAGTATAATAATGAGAGACAGCTGTTTAACAGCTTAGGAATAGTGCTAGAAACAACAGAAGTTTATACACCACAACAAAATGGAAGGAGTGAACGAGACAATGGCACTATTGTCGAAAGTGCACGTACAATGCTGTACTCAAAGGACTTACCTAAGTGTCTACGGGCAGAGGCAATCAACACTGCAGTATATGTATTAAACAGAACTCCTACAAGCTAAGTGAAAGATTCCACTCCATATGAAAAATGGACCGGCAAGAAACCAACACTCAATCACGTCAAAGTTTTTGGATCAGAAGCCTTTCTACATGTTCCAGATAATCTATGTCGAAAATTGTATATGAAAAATGAGAAACTAATCCTGGTAGGATACGAAGGCAGCTCGACAAACTACTATGACTATATGATCCTAATACTCAGTGGGTTAAAATTTCTAGAAATGTAATATTCTGCGAAGAAAACTCATTCACTAAAAGAAGTCACACAGTTCCTGTTGATGTCTCATTGTCAATTCAAGCTCCTCTACCTGAAGAAGATCTACCTGAAATTAAAGCGAAAAATCTGTTAAATGCTTAACGTGAAGCAGAAGAGCAAATCAAGAAACAGGAAAGTGATACAGTACTCAATACTTATAGGCAAAATGTTGCAGAAGATCAAGGATATAACTTAAGGCATCGTATATATCCTCCAACAGTATGAGCTGAACTTCGATGAAGAATTGTACCTGATTGAAGCAGTTATGAAGAAGCCTTGAACTGTCAAGAGAAGAATGGATGGAAATCTGCAGTTGAAGAAGAACTGGAGGCTCTCAAATTAAACAACACGTGGGAGGTCACAACTCTTCCAGAGATGAGTAAAGCATTAGAAACTAAATGGGTGTTTCGTATGAAGAACTCATCAGACAGCAATGAAGTCCGATACAAAGCTCGTTTATGTGCCAAAGCTAAATGCCACAGCCAAATAAGAGGGATTGATTATGAAGAAACCTTTTCACCAACAGCGAGGTATGATACTATTAAAACACTTCTATCATCAACTCTCATGTCTATCATCTCACTGTCAAAAATAAATATACTTTGAAGCATTTTGATATTAAAAGTGCATTCCTACATGATAAATTAAAACAAGAAATTTATTTGAAATCTCCTCTCGGGTCAAATGTACCTCCAAACAGGTTGTTGACAAGTTTGTCGTTTATTCAAATCACTTTAGGGGGTGAAGCAAGCCCCTAAAGTATGGCAGGAACTGTTTACTGACTTTGTAGAAAGTTTTGGTTTTGCGCAAACTTCAGACAAGTGTCTGTATCAAAGATATACTGAAAACTCTGTAAGTTTTCTAGTAATCTCTGTAGACGATGGACTGTTAGTCTCAAACAATGAAGATGAATTCAATCACATATTATTGAGTCTTGAAGTAAAGTTTAAAATAACCATAATTAGAACTCCAAAGTGCTTTATTGGTTTGGAAATTACTCAAAATGTACAGAATGGATCAATCTTCATACATCAGAAGAGTTATGTAAACCAAATTGTAAGAAAATTCAACAAATCCCACGAGCACCCCAGCTGATCCCAATACTCACTTATCCAAAGAAATTGGAAAATAATTAGAAAAAGGAGTGCCTTATAGAGAAGCAGTAGGTTCACTAATGTTCCCTGCAATTGTGAGAAGACCTGATATTATGTATGCTGTGTCAATCGCTAGTAGATATTTAAACAATCCAACCACCGTACTTTGGAATGCAGTCAAGAGAACAATCAAATATCTGAAAGGAACGACAAAGTATGGAATACTCTACAAATCAGAAGTTGGTACCACCTTGTTGGAAGGTTTTGCGGATTCTGATTTTGCTGGTGACTGCGACACAACAAGGGGGTATTCATGGTGAACAAGTCAGCAGTATCGTGGTGCAGTCAACGCCAAACCACTGCCAGCTTATTAGCAGCCTAAGCTGGATATGTTGCAGCTTCTAGTGCGTGTTAGGAAGTGATTTAGTTGCAGACTTTCTAATATATATTAGAGCCACGCCATCGGTTACATACATTTAGTATGAACGTTACATTAGCTCAGTCCCGCGTGTCGCCAAGCGAGCTGACGCCACGCGGACCACTTGATTTAGATCGGCGTGGCATTGCTGGTGGGGGAAGTCTGGGGGAAATCACCACGTACCTACGCGCATTTCGGCGCAGTGTGTTGACGAGCAAGCAAGCAGATGCCTATTGGGCTGCTTTTGTCTACTCTTGTCGGGAACTCTTGTCTTGTTGTAGATGATAACTACGCTTCGGAATAATCATTAAACCATCTATTTGTAAAATATTTCTATTGTTTTTGTTGAATAAACTTTGTTGAAATCCGCAATATTGAAAAGCCGCTATAAATATGCAACAAAGCCCGGAAATGATATGCCCTGAAGCCCTAAGCTCTGTACTTTGTAGCAATGACATTAATATTTTCTGTAGGCAAATATTTAATGAAGAAAATTGAGGAAATAAGAGCTTTACACCCAATTGGCAACAGGCTAAAATATTTTAAACAATTATTTTAACGGATTTATAAAATTTGCTATAAAATAGAATATTACAAATAGGTGCGGACGTATACGCGGTCCCCACTGAACTGACACCAAAAATAATCAGCACGCGCGGCGACGCGACACTGTAGTTTAATCACCAGCCCGTTGCGTCAGGCAGCGTTGCGACACGCGGCGTGGCTCTAATATAACCCCGGCTTGTGATGTCAGTGAGTGTGTAGTAAAACTAACCCCTATTTTTGTTGACAACCAAAGTGCAAAAATCAATTTAGTTAAGAACTCAGTGTTTCACCCACGCACAAAACATATTAACATTAAATACCGCCGGGTAAATAAAGCCGGGTTATATTAGAGCCACGCCGCGTGTCGCAACGCGCGCTAAATGTCCGCCGACAAAATTATTAAGTTAGTAAGAGAGTATAAATTTTTATATGATCCGAAAAATAAGGATTATTTAAGGATTAAGGAATCTTTTTTAATCAAAAAATGTACGTAATTAAATTGTGTTTTTGTCATCCTGAAATATTGGTGAAATCTAGTGTCGTCGCTTTTTAGTTCATTCACCAATAAATGATATTATTCACTTCGATTTTGTCTTAATGCATTTACTGGGTGCACCCAGTATCTCCTCTTCTTTCTTTTCTTCTTGAGTAGGCTTAACATAAATATATAGGCAATATCTTCTTCAAGATCCATATCCGAGTCGGAAGAAAACATTGCAAATAGGTGCGGACGTTTACGCTGTCGACACAAAAATTTCATCATCACGCGCGGCGACACGACACTGTAGTATAATCACAGCCCGCTGCGTGAGGCAGCGTTGAGACACGCCGCGTGGCTCTAATATAACCCCGGCTTAAGAGTCGAATATGTATCTAGCAGTATGCAACAAGCAGATATATTTACTAAACCTTTAAGTTCTCAGAAATTTAATCAGATAAGACTGTTGCTTGGAATGAATAGTTGCTATCATTTTTTTTGTTTTACTTTTATTTTTGTTAGATTTGTTGAATCTTGTGGGAGTGTTAAAAAGATTCTACAATTTTAAATGTGCCGCCAAAAAAGCCCGATTGTTTTGTTTTGAATATATATATATATATATATATATATATATATATATATATATATATATATATATATACAGGGTGCTTCAAAAAAATGTATACACACTTTGAACTTCCATAGAAAATTTATTTACCGTTCTACAAAGTTAAATTTCAGGAAAATAGAAAGCTGAAAGTCCAATGTAAATGAAACATAAATAACAAATGTTAATACTGTTCAAATTGGTGACCTGCAGCATCAATACAATTCTGAGTACGAGTCACCACTGATTCTGTACATCGTATCAAAACGTCCAATGAGATTTCTCTACACACTGCTTGAATCTCATTCCAAAGAATGTCTAGGTTACGTGGTTTACGTTTGTACACCTCATCTTTTACTGTGCCCCACAAGAAGAAATCCAGTGGTGTAAGGTCTGGAGAGCGTGCTGGAAACTCGATTGGCCCCCTGCGTCCTATCCACTGTCCCGACAAATTTTGATCCAGGTAAGCTCGTACGTCCCTGTGATAGTGCGGCGGAGCACCATCTTGTTGAAAATAAAAATCATCATTACCGTATAATGCACGAATGGCAGGAAATATAGAATCAGCAAGCATTGTTAGGTAATTAATACCAGTTACAGTGCCTTCAAATCGAAAAGGTCCAATGAGTCCCCTTGAAGACAAACCGCACCACACATTTACACCAGGCAAATTTACAGCTTTTTCAATTGTAATGTGAGGATTTTCTTCACCCCAGTAAACACAATTGTGCCTATTGACAGTTCCATTAAGTTTGAATTGGGCTTCATCCGACCAAATGATGCTACCCATAAATCCCGGTTCACGTATCACCATCTCCTGAATCCATTCACAAAATTGCAACCTTCGATCTGGATCGTCGTCATTTAGCTGTTGCACCAGCCTTGGAATGTAAACACGATACTTGCCTCTCTTCAGAATGCGTAGCACGCTGCTAGCACTTACATCACTTTCACGTGCCCCTTGCCTTGAAGATTTGTTAGGAGAGCGTTGAAACAGTTCCAAGACTGCCGTTGATGACTCATCACTTGTAGCTGTTCGAGGCCGACCTGAATGACCTTTATGCACATCACACACTGTTCCATGAACTTCGAATTTGTCTCGTATGCGTGTAATTGTTAATCTTGAAGGTGGTTCTGTATCATACTCCCTTCTCCACTGTCTTTGAACTTCATTTACATTCTCAAACTTCCAGTACCACTTAATAACCTGCTTACGTTCTTCAAAACTCAAACGTACGTCCCCCATGTTGATATTACAAATTCCAACTGATAATATAACATAGAGGGACGATTATGCTGGCACCTGGCGAAGAAATATAACATTAGCCTTGTAGAGCGGGAAAACTACAATAGTTTAAAGTGTGTATACATTTTTTTTAAGCACCCTGTATATATATATATATATATATATATATATATATATATATATATATATATATATATATATATATATATAAATCAAAACCAAACGACAGAAACTTGACAGCATCAGTCAAAATATCCTGACAACCCACATAGCTCTAACCACTTCGTTACACCCTCTCCTCTGGCAACAGATAGAGTTAATATCTAACAACAGAGCCGAACAGAATAGATTATTAATTACCAATAGACAGAAAAAAAAATACAACCTTCTCTGACGGAGACAAAACCCTGCACCAAAACCACTCAACATCAAAAAAGTGGTTTACAATCTTTCAGACCAGCCCCTAGACGAACCTACCAAAACAGTACTGGCCAAGGGTTTTAACTTTGCAATAGCACCAACTCGCCTTCCCAAAGAAGACATAATCACTGGTGTCGAGACTGCTATCTCACAACTCCCTGCCACATTAGCCGAGACAATAAGACAGGAAACATGCCACATTTTAAGATCTGCCAAACCACCGACAAGAAACATCTCATACGAGGAATTCAAAGCCCTCAAGGCACTAAGAGAAAACAACAGCATTGTGGTCCTACCAGCTGACAAGGGAAATTGCTCTGTAGTCATGAACAGTGCTGACTATAAATAAAAAATGACCACAATCTTAGATAATCCAGCTTATCTACCCAGTACAACGGACCCCACAACCTATCTTGAGAAAACTACCATACAAAGGATCCTAAGCTCTAGCATTGACAAGGAAACAATGAATTACCTTATACCAAGGGAGAAATCTTCACGGTGTCCCAAGATATATGGTTTACCAAAGATCCACAAAGATGGAGCCCCACTACGACCAATAGTAAGCTCCGTTGGTTCACCGGTCCAACTTCTTGCGAAATATTTAGCAAAATGTTTACAACCATAAGCCGAAGATTGTGATTCCTATGTCCGCAATGATGAACACTTCATAGACATACTGAAAAATCACCAACTCCAGCCCGGCCACCTCCTTGTGAGCTTTGACATTGTATCTTTATTCACAAAAGTACCGGTTCCTGAGAACTTGAACATCATAAGATCGAAATTAAAACCAGAAAAGTATGTATCAGATCTGGCAGAACATTGTTTAAAGAATACATACTTTAGGTACGATGGCCAAATATACAAACAAGTCCTAGGAGCACCAATGGGTTCACCTCTATCCCCAGTAATAGCCAACATATTTCTTACAGATTTTGAGAAAAAGGCAATCTCATCAGCCACACTTAAACCTACACTCTGGTTAAGATATGTTGACGACACATTTGTAATCTGGCCCCACGGCAGACCAAAGCTGGACAAATTCCTTAACCATCTTAACTCCCAACACGACCAAATTAAATTCACAATGGAGATAGAAAAGCATCAACGACTTCCTTTCTTGGATGTTTTGGTACAGAAGAAACCTGACGGCACTTTGAGTCACACTGTGTACCGGAAACCAACTCACACAGACATATATCTGAACGCTTCTTCGCACCATCATCCCAAACAACTAGCATCTGTAGTCAACACTCTTACCACCCGATCCAAAAGACTAGCCGACCAGCTTAACTTACCGAAAGAATTGAGGAACTTACGAGAAGCTCTTTCTTCAAATGGATATCAAAACAGCTTAATATCCAGAGCTTTCCGTCGTAAAGAGAACAGTAGCCAAAGAACTGAAGAACGCCAGAAACCTTTAGCACAGCATACCTACCATATGTTCATGGATCAACTGACAAAATTGCCAGAATCCTTAACCTTTTGAGGACCAGTGGTTATTTGAGATTACCACAATTCAGATGTCGTTTATTTATTTGCCTATTGGTTTTCTGAGTGTACCGGCTTTGAAAGTTGGTTGCCTAACATGCTGAAAATATTGTGATCCAAGCAATCCACCGCCAAATGTTTTCTATCGAGCTCCACATGCATTTATCGCCGTTTGTTTGAGGTTAACGTTTTACGCCGGCATAAAATAGTGAAAATCTGTTTGTTTTTACGTGTTTTGAAAAATGGCAGGTATGTTAATTTATTGTTATGACTGTTGTGCAATTGTACAAATAAGGTTTGCATGAAAATTTTGTTTCTATATCGTAGATTTTATGTATGGTTATCTGGAAGTACCACTAGGCACATGCACTTTAGTTATTTTATTTTCAAAGTAGTTATAGAAAAATTGTTTTAGGACAAAAAAAACGAGTTTGGAGCCATGTAGATTTAGAAAATATGCACCAGGATGAAATTTATGGTATTCTTGATGAAATACCAAGTGGTAGTGAATCTGAAGAATCAGATATAGAAAGCGTTATGGGAGAAGAAGTAAATGTAGATACAAATAACATACTTGAAAATCTGGATGTTATCTTTGAAGAAGAAAACGACGTTGCTATGCAAGTAGATGGTGATAATGGTGACAATAGTTGGGAAAGCGAAGACGACATACCACTAGCACAGTTTGTAAGGAATCAGTCTGTAGTTTGGACCAACAAGGAAAATTATGTCACAAAAACAAATCCTTTCTTGGAAGTAACAGGTGCTAACCTTCCTGAGGATGTAGAAACTCCGACAGACATTTTTTTATCACTTTTCCCCGAAGATCTAATCCAAGATATAGTATTCCAAACAAATTTGTACTATCTTCAAAAACATGGTGGAGGAGCTTATTTTACTCAAACTTCTGAAGAAGAAATAAAAATTTTTTTGGGTGTCAACTTATTGATGGGCATCAAAGAAATGCCCAGTTACAAAGACTGTTGGTCATCGAGAGACGATCTCCGGGATAATTATATTAGTGCTGTTATCTCACGGGATAGATTCTCGTGGTTACTAAGCTACATCCACCTCAACGACAATTCAGTGCAACCGGGAAGAAACGACCCAAATTTCGACAAGCTCTATAAAGTTCGGCCCCTGTTGTCTAAGCTTCGGGAATCATTTCTTTCCGCCCTAAATCCGCATGAATTTCAATCCATAGATGAGTCAATGATTAAATTCAAAGGACGAAGTTCTATTCGTCAATATATGCCAAACAAACCCATCAAGCGGGGTTATAAAGTCTGGGTTAGATCCGACTCAACAGGTTTCATGTGTGATTTTCAAATATACACTGGGAAGGTTGGTCAGACTACTGATAAAAAATTAGGGCTACGGGTTGTAAAGGACCTTAGTAGAGTTTTAGTAGGAAAGCACCACAAACTTTTTTTTGATAATTATTTTAATTCCGTTGAATTACAAAGATCTTTATTATCGGATAAAATTTATGCTTGTGGTACGATTCGGAAAGGTAGAAAAAGTTTTCCTGAGCTAAAATCAGATAAAGATATGAAACGGGGCGATAAAGATTATCGCATATCTACTTGTGGACTAGTCGGAATGAAGTGGATGGATAAAAGAAGTGTGTTATTCCTCGGAAATTACCTAAATCCAGCAACAATGGGTCGTGTTCCAAGAAGAAAAAAAGATGGGGTCCTTGAAAACATAACATGCCCTCAAATGGTTATTGAATACAATGCTCATATGGGATATGTCGATAAGTTCGATATGTTAAAAAGCCTTTATGAAGTGGACCGTAAATCACATAAGTGGTGGCATAGAATCTTGTTTTACTTCGTTGACGCATGTGTAGTGAACGCTTTCATTCTGTTTCAACTACGAAGCAAGTCAAAAGGACTAGATTTGAAAACATTCCGTTTGACAGTAGCCAGAGGTCTTATTGGGGCAGTAGCTCCTTCTAAACGAGGAAGGCCATCAAACGAGAGACCCGTCAATAATTTTAAGAAGATTGTTCCATTGGAACTTCGCTATTCTAAGGCATGCCACATGCCAGAAAGGTCTACGTTGCTGAGATGTGCCAACTGTAGCACCACAAAGGAAGTAAGCCGTACGATGTGGAAGTGTTCAACATGCAATGTGGGATTGTGCATAAAACACAACAAAAACTGTTTTGGAGCTTACCATACTAAGTAGTTCCATTTTTTCATATGTTCGCCTAGTTTTAGTATTTTTTACAAAAAAAAAATAAATCTGCGTTTGTTCCTAGTGGTAATTTAGGGATACCATATCCTGAAGGATAATCCTTATTGTTTTTAATTGCCAATACCATTTTAATAGCTTACATTAATATAAATAAATAAAATTACACTCTTCAATTTGTTTTTTTTTTCAAAAAAATAAATCCGTCCTCAAAGGGTTAAAAGACACAACATCGACACCATTTTCAAACCTAACCAGAAAATATCCTCCATGCTACGCAGCATTAAAGACACCATCCCTTTAGAATCCCATGGAATTTACGAAATACCTTGCGGAACATGTGAACGAACCTACATTGGACGTACCAATAGAAAAATATCTGCTAGGATTCAAGAACATGTAGTTTCAGTCAGACACAGAGACAAAGTTTCATCGGCACTTGTCCAACACACAAACACCGGTCACTGGATGGACTTTTTGGAATGGATGGACTGGATGGAATTCAAGGACTGTTGCACAGATTATCCACGAAATGTCACGAGTATACAGAGAAGCCATAGAGATAGAAAAACGAGACTACTGCATGAACACGAGAGACGATTCCTTGAGACTGCCCCCAGCATGGCTACCGATCATATCCACCCTCAAAATGCAATCTCAGACACTCCAGACTCATGTACGACCAACAAGACAAACAAACAACCGAACCGAAGCACCGCACACAACGCGCATGACCCGAAGCCAGACAGCTATAAGTAGTCGCATCGCACGAACGAGCTCTCAGTATGCGTCTAACGGTTGACCCGCACGGACGCATATATCTCTTGAGAGTGGCGAAAGTTAGTTCGCCGAAACGTCGAGAATCCGGTTCTTTTCAGAGCCAAACCTCAGCATCAACGCGGAATCCCCGAGAAAACAATACAACACAGGTATCTATCCGCGAAAACCTCAAATACAACATATATATATATATATATATATATATATATATATATATATATATATATATATATATATATCCCTAGAGCAGTTGAAAATTGTTGAATGTTAAGAAAGTTATCCTTTCTTATAGAACGAAAAGTGTTCGTTCAATTGAAGATGTTCAATTCACTCAGTTTCAACACTCAGTTTTGTTAAAAATTATATTTATAATATAAATGTATACATTTCGTTAACAAAGTTAACATCATCAATATAACTAATTTTCAAAATACCAACAAAGCTTATATATACATAATATCGTGATGTTTTTTTAACAGTGGGGGATTACTTTCTGGGGCCAAAAATGAACTTCCTTAAAAATAAAAACAACAAAAAACCGTTTAGTTATTGGATGGGGAATACCTTAGGGATTAAGGATAATAAAGAATTGGATAGAATGCTGATGTCTGTGTTGAGTAGATTATTTCTATTTTTATGCATATAAATGGCTTCTAATCTGTCCAGGTTTTTTGAATTAATTTCTTTTAGAATTATTATCTTTTTCGGGTTATGTCCGGTTTCCATTTTATGTGATGCGAGAGATGATCTATTCGGGTCACGGCATTTTATCATGTATATATGTTCTTTAAATCTGGTTTCAATGTTGAAAAGAATTTTTTCATATATTTTGACATACAACATCTGCCTAGGTGTTGTAGAATTTTTAGTTTAGGGGAAATAGCAAATTCGGGTCGAATTGTAATTTTTATTTGAATTAATATTCAATCGAACTGTCAGTGATAATTCTCGAATTCGTTCATATACTTGTCCTCTACTATCCATATCCATTTATGTAGCGTAAGAGATTTCTTATAAAGTTGCGTGCATAGAAATCTGCCCACTCTAAACTTTTGACTTTAACTATTTTTTTTTGAAACAATTTATACAATGAAATAGAGAAATGTGCCGTTTGAAAGACAATTAATATGCTTTAATTAGTATGCATTTATTAAAATTTATTTCGATTTCTTGTGTTTAACATAGTGATAATAACTTGAACGAAACAAATTAACTTTTATTACTAAAAGATATATGGTTATTGACAATTAACACTTAATTTTTAATACCGGGTATTATGCCCTCTTGCTCCAATAATATCTCTCATACGATTAGGCATAGATCTAATCAAATTCGCTATCGTTTCTTGTGGGATGTTAAGCCACTTTTCTTATACTTCAACTGATTGGACTGTATATGACAACGACAAAATTAAAATAGGACAACAAATCGGGGTGGTTTTTCCACATAACTTCTAGTTACAAAATGTCTTTCTCGCCTGCTCTGTTGAAACGATCCTCCTGTCGCCAACTAATTTAATGAAGGAAAGGGGAAGGAGTAAAGACACGAAGAATATTCGATGGAAAATACTTGCAACGCAGATCTTCTAGAATGGGCAGAATCCCCGAAAAGTGCTCATCAACAAAATGAGTGTGGTCGCATGCCGGCCGAGACAAGGCGTGCAAACTCTCTTAACACATTGGCCGGACGAGACGTGCTACTCTCGCTGCGACTGTAATCACACTGACTAATTCTATCTAAATCGCGCAGCGCGATAATCACACTAATTCTAATCTAATACCGCTGCGCGGTTACCTACTTCTTTACGCGATCGACACCTGGCGGAATTAATTGATCGCGCCATCAACATTCGTACGCCCACTTTTGATAGGCCGCCAAACCAATAAAAAAGTTAGGTTAACATAGTGAATTTTTCTATTTAATGCCAATAAAAAGGGTTTAAACAGCAACAATAAGCTCTGGGATCGAGGTAGGGGCACGTAGCCTATCTTGAATTTTTCGTTTAAGCTCTCCCCATAAATTTTCTATCGGATGTAGGTCGGGACTACATGCTGGCCACTCCATAACCCGAAGACCGATATCTGTAACGTAATCTTGCACGATTGTAGGAGTGTGCGGCTTCGCATTGTCATGCTTAAAGATAAATTCTTCTCCAATGTAGTCGAAGTAAGGTACCACATGAATTGCTAAAATCTCCTTGATGTACCTAGCACCCGTTAAAGCTCCTCTCCCCTGACGACGGGCACCCCTAATGGTGAAAGAAGGATCGGTTCGTGCAGCCAATTAATTAGTTAATAATAAAGTTAATTCAAACCAAATCAGTAATTCAAACAGTATTCTGCAAATCGCTCTTTTGCTCTCCGATACACTTTACTTCCTCGGTCGCTACCCTATATCCATATTCTGGTCTCACTTGAAAACAAAACAGACCCCCATTGTCCCAACGTCAAATTTAAATTATCCCTTGCAAAACGCAGGCGTGCTTGACGATGAACTGGGCTAAGTTTTGGACAAACTTCATGTGTCTTAGGGGTCAAGTTACTTTCCTGCAGTCTTCGTCTTACTGTCCACTGACTAGTAGCCACTCTTCGTACTTCACGGAGCTGTTGTTGCAGTTGAACAGCATTAAGGTGACGATTTCTTAATGATGTAGTGAAAATAAAGCGGTCATCCCGAGCCATGGTAAATCTCATTCTGCCTGTACCAGGTCGTCTATGAAATAATCCAGTCTCCCCATAACGTTAGAATACTCTACGAACCGCGGCGCGTGCCGCGTGCCATATCTAGTTTTTGGTCAACATGTCGCTGGGTAAGTCCATTTTCGATTAGAACAAAAACTTGGGGGGCTTCTTGCTGTGTAGTATGCATTACACTCTTGGAAACTAATCAAATTAAAAATATCAACTGCGAAGGCAATAATTACAATGTTTAATAAGTTATTCTCGTTACAAACCACATAAATACATTCATTTTTATTTACCGATTACTACACCTATAAACGATTAGCATTCTGGACAAATTTAAACTCATATTAAAGCACATTAAATTGTCTTTCAAACGGCATATTTATTTATTCCATCTCGTAAATAATGTTAAATGTGGAGATGCAGAAAAAATGTAGGTACACCAATGTGTATTTTTTAATTTTTCACAAGTTGTATCAATGAAAGTCCCAAAGCAAAATGGAAGTTTCTTGATAAAACACGACGAAAACTCATCCCACTATGTGAATAATTATAAATATATAATTAAAATAAAATAATTCAAATTTCGAGATTTTATCAAAATCATCAAATTCATGATACTAAAAAAGTTCGTCTCATACATTTTTAATGTAATCAATACAAATATTGGTAATTCAAGGTATTAGAAATTTTAAAAGCAAATTGCAAATTTCAAAAACGACTACGTTTTCAGAAAATATGTTTATATAAACAACCAATCATTATTCTGATGCTTACGGCTATTTTGGATTTACAAACGGAGGCAAAAGTGCTGAAAATTATAATAATAATAATATTTATTACATGTTCAAATTATACAAATGTAGGTACTTACCTATTAGTAGGGAAAGCTTGTATGTTCTGGGCCAATCCTCCCCTCCTAACCTAATCCACAGATGGCGCCCTAACAGATTCCTATCATTGCGAAGTAATTTGGAAGCTAACCTAACCCACAGATGACGCCCGAACAGATTCCTGTCATTATTTCAAAACTAGACTGCTAGACTGGTAGTGCCTATATACAAAGTTTCTTGTGCATTTGGCTGCATAAGACTATTTAGTGGATTATAGGTTTAAATACTGGACTACTAGGTCAGACTAGTAGATCAGACTAGAGTGGACTAGATTAGTAAATGCCAGACTAGACTAGATTTGAAAAATAATACATAAGAAAAGCCGCGTAATCAATTTCGTGAGAAAAAAAATGCAAGATGATGTAAGATATTTAAATAGTAAGATTTTTAAAAACCGCTATATTAAATACAGTGGTAATTGAGTCGACGTTTCAGCATTTAATTTGAAAATAAATAAATTTAATTTATTAGAGAGGCCTCAAAGCAACTAGTAGATGGTGTCAAACAGTGGGACGGAGACTCAACCCGCGCAAAACGGTGATACCATTTACTAGAAGGAGAAAACTAAACTGCCTACAGCCCATACTGTTAGATGGGAGGGCAATATAATACAAACAGGAGATAAGGTATCTTAGTATCACACTAGTTAGCAAACTCCTATGGAACAGACACGCTATACTGGGTACAAGGACACACTGGTATAGACGGAAACGAAGAAGCCGATCACCTAGCAAACAAGGGATCCAGTAGCTCCTTTATAGGTCCGGAACCCTTTTGCGGCATGAGTGTGAACACCATCCACAAAAGTTTAGATGAAGGAACAAGAGAACAATGATTGAAAACCTGGAAAGAACTTCCAGGGCTAAGACAGTCCTAAGTGATGCTGGGATCTTTTAACCAGAAAGGAACAATAGCTTGCCTGGAATTAAGCAGGAACAAGCTTATAATTCTGACAGGAGTCCTGACGGAACATTGCAGACTTAGGAAGCATCTTAAGGTCCTAGGCTTAGAGGAGGATGACGGATGCAGATTCTGTGGTTCAGCAGAGGAAACCTTAAAGACTGCGGAGCAATACTCCGCAAGAGACATATGTACCTCGGGGCTCACTGCTTGAACACAGAGGAGCTGCAGGCCTTGAATCCCACCCAGATCCTGAAAATCGCTCTAAATGGGTAAGTACACCAACGTTTGGAGGAGGAGCGTACAATAGATCTATCAAGGTAGCCGTACAAGTCGTCACCACCAAATCTACAATCTACAACGTGAGAGCGAAATAAACTAGAAAATAATTTTCAGCGCGTGGATTTCCTTCGGGTAACGCGACAAAAATCACGAAAAAATTTTACAAAAACTCTTCAAAGACAAATTTTCCAACATTTCGGTCGAAAAAAATGTGCTTTTTGGTTTTACTCGATTTTCTCGAGAACGGTAAACAGTAGCGAAATAATTTTCGGCACACTGAAACTACTCGACATTGTGCGTCATGTCGAGTAGTTTCTGTGTGCCGAAAAGTCGATGTGTAAATTTAAATCGGAAAGATTCAATAATTCGTCGAGAAATTTCAAACGTTGAGAAATTTTAAAATATTTCGATTCTCGATTTGGAAGTCGATATCTCGGAAACGGTTGCAGATAATCAAAACCGGATTGCGGAATCGTTGTCAGGAAGTAACTTTCCTATGAATACACTCAGATTGTTGGTGGGAAATTCATTACTTTCCAAGATCTCTACTCGAGCCGCAAAATGTCTTAAAAATTTCTTCAATTATAGCAGGCGTGAGTGAAGGAAAGGTGCTAGCAAAATATAATTTGCGTAATCGGAATCAGCAGCAAAATTTCTTTCAGAAACGTTTTCAAATTTAGCTATAACTCGAAAAATAAAGATTTTGGCAAAATCGATTTCCTCGCATTTCGTCGTTTCCGCAGTCTCGACTTTGCTTGTCGATGGTATTTCTTAATCGACAGCTTCTCAAGGAACATTATATACGTATTCCGACTAATTTTGTGACGCTGCATCGCTTGGTGAAGACTAGAACTCTCTGTGGTAAGTCGTTCAAAAGTTTCGACGCACAGTGGCATAAAATCCCAAAAAACGGGCCAAAAACCCGAAAAATAATAATTTTTTAATCCGATTCCAAGAATGCATCTCATTAGAGAACCCTTGGGACCATCGGATTCCGGGAAGTAAAAGAACTAGGTATTGAAAACCAACCCAAACTTTCATACCAAACGAAGCTGTTGAATGTGTAGAATCGTGCGCGCGACAGTTAGTGAAAATACGTGAAACTGATTGTGTATTAAATGGTGAAAAAAATTTCGTATTTTATTTTGCAAAATGGCTGGGGCACAGAAAGGTATGGAGAATTTAAATACATCATTTGCTGTAAATAGATTGTTATTGTGTAGCAAGTATTTAAGAATAATTCATAGCAAAAACTACAACGTTTTGAACTCGAAGATTCAAGTTTATGGAAAGATACAAAAAAATGAGGGCAAATGAGTGCTCTAAATTTGCTCACGTTTGCTTTATTAGACATTTATTGTTTGATAAAATCAAAAATTGGCTGCTACTAGCTGCTACTTTGTCGTCAGTATAATTTTTTATCAAATCATTTATGAAATTGAGAAATTCTCTTATTTATATTTTATAATGCACCGACTAAATAACCGATAAATTATATTTACTTAGGGTATACTTCACGATTGGTCCCATTTAAATTTGAAGAAAAAGGTACCACCCCTAAGGGTGAAAATAGGGGATGAAATTTTTTTGGACACGAATTTTTTTTTAGTGCAGTTTTTGTTTTTGAAACAATTTCTTTGAAGTCAGTTTTTGATTTTAATGTATTAACTTTTTTTATTTCAGATTCAAGTGACAAAGGTATTATCTCGAGGAGGGATCTTTTTTATTTATTGAAAGGTCGTTTGGGTGACAAAATAAGTGAAATATTTATTACCGTGGAAAAAGAATTGAATACTAAATTGAAATACAATTTTGAGTTGAGTTGACAAAACTATTTTACGCATAACTGTGAGAGAAATGCACGTGAAGTGGCAGAAAGTTTCTCGCATAGAAGACAAATTCCTAAATAAATTTAAGGACTGGCTGGACAAGTTTATCATCTTCACTGACGAATCTTCATCGGAACCTTCTCAACAATCGACCTCTGCGGCTAGCCGGAGTCGGCCTTCCATAGCCTTCTCCGAAGCGAGTGAGAGAACCAAACGCAGAAGAACAGAGGACATTCGTAAAGATAGGAGCAGCGCAGAACTGGCATATGCAATGCGAATTAGTTTGAGAGCAGAGGGAAAATCGGCTGCGGCACAGGTTTTACATGACATCACGTATGGCAGTCCATCAAAACCTTCCAAATATAGAAAATGTCTAAAATTTGTCCCAGACCAACAACTTTCTGATGACGAGGCATTTTTGCTAATTATTGGATGTGGACTATCAAATTGTTAAGATATGAAACCATTTTCTCAGGAAAATATTCGCCATATTGGATCCGTCATTTTGTTTCTGGAAAAATAAAACTTACATTCGTAAACAGTGCCCCAAAAATCTCGTTCCTGTCAAATTTTCGCAATATGGAAACAATTTCCATTTTGTTTTTGGAAAAATGGAACTCAAATTTGTAATCAGCGACCCAAAAAACCCTTCCATACGAAATTTGATGTGGATAGAATGAAACCTTCTATTTATGGCCAGTTTTTAGAGATTTTATTATACTGTGCGACGTCGTGAAATCTGCAGAAAATGCGAAATGGTCTACTGCGAAGAACTGTATATCTTGTTTATTTTTAAAGTTAGAGCGAAATAAACTAGAAAATCGGTTTCATCGCTTCGATTTCCTTGGGGTAACCTGAAAAAAATCACGACAAAATTTTACAAAAAAATCATTTTGGTCGAAAAAAATATGCTTTTTCTTTTTTTTTTCGATTTTCTCGAGAACGGTAAATAGCAGCGTAATCATTCTCTGCACACAGAAACTACTCGACAAGACGAACAAGTCGATGTGTAAATGGTAAATTGTCCGGAAAGATGCAATAATTTGTCGATAAATTTGAAACTATAAATTTACACGATTTTCAAATTTACAAGCCGATATCTCCGAAACGGTTGCAGATAAACAAAAATGGATATCAGCATGGCTTTCAGGTGGTCACTTTTCTATCAAAACACTCAGATTGTCCGCGGGAAATTCATCACTTTCCAAGATCTCTACTCGAGCGGCGAAATTTTTTAAAAATTTCACCAATTTTAGCAGACGATAGTGAACGAAATATGCCAGCGAAATATAATTTGCATATTCGTAATCAGCAGAAAAAAATGCTTTCAGAAACGTTTTTTAATTTTGCTGTAACTCGAAAAATAACGATTTTGGAAAAAACGATTTCCTCGCATTTCGTCGTTTACACAGTCTCGACCTCACTTCTCGATAGTATTTCTTAATCGACAGCTTCCGAAGGAATATTATATACGTTTTCCGACCAATTTTGGGACGCTGAAATAAACTAAAAAATCGTTTTCAGCGCTTCGATTTCCTTTGGGTTACCCGAAAAAAGTCACCACAAAATTTTCTAAAAAAATTGTCAAAGAAAATTTTCCATCATTTCGATCGAAAAAATTGTGCTTTTTTCGTTTTTTTTTTCGATTATCTCGAGAACGGTAAACAGCAGCGAAATTATTTTCGGCACACAGAAACTACTCGACAAGACGAACAAGTCGATGTGTAAATTGTGCGGAAAGATTCAATAATTCGTCGAGAAATTTAATAATGAAATTTATCAAATTCTCAAATTTACAAGTCGATATCTCCAAAACGGTTGCAGATAATCAAAAATGGATTACGGCATCGTTTTAAGGAGGTCATTTTCTTATCAAAACTATCAGATTGTCCGCGTAAAATTCATGACTTTTAAAAATCTCTACTCGAGCGGCGAAATTTCTTACAAATTTCTACAATATTAGCAGGCGATAGCGAACGAGAGGTGAAAGCGACATATAATTTGCATATTCGTAATCAGCAGCAAAAATGATTTCAGGAACGTTTTTACATTTTGCTGTAACTCGAAAAATAACGATTTTGTCAAAATCGATTTCCTCGTATTTCGTCGTTTTCGAATTCACGTCTCGATGGTATTTCTTAATCGACAGCTTCCCACGAAATATTATATATGTTACAGTTGAAGTATAAAATTCAGTTAGTGCATACATCCACCAGACAATGTATACTTCTACGTATATTTTTTGTCAAAGTATCAATTCAAAAATAAGATGCTATATCTAGTTAAAGTTTGTAATAACGCGATAATGCATACTTTCACGGCGAGTTATTAGTTAAAGTTTGAAAGTGTTTTAAATTTTCTAACCTTAAAATGTCAAAATTATGCATATTATTTTGACAAGGAAAAAAATAATACTACCTCCATAATAAGTGAGCTATTAAACCTATTTCAAAGTTCCAAAATGAGTGAGCTATTAAAAAAATTTAAGAACTTCAACAATGGAAACATTTTTAATTAATTATTCTGATACAACTACACTTTAATTAAGTACAATTATGAACTGATCAAATTTACTAGTGGTTTAAAGTGAATTCTGCAATACTTTGGCAGTATTAATGATATATGTGTTGCAATTGATACTAACAATAAGTGGAAGTTACACTTGCCAAGGAAGTTACAAAATCATTGTACGCTTTTGATTATTTAAATTAGGTTTTGGCATTTTGTCGCTAACCCCAAGAATTTTTAAACAATAACTGTGATTGTAGCTGGTGTCAAAAATCAAGTCAAACTGTTTATTACCAGTACTACTATTAGCAAACGTCAACTTAAAAATCAAAAATTCCACAGCTGATTTTCATAGTGTAGTACGAAATACTATATGTTTATAGTTAAAATTAAAACAAAAGTTATTACAGTTCTATAAATTTCAATAAAAATTGAAATAGCTCACTTATTGTGAAACTCCCCCAAGCTACTTAGATATCTCTATATTTTTTTAATAAAATAAAAAAAATCCAAATATAAACATTAATTATTGCAGAGAATGAAGGTTTACAAAAAATTCTTTATTGCAACATGGCATACTAGAATGGCATTTAGAATTACAAAGTAGGTTGTTTTTTACACAGGAACATTTCTTATTATTGCACTTTATTTTGCAATTGCATTTCTTAAAACCTTGGCCAGTCCCTTGATTATTAGCAATTGATCGTAAAGGTAATTCTCCCTCAAGAACTTCTTCTTCTTTAATTATCTTCTCTGGACAAACACTAAATTGTGGTCTAGAATAAAGACCTTTGATGGCTCCACTACGTGTCCCCAATTGGAAATAACCTTTGGAAGTTTTCTACAAAATATATGCTAGAATTAATCGAGCATCTCCCCTGCCTCGGTCAACATCAGGTACTCTTACTCTTACTGTCATTCCCACTGTAGCTTCAGGGTGTGATACATCAGATATATGCTTCATTATTTTGGCTTGGATTTGAAGTTCTACTTTCGCTTTCTGTCTCTCTTCATGAATATTTTTTTTTTGTGAACATAAATAACACACATAACCACCTTAGTAGGGAAATATCCTTCGTTCTAAATCCACCTCCACCTCTGACATGCGCATGCGCGATGACCTTTGACCCCTAACCTAACCTTGACCTTGACCTCTAACCTTGACCCTGACCTTGGAACTTCCGGTTTCGACTTCCGGTTTCCGGTTTCGACTTCCGGTTTCCGGTTTCTACTTCTGACCGCCATTTTCGGAACTTCCAGATGCGCGGGAAAATTCAAAAAATAGACGCGAGGCGGGGAAATTCAAAATTAGATCCTGTTGAGACAAATGAGGTGTGAAGTTGGTTGCATACATCAACGGGGCTAAAATACATGAGACTAGATAGACGGGATTAGATACATGGGGGCTAGATACATGAGGCTAGATAGACGAGGCTAGATAGACGAGGCTAGATACATGAGACTAGATACATGAAACTAGATACATGGAGCCAGACAGATGAAGCTAAATACATAAGACTAGACAGATGGGGCTAGATAAATGAGACTAGTTTAACTACTACCTATGCTTACCGCTCTACTACCTATCCTTTATTCATCCTTACCAATAACCAACCGGCTTCATACCTTCAACACCAACACTCAGTTGCCCTATTCCTTGATATCAACAAAGCCTTCGACAGTGTGTGGCAGGCCGGATTCCTTTACAAAATGAAACAACTCAATATCCCTCATTACCTCCCCTACCTAATTAAACGTTGCCTAACCTTTCTTCTCAAAAGATGATTCGTTCTAGATCCTCCTCCTCCTCAAACCACCCCTGACCTTGACCCCTAACCTAACCTTGACCTTGAAACTTCCGGTTTCGACTTCCGGTTTCGACTTCATGTTTCGACTTCTTGTTTCCGGTTTCGACTTCCGGTTTCCGGTTTCGACTTCCGGCCGCCATTTTCGGAACTTTCAGATGCGCGGGAAAATTAAAAAAATAGACGTGAGGCGGGGAAATTCAAAATTAGACCCTGTTGAGACAAATGAGGTGTGAAGTTGGTTGCATACATCAACGGGACTAAATACATGAAACTAGACAGACGAGGCTAGAGCCATGGGACTAAATACATCAGACTAGATAGACGGGACTAAATACATGAGACTAGATACATGAAACTAGATACATGGAGTCAGACAGACGAAGCTAAATACATGAGACTAGACAGACGGGGCTAGATACATGAGACTAGATAGACGGGATTAGATACATGGAGGCTAGATACATGGGTCTAGATAGACGAAGCTAGATACATGAGACTAGTTAGAAAGAGACTAGAGAGACTGAACTAAAATATATAAGGGATTGTTTATTTCAACTAAAATATATTTTCGATTGTTTTTTGATTACTCTGACTTGTTGATTAGGTTCGACTGGATGTTTGCTAGCAATAACAACTTCCTGTTATCTTATCAGCGGTGAGCGAGTGTTAGTTTCCAAGAGAATGAAAGGTTGTAAAATAAAGAAAACTCCACATAAAATTTATGGTTTTATTAAATTCTAATAATAATACATTTAAATTTACATCAAAACATTTAAATACTTATATAAACATTTCTTGCAATACAATTTACTTGCAATATAATAGGGATGAAGTGCGCTTCATTCCCAACCTCCCGTAACCTAACCTAATTCTAACCTAACCTAATGCTAACCCAACTAACCCAATGATATTAAAGCTGAAAGAATGAAAAGTGGACGGAAAGTGGATGGGGTGGACGGAAATTGGTCGGAGTTTAGCGTGGGGTTACATAGACCTCACACCCTGTTTAGCGTGGGGTCACATAGACCTCACACCCTGTTTAGCGTGGAGTCACATAGACCTCACACCCTGTTTAGCGTGGGGCTACATAGACCTCACACCCTGTTTGTCGTGGGGTCACATAGACCTCACACCCTGTTTAGCGTGATGAAAAGTGGATGCAAGTTGATGAAAAGTGGATGCAAGTAGATGAAAAGTGGAAGCAAGTAAATGAAAACTGGATGCAAGTAGATGAAAAGTGGATGCCAGAAAATTGAACTCTTTGGTATTTATATAAATGAAAAACATTAATACAATCTGGTTCACAGACAAGTTTAAGAAATTTCGCTTACTCATAGGAAATTATTCCGATAAATATAAGGTCTGTATAGTCTTGTCCGTTCTTGTTCGACCTTGTTCGGCATTGTCCGATCTTGTCCGGCCTAAAACCAATAATCTCATTTGAATCAATCCGTAATATGTTTGCAATCAATTATGTATGCATACACGATTGTCCGCTACCCACCCGCAACTCATTTTGAATTTTCTCCGCTTGTCTGTCTGTCTAATCTAGTCTGTCTAGTCTAGACCCTCTATTCTTGCCTGGTGTTATGACTGACAAACATCCGGTTGCGTCTAATCAACAAGCCGTAAATCAAAATAAAACGTAGATAACATAATGAAAGTAAAAATATAAACATTATTAACAATTATAAGAAAAACAATCGAAAATATATTTTAGTTGAATTAAACAATCCCTTAGATATTAATTAAAATGAACCATTGTATGTATAAATCATATTAGCGACTATTCTATATGTATTGCAAGAAATGTTTATATAAGTATTTAAATGTTTTGATGTAAATTTAAATGTATTATTATTAGAATTTAATAAAACCATAAATTTTATGTGGAGTTTTCTTTATTTTACAACCTTTCATTCTCTTGGAAACTAACACTCGCTCACCGCTGATAAGATAACAGGAAGTTGTTATTGCTAGCAAACATCCAGTCGAACCTAATCAACAAGTCAGAGCAGTAATCAAAAAACAATCGAAAATATATTTTGGTTGAATTAAACAATCCCTTATATATTTTAGTTCAGTCTCTCTAGTCTCTTTCTAACTAGCCTCATGTATCTAGCCTCGTCTATCTAGCCCCATGTATCTAGCCTCCATGTATCTAATCCCGTCTATCTAGTCTCATGTATCTAGCCCCGTCTGTCTAGTCTCATGTATTTAGCTTCGTCTGTCTGACTCCATGTATCTAGTTTCATGTATCTAGTCTCATGTATTTAGTCCCGTCTATCTAGTCTGATGTATTTAGTCCCATGGCTCTAGCCTCGTCTGTCTAGTCTCATGTATTTAGTCACGTTGATGTATGCAACCAACTTCACACCTCATTTGTCTCAACAGGGTCTAATTTTGAATTTCCCCGCCTCGCGTCTATTTTTTGAATTTTCCCGCGCATCTAGAAGTTCCGAAAATGGCGGTCGGAAGTCGGAACCGGAAACAGGAAGTCGAAACCGGAAGTCGAAACCGGAAGTGTCAAGGTCAAGGTTAGGTTAGGGGTCAAGGTCAAGGTTAGGTTAGGGGTCAAAGGTCATCGCGCATGCGCATGTCAGAGGTGGAGGTGGATTTAGAACGAAGGATCTTTTGAGAAGAAAGGTTAGGCAACGTTTAATTAGGTAGGGGAGGTAATGAGGTACATTGAGTTGTTTCATTTTGTAAAGGAGTCCGGCCTGCCACACACTGTCGAAGGCTTTGTTGATATCAAGGAATAGGGCAACTGAGTGTTGGTGTTGAAGGTATGAAGCCGGTTGGTTATTGGTAAGGATAAATAAAGGATAGGTAGTAGAGCGGTAAGGATAGGTAGTAGTTAAACTAGTCTCATGTATCTAGCCCCGTCTGTCTAGTCTCATGTATTTAGCTTCGTCTGTCTGGCTCCATGTATCTAGTTTCATGTATCTAGTCTCATGTATCTAGCCTCGTCTATCTAGCCTCATGTATCTAGCCCCCATGTATCTAATCCCGTCTATCTAGTCTCATGTATTTTAGCCCCGTTGATGTATGCAACCAACTTCACACCTCATTTGTCTCAACAGGATCTAATTTTGAATTTCCCCGCCTCGCGTCTATTTTTTTAATTTTCCCGCGCATCTGGAAGTTCCGAAAATGGCGGCCAGAAGTCGAAACCGGAAACCGGAAGTCGAAACCGGAAGTCGAAACCGGAAGTTCCAAGGTCAATGTCAAGGTTAGGTTAGAGGTCAAGGTTAGGTTAGGGGTCAAAGGTCATCGCGCATGCGCATGTCAGAGGTGGAGGTGGATTTAGAACGAAGGATCTTTCCCTACTCACCTTCCAATGATTCGAGTTCCATTTCACAGTCTTTACATTTATTTAATGGTATCTGTTTATTACTATTATTATTTATATTTGGTAATTATTTACAGACTTCATTATATTCAATAGATAATTCTTCTCGAACTAAATTTCCACTGTCTTTATTTTCATTTGTTAATTCTTTATACTCTATATTTTTTTCACTATTTTCTGTAATTATTAATTCATTCCCAATTTCATGTTCATTCAATAACATTTCAAGTTCTTCCTCAGTATTTATTAGTGGTATAATTTCACTAGATAAGTTTGATGATGCAAGTCCAACTTTTGCCATTTGTCCAAACATTGCTTCATAGGGTGATCTTTTTATTCCTGCATGTAAGAAACGATTCTTTATAAATTGTACAAAACCAAGTGCTTTACTCCAATTTCTAGATTTATTATCAACCATCCATGTAGATAAAATAGTTTCTATATCTTGGTTGGCTCTTTCTACACTGCCTTGGGATTGACTATGGCGTGGTTTTCCATGAATAATTTTTAATTCAGGCCATGTAATTTTGAGACTCTCTATAATATTATTACAAAATTCACGTCCATTATCTGATTGTAAAATGGTTGGTGCACCAAATAATAAAAAAATATCGAGCAAGTGATATGCAACTTCTTTTGCTTTTTTATTTTTTAGAGGTCTTAAAACAACAAATTTTGTTAAATGGTCTTGGTATACCATTACAAATTTATAATCATTATCAGCCTGTGTTTGATAATCAATCATATCTACTTGACATCTGCTATTAAAATGGGAAAATACCATAGGTTTTACTACTAAACCCTTCTTTTCAGTCTTCATTTTTGTAAACAGGGTTCACATAAATTAAGAAACATTTGTATTTCACATAATGTTATATTTTTATATCGTTGCTGTAACTCTTTTCTCATTCTATCACGACCTCCATGGCCAATGGATTTATGAGTGCTCCATAAAATATCAAAAATTTGTTCAACAGAAACATAATAAATAGGTTTTTAAAAAATTAAACAACTTATGTGATTTGTTTCACTTGATATTTTATTGATTACTAGTTTCACCAACACAGTGGCATCTTCAGATCTAATACAAACATTAAACAATTACATATATTTATATGATTTTAACATGGGCTTTATGGGCAATTAATGAGTTAGAAACATAATATAATATTTTTTAATTGATTATTGGAAAAATAAGTTGTTCTTTTCCAGCCAATGTTAATACATCATAGTGTTTTAATAACCAATAGTTTCTATTGAATTTTCCTGGAGTATTTTTGGCTTCTTTTACTTCCTTCAATAAATTTTCATATTTTTCTCTTGACATTTGAAAACTGTTTTTCTTTTGAGGCTTTTTTGATAAACAGTTGTAAAACAGTTCTTTCATATTACTTTTATCCATTCTGGGCTGAATTTTTCTAACTATAAATTATGTTAATTATTATAAAAAATATCACAAAAAATAGTTATACCTACAATATTTACACTAAATTTTTATTTTTTTTCCAAAATTATTATTAGATGCAGAACTAACTACTATAACATGCGAACCAGATAGCCGATTAAACCGATCTTTAGATATTTGTCTCTGATGCGAACAAACGGAGATAAGGTTGTAAAATGCGGTTCATGCGGTTTAAGGAGGTTATTTAGTGAGAACAAAAAAAAAAATAATATATTTCAAAATAGATGTCGCTAACACTAACAATAAGAAATAGATCTCATTTTTAAAAGTAAAAAATAAACATCTTATAGTAAAATAGTCGTATTACTACTTTATCTAATTTTAAATAGAGAGTGTATACATTATCTAGTGAAACTATTCATAAATAAATTTATGTACACTTTATCTGATTGATTTAGTTAATGTATGCTTTTACCAGTGACCGTATACACCGACTGAGTTAACGCTTTGACTGTAACATACTGGGTGTCCCATTTTAATCCGCCAGTAGCGATAATTCTGAAACATTGCATTGAATCAAAAAGTGTTCCAAATGAAAAGTTAATGGTTCTGAGGGGGACATCTGATGCCGTAGACTTTCCCCCCCCAGCCCCCCAAGGGGGGCGGGAACAGGGGGCAACTTTAAAATCTTAAATGGAAACCCCTATTTTTTATTGCAGATTCTGATAGAGGGTTAAAAAGAATGTAAGTTTTATCCGAAACATTTTTTTTATTGGTCGAGAGATGGCGCTGCAAATTTAAAATTAGGTTTTTTTGTCAATTAAATTGCGAAAATCGTCACGTAATTAACTGTTATTATTACTTAAGACTTACTCACAACCTTACAAGGTTGTTTTTTCTCAGCCTGCTCAAATACTACACCTCCCCCCCGCCCTACAAAGACGTAAAGTACTCAAAAATAGCTATTGAGTACTTATTTTTCAAATTAAATAATGGTAAAATAATTAAAAAAAGAATGTCATTTTTTTTCAAACAGTGTTTGACCGGGCCCCCCACTTCTTATTTAGAAGATTACTATTTTTGAAAACGGCAACAGTATTTTTCATGGCATAATTAAATTGAAATAACTCAATTAAAACCGCCGGCATTAGCGTTACGCAATTAAACTTACACTCGGTAAAATCAAATAGGCGCCCTCGGAAAATCCACAAAAATACACTCTTTTTAATTGGTTGGTAACTCGGATGAATCTTTGACTCTTGACAATTTACACAATTTTCCGGTAACGAGTGCACGTTAACGCGATACCAAATTCACAAAAAACACGAGATTAAGATTTCTTGGATTTTTTTTATTTTCGTTCCTTTTTAAATTTAGTTTTTAAAAATGAGTTCAGTACGCAAAGCCAAGTCGTTGAGTAATCATGGACTACTCACCGACCGAAATTGTGGACATCCTAAAAGTCATTGGAGAGTCTGTAGAACTGTATGGCCAAAGATTCCCGGATCGTCGGTGTCCGTCTCGCAGTACAATGCGAGGGCTGGAACAACGTTTGCGCCAAGGTCACCTACAACGACACCGACCTCGAGCGAATCTTGTGGATGACGACCCCCGCACCATCGCCATACTTGGAGCTGTACACCTCAATCCCCATATCAGTCTCCGAGAAATCCAGGCAGAAATCGGCATACCGAAATCGACGGCTCAACGGTTACTCCGTGCGGCAAAGTTCCATCTGTATCACATCATGCGCGTTCAAGAACTTCATGGAAATGATTTCGCCAATCGTGTGGGTTTCT
Source organism: Phosphuga atrata (assembly GCA_944588485.1). Taxonomy (NCBI): domain Eukaryota; kingdom Metazoa; phylum Arthropoda; class Insecta; order Coleoptera; family Silphidae; genus Phosphuga; species Phosphuga atrata. The sequence continues at coordinate 4,365,203 of OX155909.1, forward strand.
GCAACTGGGCTGTGCAGCAGATCGACCGCGACCGTTTATTCTTCCACCGAGTCCTGTTCTCCGACGAGTGCACTTTCCAGAGTACCGGATTCGTCAACATCCACAATGCCCATTATTGGAGTGCTGAAAACCCCCACTGGGTTCGACAAGTGAACGCACAGCAGCGATGGAGTGTCAACGTGTGGTGTGGACTTCTCGGCTCGCAGATAATCGGACCATTCTTCTTCGACAGGACGTTAAATGGCGCGAGGTACCTGGAATTTCTCCAGAACGATCTTCCTGTGCTGCTAGAAGAAGTCGATTTGCGTACCCAGAGGACGATATGGTTCCAGCAGGACGTTGCCCCACCACACTATGCTCGTGCGGTTCGACAACATTTGGATGAGCTGTTTCCAGCGCAATGGATTGGTCGCGGAGGACGGCCCGGTGGGGGGCCCGGTCAAACACTGTTTGAAAAAAAAATGACATTCTTTTTTGAATTATTTTACCATTATTTAATTTGAAAAATAAGTACTCAATCGCTATTTTTGAGTACTTTACGTCTTTGTAGGGGGGGCGGGGGTAGTATTTGAGCAGGCTGAGAAAAAAACAACCTTGTAAGGTTGTGAGTAAGTCTTAAGTAATAATAACAGTTAATTACGTGACGATTTTCGCAATTTAATTGACAAAAAACCTAATTTTTACATTTGCAGCGCCATCTCTCGACCAATAAAAAAAATGTTTCGGATAAAACTTACATACTTTTTAACCCTCTATCAGAATCTGCAATAAAAAATAGGGGTTTCCATTTAAGATTTTAAAGTTGCCCCCTGTTCCCGCCCCCCTTGGGGGGCTGGGGGGGCAAAGTCTACGGCATCAGATGTCCCCCTCAGAACCATTAACTTTTCATTTGGAACACTTTTTGATTCAATGCAATGTTTCAGAATTATCGCTACTGGCGGATTAAAATGGGACACCCAGTATACACATTCGGACTAATTTTGGGACGCTGAATCAATTGGTGAAGACTAGAAGCCTCTGTGCTAAGTCGTTCCAAAGTTATGACGTCGTGAATCTGAAAATGCGAGATGGTCTACTGCTAAGAACTGATTATCTTGTTTATTTATAACTTCAGAGCGAAATAAACTAGAAAATCGTTTTCAGCGCTTCGACTTCCTTCGGGTACCTTGTAATGAGATGTCACGTGTATTTATTTTTCCTTGAACGCGCGATTTTTAAACCGAAAAACGGCGCGCGGCGCTACACAACACTACAAAAAAGACTCTACAAAAAACGTTTCTGTCAGTTTATGGCAGTATTGACTATAACTTTGACCTCGAATAACTTTTGACCCAGCAGAGTTTGCGAAAAATCATTATAAACTATTTTGTAGGGCGTTAAATTTTCTACAAGAATATGTATGATTTATTAGGATCGTGTTATTTGTCAACGCTCTAAAAAAATCCAAAGGAAGAGAAGAATTTTCCCCATGTTATTTCCATTTAGAACTTTGAACATAAGGGCTATAATTTAGCAGGATTTTTTTAAATTTATTTAGGACTATCATGAACGAAAATTCGAAAGTGCCCCGAATAAGGACCACCCTAATATTCATGTACCAGTACAAATATATGTTTTTCACATGGTTCACCTTTACTTTTCATTCATTTTCACAATTTCTTTATTATTTTTATGACGGTTTTTATCACGGTGCTTAATTTTCCAGGATTAAATTAGATTATACCTGTTTTGAAAGATAATATTCAGAAATTTTTTAAGAAGCTTTGTACCAAAAAAATACACGTGATTTTTGGGTAGGTGGAAGGGGTGAGTCTAAAACCTCACCACGTATCACCAGCGGGGAAGGTTTAAAAAGTTGCTAAAAAACATCACGTGATTAATAGACGACCCCTTACTAGACTACACAGATTGAAAATAAATGAAACCGAAAAAAGTATTTTTTTTTTTACCATCTTGAGATGTGGTAACGACTCATGTGTGTCGAACTCTGATCTTGTTTCTATCCAACTCTGATCTACAAATAACTTTCCCTGCATCTATTATTTATTATATTTACTTTTACTGCTGCATTGTAACTAAGTATACTTCGTATTCAAACTGGAACCATATACAAAGATCTATTGGGCTATCTGTATGTGAAATTTTAAATTTAATTTGTTTTATTATTTTACGATAAAAACTCCGTTTAATCGTTAAAAATAGTTTTTTTTTTATAATATATATTACGACAATTTATAACCACAATGCTAACACAATTAGTATTTACCATTCTTTATGCCATTTCATCTTTGTTAAAAGTATTGAAAGTTTTAATTGAGTTTATTTAAATGTTGAATCAATTAGATATTAAGTTTGATAGACAATATCAAAAACATATTGTAGGCTGTCGATACCTTTATTTAAACTAAAATTCTGATCCTATCATCAAATTGAGAGCTCTATTGCTAGAAAATCAGCATTAAGTAGCAGAAATTTCGACCTTTTGTCGGCATTCCATTGAGTATTTTATATATATATATATATATATATATATATATATATATATATATATATATATATATATATATATATATATATATATATATATTCATTCCTTTCTCGGCATCGGTATATTTTTTGTTCCCTATAGTAGAAATGACTTAGCACATTCAATGATTTCAATTTGACATGATGACAGATCTTTTGTAAATATGTATAAGGTTTATTATTGCCTAAGACAATATCAAAACATATATTTGACGGGCATCTGTATACATATTATGGCAAAATTGGTTTGTCATAATGAAACAGAAAGAGGTTTGTTAAAATATTTTGTGTACATTGTGTATAGATATTTTATTGTTGTCTTTAAGAATAAAACCTTTCTATACACAATATTCTTTTAAATCTACTAATCACATACCTTGATGTATCAAAATGACACATATTTTATTGATACAGAAAATATGTTCCCAATTATTATTTGATCGTTAATTCCTCGAGTAGATAAATTTATCATAATTTTTTAATAATAATTTAAAAATATGATAATATAATATAATACAGAAATTGTTGCATGAAACGATTTTAGAATATCATTTGCTTTGTTGAATTTAAGCACCATCATTTGTTTTTAATAATAATAGTTGTATTCAAAATACTTTTTACATATTCGAAGTTAGTTTTTCTAAAAATTATATTATTTTATATTGCTTGATTTATTTTCTATGGCCATATTTCTTATAACCAGACAAAACAAAGTAGCAATAATTTAAAATATTTATTATTATAACTTTCCAATCTTCTATGCCCATATTGATGATTGATACCACTGTTTACATAATTCTCATTGTTATATAATAGCTAAGAACTCCCTAATCAATACTGTTTATGTAAACCTTTAATATCAAAAGTTTCTTCTTCGAAGTAAACTGAATTCAGTTTTATACGCATTTTGACTGTCGTTTTAGTGACAACATGAAACTGGTTGCTTTAATTAAATAGATAAGAATAAAATATTAACAAAGAGGGCAATAATCATTTTGGTATCATTGTAAGATTCCTTTAAAATATATTTTTCGAATGCATTATGTGATGTAGTTGTTTATTTACAACATATCCTAGTGGATGCAGGATATGTGGTCAATATTAATAAATTTACGTGAATACCTGCTATAGAAACTATCTTAATTCAGGTTTATGATAGAAAAGTAAAAAAGGTCGCCCCCCGAAAATTCGTCAATTTCAGACAGAAAACAATTACATCACGAGCAACCACATCAACTTCGCTCATATCAACGCCTTCATCATACAACCACACCAACAATACCGCAAACCTACAACCAACACCGCACACACGTAAGTCACTAAAAACAGTTAAATACAACTACTCCATCACAACTACCAATCCTTCCATATGCCGCATCCAATTCTACAATATGGTACAATATGGCAATCCTTCCGTCCAAAAAACACGGATATAATCATTAAAACCTAATAACCAATAATTCTTCTAAAATATTTTAGTACCGAAAAAAATCATCAATTCTTTCAAACTCCAATACCAGTAATCTCCCAGAAACACCTCCCTCCAAAAACCCGAATCATATTCATCATTAATTGAAAAGATTGAATATGAAATCGAAGATGCAACAATTGCAAAACACCTCGGCTCACTGAACTACAATTTCCGATGTTGTAAACGAATAATCTCCAGAGCAACAAACAACCCAACACTTTTATTCAGCATAATAATCCCAGAGTTCAAGACGTTCGACTCGCTACGGGCCTATTTTTAATGAATAGGTACTATCCCGTATCTCCCAGCACCCCTCCTTCTCCCATTCCTAGCCCTTGCACAAAGTGCCAGTTATTCGACTACGCAAGTAAAAATTGTACCAACCCTTTGAAATGACAAAAATGCACCCATGGCACAGACAAATGTCCGTCCTCTCTGCCTGCGAAATGCACATCATGTGGATCTCCCGACCATGCAGTGTGGTCACCGAAATGCCCAAACCGACCCAGAACTCCTATCGATGGTGTCCCAAATGTTAAAATAAGAAGCACAAACAAGAGATCTACCGAACTACCTACCGAAATCACACAAAACCCAAGAATCCACTCAGCACTCACCATTCACGACTATATAATTAATACATACACACAGGAAATGAATTTATCTGGCAACACAAACTGCGAGGATCTAATTAAAAAACTGAACAAGCGCTTCATATCAGATTATCAAATTGATATTCATGTTTGACCTAACCTCCCCTGACTCCCACACCCACCCTTCCGACCGATGAAACTTCCCAATCAATTGTAAATATCAATGGATAAGTTAAGATTAGATTCGCCAATAGCAATTCCTACAACAGTAAAAGTGTTTCAATAGACAGCTTTACAGAGACAAATAACATTGAAGGACATTTATTTGTACAGACAAAAACGGGACCGGACAGTATCTTCACCTTTAGAGACTCTCCTAGTTTGACAAACCATGGGAATCTAATTACTAACAAGGCAAGGGGGGAGCTTTAATCCACCTGAAACCTAAATTCAAACTTGGCAAAGCCAAACCCCCATCCCTTAATAACCCCCTCAATGATTGCCTCCAATTCACTATCCCCTTTCTCAATAAAAATAAAATCCACATATTCCTTGTATACATCCATTCTTACTCCGCGATTGAGCGGAATATTCTAACAATGGCATCCTTGTTGGAATATTCACTCATCGTCGGCGATTTTAATATCAACAAAACCAAAACACGTCAGATCCAATCTTTCTTAAGTAACTTCCTTTTTTGTTCGCCGTCACACCTACCCCACATTCATTATGCCCCAAAATAATGACACTACCCCCGAAAAAACCTTGTCAATTCTATAAGTGATAACCCTCTCCGCCGACCTTGGCTCAGATCATTTGACTATCTCATTCTCTATCAACCTTAACCACATCCCTCCCCCGGTCAGTCATCCTACTAAAATTAATCTCAACCTTACGAGCAGCCCTAGAGTCAGCTCCAAAATCCTATCCTATATAAACACCACAGACTTCAACAACCTTTCTCTAAACGACGTTGACAAATTCCAGACCCTCCTGACAAATTTAATCCTAAAACACTCGCCCAAATCCAAAACCAATTTTTACAAACCAACTCTGCCTCCCTCATCCTGACGCTAATCAAACAAAAACGATCACTTAACCAAATATACTGCAGAACAGAAGACAGTTCATTAAAATCTAAAATGAATAGACTAAATAAAGATAAACATAGACTTATCTTCCAGTTTCGAACCAACAAGTGGCTGCCAGTCTGTCTATAAATAGAGAAGGACGCAGGATAAACATACTGGGATAAAATTAAAAAGATCACCAAATACCGCCCATCATTCTATATCCCCGACATTTCTTATAATGACCAACAGTACTCCTCTGGCTCTGAAAAAGCGTCCATTTTTTCCAAACACTTTAAAGATTCATTTTGCTCCTCTACTCTCCCTCCTGTGACAAACCTAACTTCGACAGACTAAACTCATGGTTCAACGACTACTCTAAAAATGACAAGACAGACCTAGATGAAATAACCTACTTACCGCCTACCGCCCCTTAGTCCTCCTTACAGTCCTAATCAAAATTTTAGAACAGATCCTCAAAAATAGATTATGGAATTTGCTCAAGAACTCTATTCCACCATATCAATTTGGATTCAAGCCTTCCCACTCCACCGACCAACCCCCTATATATCCTCAGCAATAACCTACAAACCGCATACCTCCGTAAAGATCATTCTGTTGCCCTATACCTAGACATAAACAAAGCTTTTGACAGTGTGTGGCATGCCGGCCTCCTGTTCAAAATACATCAACTAAATGTCCCTCCGTATCTCATTTATATCCTTAAACATTTCCTATATGACAGATCCCTCCAAATTAAAATAAATAACGCCCTCTCCTATGAATTTTCCCCTCTCCAAGGCCTTCCCCAAGGCTTCCCTCTCTCTCCCTTACTTTATAACATATACTGCCACGGCATTTACAACCATAACCTTGCAGAAAAATCCCAAATCAACCTCTCCGCCTATAACCTACAATATGCCGACGATACCGCCCGCATATCCCACAATAAAACTCTACAAGAAAAAACGACGGACGAACAACTACAAGCCCTCACGGACAGAATTCCTCACGGACCCTAATTTGGTTTAACCGGTGGAGACTCACTGCAAATCCCTCAAAATGCCAACTCTTCATCCCTAATCAAAGAATTTCTCCCAATTCTCCACATATCCACCTAGACCTAGACACAATCCATTTCTCACTCAAAATTAAACCTAATTGCTGAAATACTTTTTTATTTATATTAAATAATTAATACGGTCTAAATCACAGACAAGTTTAAGAAATTTTACATATATTTTAGTTGAATTAAACAATCCTTTATATATTTTAGTTCTGTCTCTCTAGTCTCTTTCTAACTAGTCTCATGTATCTAGCGTCGTCTTTCTAGCCCCATGTATCTAATCCCGTTTAGCTAGTCTCATGTATCTAGCCCCGTCTGTCTAGTCTCATGTATCTAGCCCCAGGTATCTAGTCTCATGTATCTAGCCCCGTCTATCTAGTCTCATGTATCTAGCCTCGTCTATCTAGTCCCATGTATCTAGCCCCATCTATCTAGTTTCATGTATTTAGCTTCGTCTGTCTAGTCTCATGTATCTAGCCCGTCTATCTAGTTTCATGTATTTAGTCTCATTGATATATGCAACCAACTACACATCTCATTTGCCTCCGCCAGCACCTAATTTAGAATTTTCCCGCCTCGCGTCTATATTTTGAATTTTCCCGCGCATCTGGAAGTTCCGAAAATGGCTGCCGGAAGTCAAAACCGGAAGTCGAAACCGTCAAGGTCAAGGTTAGGGTAGGGGGTTAAAAGTCATCGCGCATGCGCATGACTGTGTTGGCGGTGGGTCTAGAACATACTATCTTTCCCTACTGCCGTCACTCTAGTAAATTCATCCGAGAAGCTTTTCATCATAAACAGACAACTCTACCGAAAAGCGAAGGCAGGACAATGGAACTAGTTTCTAATTAGTTAATGAGAACAAAACTGTTTAACTGTGTGACTGTTTGTACTATTAGTTAATGAGACTTATTGACATACTTCTCACTTTCGTAATAAAATAAAACTGTATTATAAGAAACTTGTCTCTTTTTCTGCAAGAATTGCAAATACCCGGGTACCCGGGTATAAGAAAAATTAATACCCGATACCCGGGTATTAAAAAAAGTCGGGTACGCGAAAACCCTACTCTGAACAAACTTTCCGGATCTTGGAGACAATCATCTTCGCAAAGTTGATCAAAATATCGTTTCAAGTTCCACTGACGAGTTTTAGAAAATTCAGGGTTGATAGACTACTTTTCTGCTATACTATTTGCTTGCTTTTTTAATTTTCAAATTTATGTCAACACCTTAACAATTCTTCCAGGTAAATATTGACACGTGTTAAGGCATTTGAAAGAACAGTGGCTTTAGAAGTGCTTTAGATGATGGATCGATAATATAACTTGTAGTTGACGGACTTGTAGTTCCTGATCTTCTTCTTAATAAATGAAATAGATTCATTTCATTCACCTGATTTGCAATTTAACAGAATTGTTTTCTTTAGCGCATTTCGCACTTCAACAAACCGAACTTTTAAAACAAAAATAGCATCACAACGTTCTGCCCGTCCATTAGGTTCAAATTTAATTCAAAGTTAGTTCAAATTAGGTTTCAGATTGTTTTTAATGTTATCGAAGTTGAAGACTCCGTATTTTTATCAGATATAAAACTTGATACTATGCCCAAAAAAATAAATTTTCTGAACCGTTTCAAAAAAATGTTGCATGTTCCTCTCTTGCTGCTCTCATCATTAAGTACTAAATTTAAGTTACGAGCAGCACAGTGAACATATACCGTATTAGGCTTAATATCTTTGATGAGTTTTTGAACTCCACCATAAGTACCTTTTATTGTGTTAGCGCAGTCATATCCTTGTTCTCCACACTTATTTAGGAGGTATATTTGTATCTACACTTAATAAAAAGTTGGAACACAGGCTGAATATATAAATATATTCAACCTTTCCGGAGCTCTATATCATTATTGAGTCTTTTTAGGAGTACCTTCGTGGCACTCAACAAAAACCAGAAAAATAACATTGTTTTTTAAGATCATGTCTTTCTGATAACTTAAATAAATAGTCATCTTCAGACGCTTATCGAGATTTATCTCTCATCAGTGCAGCTTTGCTTTTATGAATAACAGTATGTAGAACACTTGAAACCGACGTGGATGACTAGGGGGTTATATATTTTTAATTTGACATTTCGTGAGAGAGACAGGGAATTAGCAGGTTATTGATTTAGAATTGGTAAAACCATGCTAGTTATAGAGCTCCGGAAAGGTGGAATATATTTATATATTCAGGCTGTGTTCCGACTTTCTTAAGTTTATATGATTATCTATAACATAGTATGGTTTTACCAATTCTAAATTATCATTTAAATCATTAATCTGCTAAGTGCATGTCTCTCTCATGAAATATCAAATTAAAAACATCTAACCCCAAGTAGCCCAAGTGGGTTTCAAGTAAGTGTTTTACAAATTGTTATTCATAAAAGCAAAGCTGCACTGATGAGTATTTTATCCGGCCCTTTGGTTGCTTAACAATTCATGTAAAATCGGATCGGATTTTGCTAATAACTCAACAATACTCAAAAAGTTTCCTCGGGAACTTGACCAGGGACATGACCATTACTCTCTGCGTTTTCTTTGTGGTCACGAAAGACTAAATTACACGTTAAAAGTGTTAGAGTTCCATCGAGGAGTCTAGAGAGTACTTAGCGCCAAAAAGATTCTTTTTTCTGGATCATGGACTCTAACTCTTCATCTTGTGTTCGATTTTGCCGCTATTGTTGATACGTAGGACAAGAATCTTTAGAATCCAAATGTCTCGTGTCTTTCTATGGCGTCTACAGTATGTTTCCAGTCGTCATTTCCTTCCATCCAAAGATATTGAAATTTTTTAGATGCCCGATTTGCGAATAACCAACGTGGTTCACAATACGCCTTCTGAAGAATTAAGGAATAGGTTAGGCATGCATGATCAAGTTTAACACCAGACTTAGAAACAATATAGTTATGTTTTTCTTGGAAAGATCTAATGTCATTGTTTTTTAGGAAACTACCCTTAGGTTTACAATGTCCGTTTTCGATCACGAATCGTTTCACTTGATCATTTAATTCTTTAAAATTACCCTTACCAGTAATATTTGGTGAAATTTTTCACACTAAAATATGATTCACTTTGATTTTTGCTAAAACCTTGTTGTGGTTGTTCTGGATCTGGATATACACTGGTATCAGGTGCTGCATCTGCCATACTGTTACGTTTAGTTACGTCCAATTCTCCACGTTCGTACTGTTCACTTGTTTTTCATCAATAAAGTCAACATTCAATAAAGGCTCCCTCTTTCTCTTTCGTTTTTCGCCCCCACTCAGATATTTGGCCTTTTGATAGTGGCATTTTGTCAGCTCTGCCACCCTATAGTTACGCCATTGGTTGCAATACACAGTTACCATCAACTCTAAACCCTGTCAAACACCCTAACTAAAACTTAACCAACAATCTAGTAAATTGTTTCATCCTTTGATCTGAACATTCCATCATTGCCATTGTCATCTTGACTATCTGATACTGGGAATATAATATAACTAGGAATATTTTATTTAATTTTGAAACAGATGTTGAATAACAATATTTTGATAATCCTATTATAATCTGAAAATATAACTGCATTGATTTTCTTCAATAATTCATTATAATAATTTCATTTTTGTTGTTAATTCATCATAAATCATAAATTTGTCGTATCTTATAATATTCAGAAAATTATATATATATATATATATATATATATATATATATATATATATATATATATATATATTTATATATATATATATATATATGTATATGTGTGTATATATATATATATATATATATATATATATATATACATATATAATCTGTACCTGTATAACCTGTATATTTTGTAATTTTCTATATAAATAAAAACAAAGGAGAAGCAAAGACCTATGGTGTACGGCGCGTGAATGTATTTAGTTATATTACAGAATGCTGGTGGATGTTTGTCAAGTATAATATGAAACTGCTAATGGTGTGACTGGAGAATTCAACTTAAGACAAGTGTTTACTGTAAGGGAACTCCGTTCTCCGTTCTCCGGCGTTTATATACAAATATTATATATACGAGCATATACGATCTCAAGGGATAATTATATAACAATATTATTTACTAAATATTGTTGACCGTCAATTTTTCAGTTGCCCTCATCTGTAATTTATTTTATCAATAAATACAACAGATTTGTTGAACAATAAAAATTTAATGGAAAAATAATCCGATTACGTAATTTAAAACCTACAATATTTTGATGTAATTGAATAAGAAATGTTCGTACCGAGAAATTTAAAACTGGTTGTTTTTTTTTTCACTTTATTCATTTGGTACCCACATCAGCTATTCTGTTTAAAATATGTTTAAAATAATATCTTAAATGCGATCTCTGGGTATTTTGTAAAATATGTTTATGAAAAGAAATGCAAATACAAAACACACACAAGTTGTTATTTTCTTTCAAACGGATACACATTCTCTTTTCTACGCAAAAATGTCAACTAGATAGGGTGATTCCTTACATGAAAACGACATATCAAATTTCTTATATAAAATGCGAAAAATTTGTAAACACAAGACCAAGGCCGAGGCCGCACTACGGTTATTCCCGCGAGCGGTAATCGCTATAACCGCAAAACCGCTCGAGAAACACAGTACGCTATGGGCAAAATCAGTCGCGGCAAATACCGCAAGTATATAAATTACATAAATTTATGGAGTTTTCATAAAATGTTGTTTTGATATTTAAAATGTCTAAAAGTTATTTTGATTTAATAGTACCACTGAATAAAATGAAATATTTTTTATTAAAATGAGAATTATCACTCATTGTCAGCATCACTGGTTATGTTCTCACGGCACACGCTACACTTTAGTCTGCATAACCGGCCGATTCTGTAAAAGAGACGTTAAAAGTTAATTGAAAATACGCCGTAAGTTTTTTTTATTTCCACTAATTTAATAAAAATATTAAAAATAGATAAATAAAATAATAAGATTGAGATACAAGTCGCTCTATTAATTTATTTTTATTATTAGCGAAAATAGAAAAATGTTAATGGCGTATTTTGAATTAACTTTTATGGTCTCTCTTACATGATCGGCCTCGGTACATATATTAAAACAAAACTGCTATAAAAAATTCTGACAAGTATATATATATATATATATATATATATATATATATATAAAAGTACAAACGTTGTATATTTTCATAAGTGAAAATATATATATATATATATATATATATATATATATATATATATATATTATATATATATATATATATATATATATATACATATATATATATATATATATAAGTTTAATGACGATGCAGTCAAAACTTTTGGTTGGGCAAAAGAAACTATTTGTTATATACTCGAGCTTTTGGGGAATGTTTATTCCCTTTAAAAGCCAACTACAAAAAATTATTTATTAGTTAACTCACATGGTCTTTAGACAGGTTTTATAAAAATATTTACTAACGTGAGGTTAATAGCAAAAAGCAGCTTCATGAACAATACTGAACAAATATTTAAAAAATAACAGGGTTAATTAATAAAGTTTTGACTGAATCCTCATTAAACTTAACTATATTTTCACTTATGAAAATATACATCGTTTATATTAAATAGCCAGTCATTAAAAACTATCTTCAAGTATATATAATATATATATATATATATATATATATATATATATATATATATATATATATATATATATATATATATATATATATATATATATATATATAAATATATATAAATTATTATATATAAATATATATATATATATATATATATATATATATATATATATATATATATATATATATGTTGTATTTGAGGTTTTCGCGGATAGATACCTGTGTTGTATTGTTTTCTCGGGGATTCCGCGTTGATGCTGAGGGTTGGCTCTGAAAAGAACCGGATTCTCGCCGTTTCGGCGAACTAACATTCGCCATTCTCAAGAGATATATGCGTCCGTGCGGGTCAACCGTTAAACGCATACTGAGAGCTCGTTCGTGCGATGCGACTACTTATAGCTGTCTGGCTTCGGGTCATGCGCGTTGTGTGCGGTTCTTCGGTTCGGTTGTTTGTTTGCCTTGTTGGTCGTACATGAGTCTGGGGTGTCTGGGATTGCATTTTGAGGGTGGATATGATCGGTCGCCATGCTGGGGGCAGTCTCAAGGAATCGTCTCTCGTGTTCATGCAGTAGTCTCGTTTTTCTATCTCTATGGCTTCTCTGTATACTCGTGACATTTCGTGGCTAATCTGTGCAACAGTCCTTTAATTTATAAAGTCCATCCAGTGACCGGTGTTTGTGTGTTGGACAAGTGCCGATGAAACTTTGTCTCTGTGTCTGACTGAAACTACATGTTCTTGAATCCTAGCAGATATTTTTTTATTGGTACGTCCAATGTAGGTTCGTTTACATGTTCCGCAAGGTATTTCGTAAATTCCATGGGATTCTAACGGGATGGTGTCTTTAACGCTGCGTAGCATGGAGGATATTTTCTGGTTAGGTTTGAAAATCGTGTCGATGTTGTATCTTTTAAGGATTCTGGCGATTTTGTCAGTTGATCCATGAACATATGGTAGGTATGCTGTGCTAACGGGTTTCTGGCGTTCTTCAGTTCTTTGGCTACTGTTCTCTGTACGACGGAAAGCTCTGGATATTAAGCTGTTTGGATATCCATTTGAAGAAAGAGCCTCTCGTAAGTTCCTCAATTCTTTCGGTAAGTTAAGCTGGTCGGCTAGTCTTTTGGATCGGGTGGTAAGAGTGTTGACTACAGATGCTAGTTGTTTGGGATGATGGTGCGAAGAAGCGTTCAGATATCTGTCTGTGTGGGTTGGTTTTCGGTACACAGTGTGACACAAAGAGCCGTCAGGTTTCTTCTGTACCAAAACATCCAAGAAAGGAAGTCGTTGATGATTTTCTATCTCCATTGTGAATTTTATTTGGTCGTGTTGGGAGTTTAGATGGTTAAGGAATTTGTCCAGCTCTGGTCTGCCGTGGGGTCAGATTACAAATGTGTCGTCAACATATCTTAACCAGAGGGTAGGTTTAAGTGCGGCTGATGAGATTGCCTTTTCCTCAAAATCTGTAAGAAATATGTTGGCTATTACTGGGGATAGAGGTGAACCCATTGGTGCTCCTAGGACTTGTTTGTATACTTGACCATCGTACCTAAAGTATGTATTCTTTAAACAATGTTCTTCCAGACCTGATACATACTTTTCTGGTTTTAATTTTGATCTTATGGTGTTTAAGGCCTCAGGGACCGGTACTTTTGTGAATAAAGATACAATGTCAAAGCTCACAAGGAGGTGGCCGGGCTGGAGTTGGTGATTTTTCAGTATGTCTATGAAGTGTTCAGCATTGCGGACATAGGAATCATAATCTTCGGCGTATGGTTGTAAACATTTTGCTAAATGTTTCGCAAGAAGTTGGACCGGTGAACCAACGGAACTTACTATTGGTCGTAGTGGGGCTCCATCTTTGTGGATCTTTGGTAAACCATATATCTTGGGACACCGTGAAGATTTCTCCCTTGGTATAAGATAATTCATTGTTTCCTTGTCAATGCTAGAGCTTAGAATCTTTTGTCTGGTAGTTTTCTCAAGATAGGTTGTGGGGTCCGTTGTACTGGGTAGATAAGCTGGATCATCTAAGATTGTGGTCATTTTTTGTTTATAGTTAGTACTGTTCATGACTTCAGAGCAATTTCCCTTGTCAGCTGGTAGGACCACAATGCTGTTGTTTTCTCTTAGTGCCTTGAGGGCTTTGAATTCCTCGTATGAGATGTTTCTTGTCGGTGGTTTGGCAGATCTTAAAATGTGGCATGTTTCCTGTCTTATTGTCTCGGCTAATGTGGCAGGGAGTTGTGAGATAGCAGTCTCGACACCAGTGATTATGTTCTCTTTGGGAAGGCGAGTTGGTGCTATTGCAAAGTTAAAACCCTTGGCCAGTACGGTTTTGGTAGGTTCGTCTAGGGCCTGATCTGAAAGATTGTAAACCACTTTGTCGATGTTGAGTGCTTTTGGTGCAGGTTTTTGTCTCCGTCTGAGAAGGTTGTATTTTTAATACTATTGGTAATTAATAATCTATTCTGTACGGCTCTGTTGTTAGATATTAAGTCTAACTGTTGCCAGAGGAGAGGGTGTAGCGTAGTGGTTAGAGCTATGTGGGTTGTCAGGATATTTTGACTGATGCTGTCAAGTTTCTGTCGTTTAGTTTGGATTTCGTCCCGAAGCAAAGCTTGACTTGCGTTGTGTAGTATTTTGTTTGACCTGGCAGTCGGATTTTGGTGTGACAGTCTCATACAGACGGGTGTTATGTCAGTATCTCTACAGCGACGTAAAAATGCTAAATCGCATAATAATTGAGAGCGCTTTGTCCTTAGTTTCTCGAAACTACGGGTGAGGTGGTAAATTTCCTCCCCGTGGATGTTTTGGTACAGAAGAAACCTGACGGCACTTTGAGTCACACTGTGTACCGGAAACCAACCCACACAGACAGATATCTGAACGCTTCTTCGCACCATCATCCCAAACAACTAGCATCAGTAGTCAACACTCTTACCACCGGATCCAAAAGACTAGCCGACCAGCTTAACTTACCGAAAGAATTGAGGAACTTACGAGAGGCTCTTTCTTCAAATGGATATCCAAACAGCTTTATATCCAGAGCTTTCCGTCGTACAGAGAACAGTAGCCAAAGAACTGAAGAACGCCAGAAACCCGTTAGCACAGCATACCTACCATATGTTCATGGATCAACTGACAAAATCGCCAGAATACTTAAAAGACACAACATCGACACCATTTTCAAACCTAACCAGAAAATATCCTCCATGCTACGCAGCGTTAAAGACACCATCCCGTTAGAATCCCATGGAATTTACGAAATACCTTGCGGAACATGTGAACGAACGGACTTTAGAAATTCAAGGACTGTTGCACAGATTAGCCACGAAATGTCACGAGTATACAGAGAAACCATAGAGATAGAAAAACGAGACTACTGCATGAACACGAGAGACGATTCCTTGGGACTGTCCCCAGCATGGCGACCGATCATATCCACCCTCAAAATGCAATCCCAGACACCCCAGACTCATGTACGACCAACAAGACAAACAAACAACCGAACCGAAGCACCGCACACAACGCGCAAGACCCGAAGCCAGACAGCTATAAGTAGTCGCATCGCACGAACGAGCTCTCAGTATGCGTCTAACGGTGCCCGCACAGACGCATATATCTCTTGAGAATGGCGAATGTTGGTTCGCTGAAACATCGGGAATCCGGTTCTTTTCAGAGCCAACCCTCAGCATCAACGCGGAATCCCCGAGAAAACAATACAACACACACACACACACACACATATATATATATATATATATATATATATATATATATATATATTATTACTATCGTACATTCCCTTTAAAGAGAGCGTGTAAACTTGAACAAATTTTATGACAACTCAGTCATGCGGCGACGTTCTTCCCAAATCCTCTTCATTCGTGCACTATGTTCTTTTTTCCGTTCGTCCGTCCACTTTTTTCCTGGCATCTTTGGGAGCAGTTCTTTATCAAATTTATGGTGCATTATGGTGTTTCTAAATTTAACCGGATCATTCATTAGACTCAACTAATAAGTTCAACATTCATTCTCATAGAAATTAAATTATTTTTGTATGGATTTTATTTACAATCGGAATATTCCCAAATATCAAAACTATAAAAGCAAGATATCCAGCTATATTTTTTTGGGTGTGTTTTTGTTATTTTTGCCCACTGAAGAGGTTGCTTTCTTTAAATTTTACCACTTGAGGCCCTTCTAGTTGCCTAGCAGACACATTTACACAATTGGTTTCTTAGTAGCACAGGAAAATATTTTATAGAGACTGGACAAAGATGAAACTACATCATAATCAGTATTTGTGTTACGATAAAAGCACAAAATGTAAAAAGCGGTAAATGTAAACATTTACAGGTTTATGTACACATCTACCAAATTGATAGCTAAATGTGATTTTAAATTGGAGATCAGCTTCATATACGTACATTTACCTGTAGAAGTACACATTTTCCAACATAATAGTAATTATATAAGTAAATATTAGGTAATTATATAGGTAAAAGTTAAAAATAATAAACATAAATAAAATATGCTTATGAAATATACTATGTTAAAATGTGTTTGAAACAATTTATACTATTTAATTATATATAAAAACAATTAATATATTTTGAACATAATTTATTTTAAAAAATATTATAAAAATACGATCGTCATACGTTATACCTATAATTGTATCCGTTATACTTATCCGTTATACCTATTCCTTATAATTTTATCCGCTTATATAACAAATTTCTTTTTTTATAGGAATTCGAAGTTCATTATTTATGAGACCTAATCACGCAAAAAAAAAGTAAATATAAGGGTTTTTAAAAACCTTTATACATTTGCCGACACAATTAGGTATATGTACACATTTGCCGGAAATACTTGGTAAATGTGAGTTGAACTTACATTTTCCAACAAAGAAGGTAATATGTGTAGGCAAATGTGCACATTTTCCGAACTACGTACTTTTACCGTAACATATGCATAGCATTACGATTTGCATATGTAGGTATAATACTGGGTGTCCCATTTTAATCCGCCAGTAGCGATAATTCTGAAACATTGCATTGAATCTAAAAGTGTTCCAAATGAAAAGTTAATGGTTCTGAGGGGGACATCTGATGCCGTAGACTTTGCCCCCCCCCCAGCCCCCCAAGGGGGGCGGGAACAGGGGGCAACTTTAAAATCTTAAATGGAAACCCCTATTTTTTATTGCAGATTCTGATAGAGGGTTAAAAAGTATGTAAGTTTTATCCGAAACATTTTTTTTATTGGTCGAGAGATGGCGCTGCAAATGTAAAAATTAGGTTTTTTGTCAATTAAATTGCGAAAATCGTCGTAATTAACGTAATTAACTGTTATTATTACTTAAGACTTACTCACAACCTTACAAGGTTGTTTTTTTCTCAGCCTGCTCAAATACCACCACCCCCCCCCCCCCCCCTACAAAGACGTAAAGTACTCAAAAATAGCGATTGAGTACTTATTTTTCAAATTAAATAATGGTAAAATAATTCAAAAAAGAATGTCATTTTTTTTTCAAACAGTGTTTGACCGGGCCCCCCACATAGCCATTGTGTGTTTGTTTGTGTGTTTGTCTGTGTGTTTGTCTGTTTGGTTGTCGTATGTTACATGGGCATTTGAGTGTGCGTGTTCATGCGTGTGCGTGTGTGTGAGTTCGTCGCCGTTGCAATTCACAAGAACTGCTCGAAATTGTGTCCCTGATGGTCTCGACACAATCGTATTCGTTTGGCGAAATTCTCCACGCACGCCCGCAACGTATTTGGAGATATTTCACGACAGGCATTAGTTATCCGCACCATCATGTTCTCGCGCGTGGTTGGAGGATCGCGGAAGACGACGTCTTTCAGGTAACCCCAAAGGAAGAAATCAGGCGATGTCCAGTCCGGAGATCGGGGTGGCCAAACAATAGGTCCTCCGCGACCAATCCATTGCGCTGGAAACAGCTCATCCAAATGTTGTCGAACCGCACGAGCATAGTGTGGTGGGGCACCGTCCTGCTGGAACCACATCGTCCTCCGGGTACGCAAATCGACTTCTTCTAGCAGCACAGGAAGATCGTTCTGGAGAAATTCCAGGTACCTCGCGCCATTTAACGTCCTGTCGAAGAAGAATGGTCCGATTATCTGCGAGCCGAGAAGTCCACACCACACGTTGACACTCCATCGCTGCTGTGCGTTCACTTGTCGAACCCAGTGGGGGTTTTCAGCACTCCAATAATGGGCATTGTGGATGTTGACAAATCCGGTATTCTGGAAAGTGCACTCGTCGGAGAACAGGACTCGGTGGAAGAATAAACGGTCGCGGTCGATCTGCTGCACAGCCCAGTTGCAGAAACCCACACGATTGGCGAAATCATTTCCATGAAGTTCTTGAACGCGCATGATGTGATACGGATGGAACTTTGCCGCGCGGAGTAACCGTTGAGCCGTCGATTTCGGTATGCCGATTTCTGCCTGGATTTCTCGGAGACTGATATGGGGATTGAGGTGTACAGCTCCAAGTATGGCTATGGTGCGGGGGTCGTCATCCACAAGATTCGCTCGAGGTCGGTGTCGTTGTAGGTGACCTTGGCGCAAACGTTGTTCCAGCCCTCGCATTGTACTGCGAGACGGACACCGACGATCCGGGAATCTTTGGCGATACAGTTCTACTGCATTGGTGTAATTGTTCAGCGACTCTCCAAGTCAAGTTTTCCAAACACTGTTTGATAAAAAAATGACATTATTTTTTGAATTATTTTACCATTATTTTAATTAAAAAATAAGTACTCAATCGCTATTTTTGAGTACTTTACGTCTTTGTAGGGGGGGGCGGGGGTAGTATTTGAGCAGGCTGAGAAAAAAACAACCTTGTAAGGTTGTGAGTAAGTCTTAAGTAATAATAACAGTTAATTACGTGACGATTTTCGCAATTTAATTGACAAAAAACCTAATTTTTACATTTGCAGCGCCATCTCTAGACCAATAAAAAAAAAGTTTCGGATAAAACTTACATACTTTTTAACCCTCTATCAGAATCTGCAATAAAAAATAGGGGTTTCCATTTAAGATTTTAAAGTTGCCCCCTGTTCCCGCCCCCCTAGGGGGGCTGGGGGGGCAAAGTCTACGGCATCAGATGTCCCCCTCAGAACCATTAACTTTTCATTTGGAACACTTTTTGATTCAATGCAATGTTTCAGAATTATCGCTACTGGCGGATTAAAATGGGACACCCAGTATATTTTCCAAAATTAACAAATTGATTAAGATATTTTGCAGGTATATAAAACATGACGTTTTTTATTGTTTTATATGTATATATATATATATATATATATATATATATATATATATGTATATATATATATATATATATATATATATATATATATATATATATATATATATATATATATATATATATATATATATATATTTATATATATATATATATATATATATATATATATATTTATATATATATATATATATATATATATATATATATATATATATATGTGTGTGTGTGTTGGTTTGTTTTCTCGGGGATTCCGCATTGATGTTGGCACCCAGTATATTTTCCAAAATTAACAAATTGATTAAGATATTTTGCAGGTATATAAAAACATGACGTTTTTTATTGTTTTATATGTATATATATGTATATATATATATATATTTATATATATATATATATATTTATATATATATATATATATATATATATATATATATATATATATATATATATATATATATATATATATATATGTGTGTGTGTGTTGGTTTGTTTTCTCGGGGATTCCGCATTGATGTTGAGGGTTGGTTCTGAAAAGAACCGAATTCTCGACGTTTCGGCGAACTAACATTCGCCATTTTCAAGAGATATATGCGTCCGTGTGGGTTAACCGCTAGACGCATACTGATGCGTCAGTATGCGTCAGACAGTATGCGTCTAACGGTTAACCCGCACGGACGCATATATCTCTTGAAAATGGCGAATGTTAGTTCGCCGAAACGTCGAGAATCCGGTTTTTTCTAGATGTATGGGTATAACCTTTGCCACAACCATCAGGCCCCCCTTCGATTCGGGTCTGTAGGCACTAGCCTATTCAAAGGGCCAAGCTTCTTTGCACATGTGCGGGTTTCTTTCTTTGTGCAGCTACGTTTAGTGCAGGGGTGGGGAACCTGCGGCCTTAAGGCCGCATGCGGCCTTTTTGATTTTCCTTGGCGGCCTTCTTAGATATTTTAATTTTAACCTATAATTTCGAGCCACCCAGAGAGAAGTACTAGTGAGAACGAACTGTCATGTACCGTCTTTGTTTAACACAAAACTTGGGTGGAAATTAAATCACGTGATCTGATAGAACGGGCCAATGAACGTGCAGCAAATTTTCCTCCTTTCTAGGTGCTGCGTTGTGATTTATATTTCAATATTAATACTTATTTAAAACAATTGGTTGTTGTTTCGTCTGACCTATCGTGCCGGATGCAAAATTTGCATTTTTTGTTTGTTGTTAGTGGCGTCTGTTTTGTAGTGTGTTTTATTTTTATCAAAATCGTTTAAAGTTAGTTATTAGTTATTTGTTAATTTGTGTTTTACCCATTATGTCAAAAAAGAGAAAATTGAATGAAGAAAACAGAACTTTTAACGAAGATTGGGAGCTACAATATTTCCTCATTTCTGTGAAAGATAAAATGGTTTGTTTGATATGCAATTCTACAATAACCACATTAAAAAAATACAATGCAAACCAGCATTATGTTTCTCACAAAGACCATAAATATGCTAAACTGGAAGGAGAAGCGCGAAAAAGCAAAGTACTACTGCAACTGATGTTACCTATAAAATAGCATATATTCTTGGAAAACGGGGAAAACCATTTAGTGATGTGGAAATGATAAAGGATTGCATTGTTGAAGCAGTAGGATGTTTAGATCCAGAGAAAGTTGAGAAATACAAACAATTACCCCTTTCCAGAAGGACCATAACTTATAGACAGCACGAGTTAGCGCAAAATATAACAGAACAGCTTCACTCAATTATACAAAATGAAGATATATATTTTTCGCTAGCATTAGATGAATCTACTGATGCAACGGACTCAGCTCAGGTTTTGTTTTTCATTCGTGCTGTCACTGAGGATTTTACTTGTTTCGAGGAACTACTGGCATTGGGTACTCTTACCGGAAGAACTCGTGGAGCTGATATCTACAACAGTTTTAAAGAAAAATGCCAAGAAACAGGACTAAATATGGATAATTTAGTGAGTGTGTGCACTGATGGTGTACCTTCCATGAAAGGATCACGAGAAGGCTCCGTTTCATTGCTGAAAAAAGACAATTCAAAATTAGAATTTTTTTTTTTCATTTCACTGCATATTGCACCAACAAAATCTTTGTGCTAAATCCGCTACTTTAAGCAATACTATGGATAAAGTTATTAAAATTGTTAACTTTATACGTGCAAATGCGACTCGACATCGTCAATTTCGAAATATGCTTATGTCTGATGATGAAACATATAGTGTAGATTTGCCATATCATTCAAAAGTACGCTGGCTATCAAGAGGACAAGTTTTAGCCAAAGTTTTAAGTTTTCGAAAAGACATTTTGAGGTTTTATGAGGTACAACAACAGCAATGCGAATTGTTGGATGACGGATTTTGTAGAAATGCTGCATTTTTGTGTGATATCATGATAAAACAAAATGATTTAAATATTTCTTTGCAAGGCAGGACAAAACATATATATGATATGTGGCAAAAAATCCAGGCGTTTAGAAAAAAGTTAATAATTTTCAAAAGTCTCTTCTCTCAATCACAAATTTCTGAAGAACATTTCCCACAGTTAGCTAAAATGATAAATGAACAAGAATATGTATGTGAAACATTCCAAGATTACATAACTGTTTTGGACTTATTAATTGAAGAATATACTGAAAGGTTTTCTGATTTTGAAAAACATACTAGTACAATGAAATTAGCGTACGAACCACATTTAGTTGACATTTCGAAGGCACCTAGTGAACTACAAATGGAATTGTTTGAGTTATGTGAAGATACTATTATAAAAAATCTTTTTGATTCCAAAAAAGACGTAGTGGAAATATGGAAAAATGCAGTTGAATATCCAAAGTTACGTCAACATGCTCGTCGATTGATTTCTTGCTTTGGAACTACATACTGCTGTGAATCAACTTTTTCATATTTAACGCAAATTAAGAACGAATTAAGGACCCAGATAACTGAAGCACATTTAGAAGACCAATTGAAGTTACGAGTTACAAAGTTGGAACCTAATATTCAATTTCTTTCCAATAAAAAACAAACTCAAAAATCCCATTAAATTTCGAGGGTGAGTCAAAAGTTATTTGCAATGTTTGGCATAACTCTTACATTGTTCATTTTATTTTGATCCCAATTCCTCAATTTGTCTTCCTTTTATAGCAGATAGATCGTGGCCGCTCCATTAGAATTTTGTACCAAAGAGGAACGAGCAGTGATTTTTTCAGTGGGTTTTAGTGGTCGGAAGGTGTACCAGATGTCGCTGATTTCATAAAAGACTCGTACTTTGCCGTTACAGAGTGTCTACGAAAGTATTGAAAAATTAAAAAATGGTTCCGTCATGGTCGTACAATTTTCGAATTTTTCATCTATTCGTAGACACTCCGTTGCGAGACATTGTTCACAAATTGTGCCAAAATTCTTTGATGGATTGCAGCCCCTGATACACAACAGCATAGCATTAAAATAAACGAGGACAGAGGTTCGTTCTTGCAGACTATTCAGTTGTAAAAGTGATCGTAGTCTTTCTGTTAGTTCTGTATCTATTTTTTTCTAACAAAATGTTAATAAAGTGCTGGCCTTTTTTTTTAGCTTTGAAACCCCACACGCTCAAGAATTTTCATAATTTTATGCGGCCTCTGTATTATACCCGAAATTTAAAGTGGCCTTCCATGATAAAAAGGTTCCCCACCCCTGGTTTAGTGTATCACACCAAATTGACACCAGAAGTTATTATTGATTGTACCGCCATGTAAAGAGTGCACCTCTTGTTTTCTCTTGGACCTTTAACGTTAGGCGTTAGGACACTTAAAGCTTTTGTTACTTTGTTAGCTTTCTGGGCGATTTTCTCGATCTTAACCCGTAGATAGTTGATGGCTAGACCAGCAAGATTCGCGATACTCTGAATCGAAAAAAGACACTTTTAGCATGTTTGTGTGTGACTAAAAACACAGCCTCCGTTTTCACTGCAGCTATTGTCAGATGGTTGTCGTTCATCCAGGTTTGGACTCTGCTCAAGGCAGTATTTGCGTTGCTTCGCATTTGTTCGATTGTTCTTACCGTGACCACGATCAAAGTCTTCAGCGTCACACAGCAGATTAATGCCTTCAGTCTCATTAGATCGTCGTATAAGATAATCCACAGAGTTGGTCCTAGAACAGAACCCTGTGGAGACCCTCACCTATTTCTTTACTGGAATTTCTGTCATTATGTATTCATCTATCTGTAAAATAGTCTTTGACGATGTTTATAAGACACGTGGATTTTCCTATGTCTTCCATTTTATTTTTTATCAGACACCATGACGCTGTATTAAAAGCGTCCTTAACATCTACTAGTATCATGGAAAATCATCTTGGTACCCCAGTTTCGTTTGATCCCCTTGCTATTTTTACTACTTCGTGTAGGGCATTCGTGGTGGATCTCTCCTTTCTGAACACATATTGACTTTTGGAGAACCGCCTTTCTCCTCAATTTCATTCAGGAGTCTTTGGTTAATGAGATTTTTGTACAGTTTCCCTAGCACGTTGATCAGACAAATTGTTCTGTATTAGACAGCTTCTTCTTCTTTCTTTTGTGGTTTCTTAATTAGAATCAGTTAGTCTTGTCCAGTCTGGTCTTGTCTAGTCTGGTCTTGTCCAGTCTGGTCTTGTCTTGTCTGTTCTTGTCTAGGCTGGTCTTGTCTAGTCTGGTCTTGTCTAGTCTGGTCTTTTATAGTCTGGTCTTGTCTAGTCTGGTCTTTTATTATTATATATTATATATATATATATATATATATATATATATATATATATATATATATATATATATATATATATATATATATATATATATATATATATTATATATATATATATATATATATATTATATATATATATATATATATATATATATATATGTATATATATATATGGACCCTGTTATCCTGTCATCAGGAAACTGTGTGGGCTTAACTTAATTACCCCGATTCAAAATTTCAGATCAGGATCCAAACCGCGTTTAAATATTAGGAACCCTATATACTTTGGTCCGAGTAGGGAACTGTAGGGCTTACATTTGTTTGCCCGATAAAATATTCCAGATCAGATGCCTTACTGTAGTTAAATATAAGGAACCTAGTTTCAGGAGTCCCACCGCGCAACAGCTCGGACTTACACCCAATTAAATATGGTAGATAAGGGATTTCATTGTAGTCGGGTATAAGGGACCTTGTGCAAGCCAAAGTTTTTATGATCTCAAACATTGCTATCGCTTAGTCCAACAGCGGTTTCTATGCTTTGAGTAATGAGATTGGATTCTTTGAGCAATGTAATAAAACTAGAAATAAAAGTTAATAACCAAAATCAAAGTAAACAAATTGATTGATTAATTGATTTAAACAAAGCAACTTTTGTAATTATAAACTCATTAGCTTCACAACTTAAGTAGCAAATATAGTACAGCCAAATTTCAAGAGCATCACTATAAAACCACAATAATTGATCAAGTAAGCGCCTAGCTTCGTCTTCGTACTGCCCAACCATACATTTTGTTATAAATCTATTTTTTTTTTCGATCAAACTGCAACCATTTGTCTAAAACCTGCTCAACCGTTTTTTCTGCTTTGGAGCCTTTTTTTAATTCAACAGGAATATACGGTCCCCGTTTCGTATATTGAGTAGCAGATACGACCTACAAGAATAGGAGCAATAATTACCCAGTTAACTGTCATTTGTGAGTCACAAGTCATTTTTTTAAGAAAAAAAGAAGAACACATTTTATTAATGCATACACCACTATCTGATGAACCCGGTATGACGTGGTATGATGCAGATCCGCTATATACAGGTTGAAAAGGAAAGGAGCCAATACGGATCCTTGGGGTAAACCGTTGTTGAGTGATCTTTTCGTTAAAATTGGTAAGAGCAAGGACTTGATCACAGCAGCTGCGGTGTGGGCGGAAGCCAGCTTGCTCGACAGGGAATTCACTCAGATTTGTTTGGCTTATTCTGTTATATAAAAGTCTTTCCAGCATCTTGTACGTTGCACTCAGTAGGGCAATAGGACGATAACTACTTAGAAGGTTATCTGGTTTCCCCGGTTTAAGGAGTGCAATAATTTTTTAGTTTTTTAGTTTGAACTCGGGAGGGAGACTCGTTGATTGCAAGAAGCTGTTGAGAAATCTTTGTAGCCATTTTCTGGCATTGGGGCCGGTATTGACAAGGAACTCATTGTGTATTGCGAGAAAGCCTGGGGATTTCCCCATCTAAAGACTTCCAGTGGTCTTATTAATTTCATCCAGTGTGAACTGAGCAGGAGACGAATTGGTGTTGACAGTTTTCCTCAGGTTTGTGTATTCGCACTTTACGCGGCGGGAGTGTTTCTTAACTGATGGTGCTCTAGATGTGTGGACTATATGTTGTTGGCGAGATTATTTCCTTGGGTTTAGTGACGGCGGTTCTGTCACCAATTTTCCTTAAGAAATGCCAATTAAATTAAAAATCCATTTCCTCCACAGTCTCCCGCCATTTCTGCAATCTTCCATTATTCAAACTCTCGATTAGTTCGTCGGCTAACTCCGTGTCGCCAGATTCGATAAATTCCTTGTACAGTTCTTGTATCGCTGTCCTCTGTCCAGCCTGGGATATATTCCTTCCGAAAACCTCTTGGCATGTGTTTCTTAACTACTTCAATCACCGCTCCAGCGAACCAACGATAGTTCCCGGGGGTAGGAGGAATCCATTTTACATATTTGTCTAGTTCCTTAGCAAAGGATGCCCAATCGGCTTTACCAAAGTTCAATCGAGGACGTGGAGAAGATCTTATGATTGGTATTTGATGGCCCACCTCCAGCATAATTGGGCGATGTTGGCTATGTGGTAAATCCTCGAAAAACTTTACTGGAAATGTCGAGAGGTCTATCAGATTGATCGGAAGAAACGAAGCATAAGTCGGGATTGTATTCTCGTCTCCATCTAGCAGAATAGAACGATTTTCTGTCCTTGGAATCAAATATTAAGTGTGCATTTGCGGTCTCTGCCAATTCTGAGAGTATTACCCCATTGGTGCCATTCGATGCATAGCCCCAGATTGTGTTATGACAGTTAAAGTCTCCGGCATATATTGCTGGGTAGGGCAGGGTAGGTATATGATCATTTCCACCACTGGGTGTTTGATGGCTTGTATATGTTAAGGACCTCAATGCCCCCTATGTCGATTATTATTTGGTGGATATCATTGACCACCTCGGCGGAAATTAACTGGACGTTCTCTATGTCTGATTTGGTATAGGTTGTTATGCCGTGCGCATGCTGGTAGGTGCTGCCAATAAAGGTATAGCCGTGAATTATTTCTCTTGTTTTCATGTCTGCTTCAGTTGCTATATGAGTTTTTTGAACAGCTGCTATATCAATGTTTTGGCTTAGCAGAATTTTGGAAAGGCATTGGTTTTTACCTATGCTAGATCCTTCTGTATGCCTGGCATATCCTGACAGATGGTCCTAGATATCTGGTCGATAGACACTGAGGAGTGCCGTTTTGTTAATTATTTTGCATCGTACAGTTCAGTGTGTGTAAATAGTAGTTAAGAGATCACGTAGGGTGATAGTTTGACTGCCACTGATTCTAATCCTTACCCAGGGTGCACCACGCGGAGGAGAACTAGATTTGCACCCCCAAATTTGCACCTCCCAATCGGACTGATGATAGTGCTCGCCGAAATCGAATAATGTATTTTAAATAGAATTTTCCCCGATCGGGTCCGTAACAAAGTATACGTAATTGGGCCCTTATATTGCCCAGTGCCGGGTGCTGTTCGGTAGTCGGGCAAGCTCGATGATTTTTCTACCAGTGCGTATGTGTTAAAAAGTGTCTCGTTGATGTTTCACTTCAATTTAATTTGATGAAAGGTTGTGACAATAAAAGTTATCGTATCAATAGTTATAAGGTACCTGCAAGATGACTTGCAACATATTTCGATTACTATGATATGAAACCAGATGCGTTTCATAGTTGCGCAAATGTTAGAAGTGAAACCTTTAATACATTCATATTTCTTTGGTTATACCATTAGCAGCTGGCGAGTCTATTTTGACCAAACCGTTTATTAATCTTTCCGAAAATAACAATTTTATATATTGATTCCCTTAGGTGATTTCCCAAAAGGTCTTTTTTTAAATATTATAAAACTAAATATAGGTACGTCGAATAGATAAAACTATTCGAATTAGATTAGAAAAAAGCCTAGTAAAATAATATTACGCATAAAAGGCCACAATATTAAATAACATTAAGATTAGATGACACTGTATTCACAAAAAAAAACTAATCTGAATAATATTAGTTGCAGCATTAAATTATAATAAAACTAGACCATATTAGAATCACAAGATTTTATTTTCCGCAAATTGTGTGTCCTCTCTTTAGAAGAACCTTGTCATCGTATACTCTAGGTTTAGTGGAACTGATGACTTATCTGGTAATACAGTAACTTCACGGACATAATGCGCGATCATCAAAAGGCTTTCCCAATAGCGCAAGTTCGAGATGATAATGTCTCGGTCTAATCTAAGAGATTTTTTATAAATTACCGTAGATGCGTAAGTGTTATACATAACATAGTTATATAAGAGTAGCAAATCAAAGTAGATTTTTCTAACATATGCATTTGCATTAAAACGAAAAAAAACTGGATTAAATAAGTATTCTTAACAAAAACTTTTTGATTGTTGTTAAAAAGATGAAGCATAAAGTAAAACGTGTTTACGCATTATCTCCCAAAATTGAGAATAAATTGAATTGACCAAGTTTCACAATATAAATTCCTCAATACGTGTTATGATGATTATTTATTATGGACTTTTTATTTGGTCCGATGAATTTGTATAGTCGCAATTGTAATAGAATTTATTGAACTGTGTGTAAATTAGTAAATAATTGCAGCCCTAAATACAGAGCTCGATTCAATGTGTTATGTTAGATGAATATGGTGCCCCCGCGGTGTCTTACTTACACTCCGCCTCACTATTTATACCGACTTGTCGGCTATTGTTACAAATCTATATTATTTCCATGACTGGAAATACATTTATAATTCACACTAAAACACTCCCCAATAACTAATTCTATTTTAATTTGTCTCAATGCGAAACGTATTCACTAAAAATATTTTTTTAACAGCACACACAAATTCATTCATTATATTTCACACCTCAATGTCATTATCATAATTTGGATTCATACCTCAATACACATAAACCATAACTTTTCTTTACACAAAAAACACTTTAAAAACCACCAAACCATTAAACATAGTAATAAAACAAACATAAAAAGTATATTGTAAATCTAATCTATCTAATCTAATCTAAGAACATGTGGACCATACGTAAAAGACTAAACTTGATTATAAACAAAATATTGTAAACAAGATTATATAGATTTACAATAATTCACTTGAATTTGATCAATAACAAGAAATTAATAATCGTTGTTGTTTTCGTATGTATTCTCTTTTTAAACTATTCTTCGGATATTTTTTTTGACAGAAAAAACAGTATTAATTAGCAATTTTTTTAGAATTGGTAGATTATAGATATGGTGGTGACGACTTGTACTGCGACCTTTATAGATCTCTACCCTCTTCCTCTAAGCATTGGTGTACTTACCCAATTAGAGCGCCTCCTCTAATCCCGATTCCTTTACGAATTTCAGGTTCTGGGTGGGATTAAAGGACTGCAACTCCTCTGCGTTCAGGCAGTGAGCCCCAAGGTACATCTGTCTCTTGCGGAGCAGTGCTCCGCAGTCTTTGAGCAGATGTATGGGGGTTTCATCTGCTCAACCACAGAATCTGCATCCGTCATTCTCTTCTAGGCCTAGGGCCTTGAGGTGTTTTCTAGGTCTGCAGTGTCCCGTTAGGACTCCTGTCAGAATTCTAAGCTTGTTCCTATTTATTTTCAGGAATGCTTTTGTTCTTTTCTGGTTAAAAGATCCCAGCATCATTTTGGACTGCCTTAACCCTGGAAGTTCTTTCCAGGGTTTCATCCATTGTTCTCTCATTTCTTCATCTAAACTTTTGTGGATGGTGTTCTCACTCATGCCGCAAAAGGGTTCTGGACCTATAAAGAGACTACTGGATCCCTTGTTTGCTAGATGATCGGCTTCTTCGTTTCCGTCCATACCAGACGGAAGACATATACACAGTGTTTTTTTTCTTGTCTAATGTTGTTTTTGTCTTGATAGCATTTTGCTCTATGTGGTATGCTGAGGATTCGTCGCTCCAATTGGCTTTACTACTACACATTGTGTAGTTTTTCTCGAAGTGGTGCATTTCGTCTTTTGGTGCTTCCAGCCAGGGGATCTTGGCTGCGAGGCTGTTTCGGTCTCTGCTCCCAATTATTTTACCTCTGCCTATTCCTTGCTTGCTGACCCTTACAATCGCCGCTCTGGCGGCCCTTTCAATCACCAAGTATAGTGGAGTCAGATTCAACAGCAGCTCCATTGCTGCTGTCGGACACGACCCCATCGCCCCTGCGATGCAGACACACGCCAGTCTTTAAATCTTCTTAAGCTGTTTCCTCATAGAGGCCAGCTTGGTTCAACTTCCCCACGCAACTGCCCCATAAGTAATCGCAGGTCTCACTATCATGGTGTACATCCATCGCCGGATTGTGGGGTTACAACCCCATGTTTTTTCTGCCAGATTTCTGCACACTATTAGAGCGCGTTGGGATTTACCTACCACTGCCTCAGCGTGTCTAGTTCATTGGAGTTTGCTATCTAGTGTGATACCCAGATACCTTATCTCCTGTTTATATTCTACTGCCCTCCCATCTAACAGTATGGGCTGTAGGCAGTTTAGTTTTCTCCTTCTAGTAAATGGCATCACCGTGGTTTTGCTGGGGTTGAGTCTCAGTCCCACTGTTCCACCACTGTTCCACCATTGACACCATCTACTAGTTACTTTGAGGCCTCTCTGAACGATTTCACAGAGCGTTCCCTCAAACTTCCCTCTGGCCATTATGACTATGTCATTGGCGTAACCGTGACATTTGATGTCTAGGTCTTTCAGCCTAGGCAGTAGTTCATAAACTACCAGGTTCCACATTAGTGGTCATAACACACCTCCCTGTGGGCACTCTCGAGTTGTGGAGATCTTAATGGTGTCTCTTCCCACTTCTGTCTCCGCCGTTCTGGTTCTCAGAATTTCTCTCATCTACTTTGAGATAGTGCTGTCGATATTCCTTCTTTCGAGAGCCGCTTTGACAGCCTCGTGTGACGCCTTGTCAAGGTCTCCCTCTATATCAAAGAAGGCACATATCGCTACATATCGCTTTCTTTGTGAAGAATCACGAAATATCACATGATAGTGAGATATCACGTTTATTTATTTTTTCGTAGAACGCGCAATTTGGAATTTTGTTGAACGCTTAAAACATCACGTGATTAATGGACGACCCCTTTCATGCTTCCCGACAAAACTTTGTTAATTGCAGAATATTTCAATAAAGTCGATAGCAAATTGTTTTTGGATATTATCTGCTTCCGATAAGTGTTTAGACTTCAACTGACTCCTCTTTGCCTGAAACAAACTTGGTTTAAATTTGAATTTTTAACTGGCGATTCTATTTACATACTATTGTTTGGGTTTTGAGTGCGGGAACTCCGCCATCGATAACAAACACCGGTTTGATCCTGAAGTACATGAGTTTGCAAACCCGATGGTAAATCCCCAATAGATGCGCGTTGGGCAGTGGCGCTCCCTAGGAGTCCTTTGCCTGGTGCAGCCAAATCGAAACATCTCATCTTAAGCTAAGGACCAAAACCAACTAATTCTGTACAGGTTAGATACATGGGGAAGGATACCGATGGCCAAAACTTTGATTTCTAACGTTTCTAGTGGCATTGGTTTCCCTGAGGGCTCGATCAGCCTCCACAAACAGTGAACTCCTATAGTTCAACTAATTCTTTAGTTATAACCATTTAATATCTTAAAGCTAATTCGAAGCGTCGACTGCAGAAACTAAATTAAACAAAAACATTGGGTGGTGGTTACCCATTATTATTTATTAGGTTATTCTTTAAATTTTCCTTGGATCGAAAAATAGCTTTATTTATCTTTTACTTGAAAATGACTTTCAACAGTCGAAATTCGAGTCGTGTTAAGTGTGTAGATTTATATAACTTCACAGTTATCTTTAAAAATGACCTAATCAAAAATTTGCAAAAGTGATTAACTAAACATGGACACTTTTAACTGTAGATATTTTGATGTTAAACTCTTGACCATTTTTGGCCCATGTTAGAAGGTTAACATTAGCTACGTATATTGGCTCGGACAATTTTTTCACATAAAGGTATCATCAGTTTTGGCTCCACAACCCATTATGGGCCTTGGCCTCCTCTATAATTTTTTTTCCATTCCAATCAATTCCGGTTTAGTTTTCGGTCTAGTTTTAGTTTTCCTCGTCGTCGTAGATTCAGTCCGGTCTCTTTACTTAGGGTTTTCGTAACGGTTTTTGTTTCTGTGATGTAGTTGTTGGCCCCAAGGTAAACCCCCTTATCGGAGAGCCATCTCTCCCGCTCTCATTAGCCCTGACCTCGCCTTCCACACCGATTGGTTACCGCATCTCCGACGCTTACTCAGGTTACCAGGGTTCACCACGTGGAGGTGAGAGTCGGAATTGGGTAGGAGAGGCTATGCAACAATCTCGTCCTGTGCGGTTGTCGTGCGGTGCGCAAGCACTACCCTTGAAGCCCTCATATAAAGGTAGCAGACGTTAAAACGACTTGAGCAGATTATCTCATTTTTGTCAATTTTCGACTTGATCACTTTTGGCAGCACAGCCACGATATGTGATTCAAAATGTCATAATTGTAAAATTAAAGTTTTTTTTTAATGGTCTAAAAATTCTTCCTTTTGGTCTTTTGGGTCGCGCTATAAACATATTCCTTAAAATTGGGTCGCGGCTTAAAAAGGTTAAGAACCACTGGTCTAAATGACTTCGGTTGAGTGGTGCCTTTCTTCCCCACCTTCGGCATGAATACCACCGTAGCCCTTATCCATAGCTTTGGTATGTATCCGAGCGCTAAACTACTTCTAAAAATTCTTAGAAGATATGGCTTTAGTTCTCTCCCTTTCTTTTGTAGGAAGGCGGGAACTAGTTCGTCCACACCTGGGGCCTTAAAAGGCTGGAAAGTGCCAATAGCCCATCTGATTCGGTTTTCCATACAGATGAACGCGACTTGGTCTTCGTGGTTGCATCAAGCCCTCGGTCCCTTTGTATTTTCTACATCACGGAAAATGGGTTTCTGGTAGAAGGAGAGCTCTCTGCTCTTCATCCTCCATGAAGCTCCCATCTGGTCTCTTGAGAGTGGTTTTCATTTCCACTCTATCCTCCGCTAGTGCTTTGTGCAATCTAGCTGCTATCGGGGTGGATTCTATGTTTTCGCAGAAGGTCCTAAAGTTTTTCCATTTTGCCCTTCTGATCTCTTTGTTGTAGGTGGTAAGCACCTCGGGGTATTCTGGCCAATTTCCGCATTGCTTAGCTTTGTTGAAAAGCCTACGTACTTCTGCTCTTAATGTAGACAAATTTTTGATCCACCATTTTTCATCCTTATGCTTCTTCATGGGTTTTACCGGGCAGCTGGATTCAAATGCCGTGGTGATTGCTACATTTATTTCTCCTACAGCCTGCTCCAGTGTGGTGTAGTGTTTGATACTACCTCGCACTGTCACTTGCTCTAGGTTCTCTTTTAGTTGGGAACTAAACATAGGTCACACAGTTTGTCTGGGGTTTCGAATGGGGGCCTTACTCGCTCCTTCCAGTTTAAATTCTATGATCCTATGATCTGACATTGAGGGTTCATTTGAAGCTCTCCACTTTTTAATTAATTTACTTACGTTAGCGCTGCCTACCGTAATATCCAGTACCTCATTTCTGACCTTAGTGACAAATGTTAGTGTGTTCCCAACGTTGTACACAATTAAGTTTTCTTTAGTGAGATATTCTAAAAGGTTTTTTCTCTCTTATTAGTGTCCGTGCTGTCCCACATCTCATTATGTGCGTTCGCGTCACATCCCAGGATAAGTGGCAGCCCTCTCCTAATACAGTGTTCCACCAGCTTTTGTACTTCCAGAGGTGGTATGCTAGAATTGGTAAAACCATCTGTAGAGTTTCGAGATTTATGTCTCATCAGGACAGCTTAGCTTTTATGAACAAAAATGAGTAAACCACTTACTTGAAACTCCTGTGGATGATTAGGGTTAGATATTTTTAATTTGACATTTCGTGAGAGAGACATGAACTTAGCAGGTTATTGATTTAAATGATAATTTAGAATTGGTAAAACCATTCTACATTATAGATAATCATATAAACTTAATAAAGTCGGAACACAGCCTGTATAATTATATTCAACTTTTGCGGAGCTCTTTAATACTAATGAATCTTTTTAGGACTACCAAAAACAAATCTCATGTGAAATTTGTCAGTGATTGTATAGCTTTCAGTCCACCTTCGTGGCACTCAACAAAAACCTGAAAAATATGTACATATACATATATACATGTCTTTCCGATAACTCAAGTGGACAAGCCATCTGTAGACGCGTTTCGAAATTTATATCTTATCAATACAGTTGTACAGCTTTGCTTTTAAGAACAAAAATTTCTAAACCACTTAATTGAAACACATGTGGATGATTAGGGTTAGATATTTTTTATTTGACATTTCTTGAGAGAGACATGAACTTAGCAGGTTATTGATTTCAATGATAATTTAGAATTGGTAAAAATGAATCTAAATAAGTACGGAAACAGAGGAAGCATCAAGGGTTCCCATTTTGAAGTTTGCTGTGTTTGTTCAAATAGTTCTTTATTCAGTATAGAAATAATTGCTCTCTTATAACATATCCAAAGCGGCTAAGAACAATCACACTCTCATAACATATTCAAACTTTGTTTCAAATTTCGACTAGTACTTGATACAATTATCTTGTCCCTTTTTGAACTAGAGTTACTGTTTGCTTGATAAAACAAAAACTTCATTCAGGCAGACAGAGCTTCAACCTAAAAACCCTAACCTAACCTATATGTTGCCGTTGAACATAAGCTGACTATAATTATATTCATTTTAATTCTTAAAAATTTTTTATTTATTTCAAAATAATTTCCAAGAGATTATTATTTTGCTATATACAGAATTGAACGATAATCATTTCATCACTTATCAATATTGCCCCAAATTAGAAGATTTTAGAAGACAAGGAGGAGCAAACTTTTTCCAGTTTTTTGTTTCAATTTTGAGCCTATTTCTATTTAACTGGAATTATTTTTTACAAAATTGTTCAAAATAAACCTATAATATGTCAATATTTAGGTAACAGTAAACTAATTTTTTCAGAAAGATTTTCTGATCCTAGAAGATAACAAAACAATCCACAAACCAAGAATAACTATTAATTTTTCATTCCAAATTTTGTTTTATTTGTTGAATGACAAAATCAAACATATATATATATATATATATATATATATATATATATATATATATATATATATATATATATATATATATATATATATGTGTGTGACGCATACTGTCATACACGCATACCCAGTATGGGTCTAACGGTCTACCCGCACGGACGCATATATCTCTTGAAAATGGCGAATGTAAGTTCGCCGAAACGTCGAGAATCCGGTTCTTTTCAGAACCAACCCTCAACATCAACGCGGAATCCCCGAGAAAACAATACAACACAGGTTTCTATCCGCGAAAACCTCAAATACAACATATATATATATATATATATATATATATATATATATATATATATATTTTTAAATTAATTTGTCGAATAATATGTAATTTATAATAAATAAATAATAAGTGTCAGTCGGTAAGTAACTGGTAGTCTAATATAACCCTTATTTGAGTATATTAAATAAAAAAAACATATAAGTAAGTATTTTAAATTTATGAAAACCTGCGATGTAATTCACTTGACAAATGTGTTTTACGGATATATATTCTCGTACGACACACAAATTCTTTAGTGAAAGCATACAAACCACTCTATTCCGCAGAGTTGAATCGGTAGAATTGTTGTTTTGAATCGGTAGAATTGTTGTTTTGAAAAAAATTGAGTTATTTTATTGCATACAATTGTTTTCGCAGTCGATATTTTTAACGAATTAAAACAGTATTTTTAAAAGAAAAAATCCCTGTACTACCACAAAAATATTTACGGTCTTAGAAAAAGGTCATATTTGTTAAAAGTAGCAAAAGTATATTTTTTTGTGTATACCGGAACAATTTGATGTTTATCCGGATTATGGGGAAAATAGTCAAAGAAAACTTCCGTAAATTGTGTGATTCAACTGTTAGACCTTTTCTGTTAATTGATAACAATGGATAGAGGCATGCACCAGCGGACAATAGGGTACAAAAATCTTTTTAAAATAAATATACTTAAATGTGATAATCCTTGAATGTGTTCAATAGGTCTACGTCAAGTGATTACGAGGGACAATAAATAAGTACTTGGCAATAAAATCCCCACAATATTTATACCTCCTAAGGTATAAGTACTTGCTGTTAAAAAGATACACTGGGCTTATGATCAAATTAACTCAATAGACCTTTTAGCCACATTTTTAACAACACAATGCCTCTTATTTTCGAAGTACCTACAATAATAATTACTACAGAGATAAGATTACATGCTAAATAATTAATGCTTAAATATATATATATATATATATATATATATATATATATATATATATATACTATATATATATATATATATATATATATATATAAATATATATATATATATATATATATATATATATATATATATATATATATATATATATAACAACACGTAATATCGAAATATCGTAATGAAGTTTCAACAAAGAACTCCACAATCAATCATTAATTTAGAATATTTATATCCTCAATATATTTAACTTATGAACGGCGCAAGTTACAAAAATAGCGTAAAATACTTTTTTAAGAAAATTTAATTTTCTAACAGTTTATTAATAAAGTTTTTATCTTAACTTCAGCCTTCAGCTTTCATAACAAAGAAAATAAATCAATTTTCAGGAAGACTTTCGGGGCAGACTCAGACAAAACGGTTTAAGTTACAATAAAAACATAATCGACACTTTCAAAGAGTATCTAATATCCTACAATTTTGGATCAACCGCAATGGAATATTATAATACTGAGCGGGGTTATAATAATTTAGAAAAAACAATGATTTACATGTTATGTAAATGGCAAACATTCAACGATCGAAGGGAGGTAGTTAACCCTTTCGAGACTGGGAAACGGGATAATACGTCCCAGAACAAAATTTATATACACTATTGGGATAAACGCGCCCAAAAATATAAAATCTGACTAGTTCAGTCCAGTAAACATGTATGTACAGATCTCATACAATTTGCCGCGTATTGCGTTATAACCTCAATTATTAGTGTGTTCTTCGTGTAGTTGCCTTGCAACTTCAGTGAATTATATTACTTTTTGAGTGTGTTTTTAAAGTTATATGTTTCCTACGAAAAGGTAAGCCGTTTATATTATAACACGCATCATTGTGTGGTGGGTTAATATGTCCCAGTAGTTCCATAAGTCGATTTTTTTTATATTTCAGAATGGAACAGAAAGAAGTAATTGCCGAAAATATAAATCTACTTGATGATGATGATCCATATCAATGTTCTAGCGACAGTTATCCTGACTGGCTTGAAAGTGAATCTGATGAAGAAGATGAAGGTGAATTGGATGACGACGACAATTCTAATTGAGGTAATGGTGATGCAGAAATTAGAAATTCTAATTCAAGTGATTGTGATGCTGAAATTAGAACAAACCAAGATCCTGTTTCCCAAATGCTACATCCAACTGTTTTATGGTCTGAAATTTTACCAAATTATGTTCCACGAATGAAAATTCAAACTATTAGGAATCCTGAAGTGCTTCTACAAAACGTTAATTCTCAGTCGACTGAACTAGACATATTTTTGAAAAAAAATTCCAAAGAGTGCATATATGTTTATTGCCCATTGCACTAACGAAAGAATGAAAATTTTGGAGAAGAAAACCAAGCAAAAGTTCAAATAAACTGACTATTCTGAGATTATGTGGGTAACTTATGTTATGATTGCGATGGCTTACAATTCATTACAAGTCAAAGCTGCTATTGGTCTCAACATCCATCAATGAGCAATAATACTATAAAAAATGCCATATCACGTGATTTGATGTCCAAATTATATTTTAATCTACCACAGAAACCACAAAACTGCCGCAAAATATATTACATTGAAGAACTTTTGGAATCTTTCTAGCATACATTTCAAAAAACTACGGCGGGTGCAGTATTTCAATAAATAGTTGAGAGTATGGCCAAATTTAAAGTGAGGTCAAGCCTAAAAGCAATATATGCCCCTAAAACTTGTGAGACGTGGCATAAAATTATGGGTCAGAAGCGATTCGCTTACGGGCTATGTTTATGATCTAAACCTATACAGCGGAAAAGAAATAGAGAACTCGAAGGGACATTAGGAGTATATTCGATAACTTAAAAAGATGTTGTTCTATGTTTTGATCGTTCATTTACGTCAACTTTATTGGTGAAATCTATAACATTTGCATGCATAGGAACAAGAAAAAACATTCCTAAAGTAAATTCAAAATTGGACGGCCGTCAAGCTGAGTTTCGTTGTACGGGTGACGGAACATTCACTAGATGGAAAGATACTAAACAGGTATTAATAAATGGAATAAAAGGAATAAAATGACTGAGAAACTTAATAAAGACGGAACAAAGCTTGAATATATAAATATACTCAACCTTTCCGGAACTCTATAATACTAATGAGTCTTTTTAGGACTACCAAAAACAAATCTCGTATGGAATTTGTCAGTTATTCTATAGCTTTCAGTCATAAAAATAACATTGATTTTTAAGATCATGTCTTTCCGATACCTTGAGTGGATAGCCATCTGTGGACGCGTTTCGAGATTTATCTCTCATCAGCACAGCTTTGCTTCCATGAACAATATTTTGTAAATCACTCACTTAAAAACCCATGTGTTGATTAGGGTTAGATGTTTTTAATTTTGACATTTTGTGAGAGAGACATGAACTTAGCAGGTTATTGATATAAATGATAAATTTTGAATTGGTAAAACCATACAACATTATAGATAATCAGATAAACTTAATAAAGACGGAACAAAGCTTGAATATATAAATATACTCAACCTTTCAATCAAAAGTTCTTGTCTCTCTCACAAAATGTCAAAATTAAAAACATCTATCCCTAATCAACACATGGGTTTTTAAGTGAGTGATTTACAAAATATTGTTCATGGAAGCAAAGCTGTGCTGATGAGAGATAAATCTCGAAACGCGTCCACAGATGGCTATCCACTCAAGGTATCGGAAAGACATGATCTTAAAAATCAATGTTATTTTTATGGTTTTTGTTGAGTGCCACGAAGGTGGACTGAAAGCTATAGAATAACTGACAAATTTCATACGAGATTTGTTTTTGGTAGTCCTAAAAAGACTCATTAGTATTATAGAGTTCCGGAAAGGTTGAGTATATTTATATATTCAAGCTTTGTTCCGTCTTTATTAAGTTTATCTGATTATTTATAATGTTGTATGGTTTTACCAATTCAAAATGACTGAGGTTTTCAGAATGTAGAAAAATCGGGTAAGGACTTCTGTAAAATGTCCTAAGTAGGGCTTCACACGAGAGTCTTGTTTCTGATCTCGTCTTTTATCTTTGACTCTGACACGGGCAGACGTAACATTTTCTTCATAAATTTGAACTTCTAGTTGCTCTGCTAGTCTGCTGGGCTCAGGCAAGTTCGGGTTGCTCGAGTTCAATTTAGGGCTACCCGGAACGAGATCAGAAACGAGACTCAAAAGAGATCAGAGAATTTTATAACAAATATATGCTTGGAGTGGACCTCACCGATCAATTGGCAGGCCTCTATGAATTTGACCGAAAATCTCAAAAATGGCGGAAGAAGGTTTTTTACAAACTTTTCATGATAGAAGCAGTAAATTCCTACATTATTTTCAATGAGACCAGACGAAAGAAGGGAACATTGATAATTTTTTTGATAGTTATGGCAGAACAGCTTATTGAAGCGGTAAAAAAACGCCAAACTGAAACGGCGGTCATCCGCGGGAAGGCCATCTAAATGACGACGATCATTTGTAAATATTGGGGACCAATAGTACAGAAACAACGAAAACGATGCTCAAGCTTGAAAATTTAGAAACGAACAACAACCATTTGTTCTATCTGTCAGCAATTAAGTTGGAATTTGCAATAACTGTTCGACGCCTTACCATGCGAAATAACCTGTGTTACTATATAATATAATGGTATCTTATTATAATAAATTTAGTTTTCTTGCCAAGGCAGACTGTTGTTTTTTCAACTCTCAAGTCTATTCGGATATATAATCCCATCATATAAGACTATTGGCACTTCATTGGGATATATACCTAACCCATACTAAAAAGTATGATTACTTTATATTGAAAAATTATCGATATACAGAAACCTTCTTAAATATACTTATATTTTAAACATTAAAGACAAAAACTATAAAATTCACCATTTTTTTAAAAAAAATTCGTCTCGAAAGGGTTAAAATTTAGGCCTGATCTTTTGAGGGAATTTTATTTTTTATTATGTAAGTAACAACATTTTCATGTGTGAGCGAAGAAAAAAAAAATCGTTTCAAATGAAGCACCCTAATGAAATACCAATATTATATAATATGGTAACCAAAAAAAATCACGAACAAATTTCCAAAAACTTAAAAACAAAACTTAACATCATATCGTTCGAAAAATATGTAGTTTCGGTTTTTTTTTATTTTTTCGAGAACGGCAAACAGCAGTGAAATCATTTTCGGCACACAGAAACTACACGAGACGAACAATTCGATGTGTAAATTGTCCGGAAAGATTCAATAATTCGTCGAGAAATTTCAAACTGAAATTTACCCGATTCTCGATTTTCTAAGTAGATGTCTCAGAAACGGTTTTAGATAGTTAAAAAAGGATTGCGGCATCGTTCTCAGAAGGTCATTTTCCTGTTGATACACTTAGATTGTCCGAGCGAAATTCACGACTTTCCGAAATCTCTACTCGAGCGCCGAATTTTTTTTAAAAATATCTTAAATTCTCCCATATCTGTAATCAGCAGCAAAATGCTTTTATAAACGATTTTAAATTTTGCAGCGACTCAAAAAATAACGATTTTGACAAAATCGATTTTCTCGCATTTCGTCGTTTCCGCGGTCTAGACTCCCCGTGTAGATGGTATTTTTAACAAATAGCTACCTAGGGAATATTATATAAATTTTCGACTAATTTTGGGACGCTGAATTGATTGGTGAACAGAAGTCTCTGTGGTGAGCCGTTCGAAAGTTATGACAGTCAAATCAGTCGGAAATGCGAAATGGTGTACAGCGAAAAATTATATAAAATTTATTTATTTATAACTTTAGAGGGAAATAAACTGGAAAACCGTTTTCAGCATTTCGATTTCCTTCGGGAAACCAAAGAAAAAAAAACTCGACAAAATTTTCCAAAAAAAAATTCAACAAAAATTATAAAAATAAATAAAAATATTCCAATCACTTCTTTTTGAGTTTATTGATTTGATATCCACATGGATATGACGGAACAATGGAAACAAAAAGAAATTAGATAAAATTTGGCCTGATCTTTTGAGGGAATTTAATTTTTTATTATGTAAGTAACAACATTTTCATGTGTGAGCGAAGAAAAAAAAAATCGTTTCAAATGAAGCACCCTAATGAAATACCAATATTATATAATATGGTAACCAAAAAAAATCACGAACAAATTTCCAAAAACTTAAAAAAAAACTTAACATCATTTCGTTCGAAAAATATGTAGTTTCGGGTTTTTTTTTTTTCGAGAACGGCAAACAGCAGTGAAATCATTTTCGGCACACAGAAACTACACGAGACGAAGAATTCGATGTGTAAATTGTCCGGAAAGATTCAATAATTCGTCGAGAAATTTCAAACTGAAATTTACCCGATTCTCGATTTTCTAAGTAGATGTCTCAGAAACGGTTTTAGATAATTAAAAAGGGATTGCGGCATCGTTCTCAGAAGGTCATTTTCCTGTTGATACACTTAGATTGTCCGAGCGAAATTCACGACTTTCCGAAATCTCTACTCGAGCGCCGAATTTTTTTAAAAATATATTCAATTCTCCCATATCTGTAATCAGCAGCAAAATGCTTTTATAAACGATTTTAAATTTTGCTGCGACTCAAAAAATAACGATTTTTACAAAATCGATTTTCTCGCATTTCTTAACAAATAGCTACCTAGGGAATATTATATAAATTTTCGACTAATTTTGGGACGCTGAATTGATTGGTGAACAGAAGTCTCTGTGGTGAGCCGTTCAAAAGTTATGACAGTCAAATCAGTCGGAAATGCGAAATGGTGTACAGCGAAAAATTATATAAAATGTATTTATTTGTAACTTTAGAGGGAAATAAACTGGAAAACCGTTTTCAGCATTTCGATTTCCTTCGGGAAACCAAAGAAAAAAAAACTCGACAAAATTTTCCAAAAAAAATTTCAACAAAAATTATAAAAATAAATAAAAATATTCCAATCACTTCTTTTTGAGTTTATTGATTTGATATCCACATGGATATGACGGAACAATGGAAACAAAAAGAAATTAGATAAAATTTGGCCTGATCTTTTGAGGGAATTTTATTTTTTATTATGTAAGTAACAACATTTTCATGTGTGAGCGAAGAAAAAAAAAATCGTTTCAAATGAAGCACCCTAATGAAATACCAATATTATATAATATGGTAACCAAAAAAAATCACGAACAAATTTCCAAAAACTTAAAAAAAAACTTAACATCATTTCATGAATAGGATGGTTGCGACAGTTACTACGTGGTAATCCATAATTACATTGAATTGAAAAATTCACTTTGTTTTTTACCACACTTATATTATGTAAAAATATTATATAACTTATTATTCACAGTTATATAAATTTCTACACATATCACGACTCGAGTTTCGACGTTTGACGGTCATTTTCAAGTGAACTTGAAAATGACCGTCAAACGTCGAA
The DNA here is from genome assembly GCA_944588485.1 of Phosphuga atrata. Classification (NCBI taxonomy): domain Eukaryota; kingdom Metazoa; phylum Arthropoda; class Insecta; order Coleoptera; family Silphidae; genus Phosphuga; species Phosphuga atrata. The sequence continues at coordinate 4,408,045 of OX155909.1, forward strand.
ACTCGAGTCGTGATATGTGTAGAAATTTATATAACTGTGAATAATAAGTTATATAATATTTTTACATAATATAAGTGTGGTAAAAAACAAAGTGAATTTTTCAATTCAATGTAACATCATTTCGTTCGAAAAATATGTAGTTTCGGGGTTTTTTTTTTCGAGAACGGCAAACAGCAGTGAAATCATTTTCGGCACACAGAAACTACACGAGACGAAGAATTCGATGTGTAAATTGTCCGGAAAGATTCAATAATTCGTCGAGAAATTTCAAACTGAAATTTACCCGATTCTCGATTTTCTAAGTAGATGTCTCAGAAACGGTTTTAGATAATTAAAAAGGGATTGCGGCATCGTTCTCAGAAGGTCATTTTCCTGTTGATACACTTAGATTGTCCGAGCGAAGTTCACGACTTTCCGAAATCTCTACTCGAGCGCCAAATTTTTTTAAAAATATCTTCAATTCTCCCATATCTGTAATCAGCAGCAAAATGGTTTTATAAACGATTTTAAATTTTGCAGCGACTCAAAAAATAACGATTTTGACAAAATCGATTTTCTCGCATTTCGTCGTTTCCGCGGTCTAGACTCCCCGTGTAGATGGTATTCTTAACAAATAGCTACCTACGGAATATTATATAAATTTTCGACTAATTTTGGGACGCTGAATTGATTGGTGAACAGAAGTTTCTGTGGTGAGCCGTTCAAAAGTTATGACAGTCAAATCAGTCGGAAATGCGAAATGGTGTACAGCGAAAAATTATATGAAATTTATTTATTTGTAACTTCAGAGGGAAATAAACTGGAAAACCGTTTTCAGCATTTCGATTTCCTTCGGGAAACCAAAGAAAAAAAAACTCGACAAAATTTTCCAAAAAATTTTTCAACAAAAATTATAAAAATAAATAAAAATATTCCAATCACTTCTTTTTGAGTTTATTGATTTGATATCCAGATGGCTATGACGGAACAATGGAAACAAAAAGAAATTAGATAAAATTTGGCCTGATCTTTTGAGGGAATTTTATTTTTTATTATGTAAGTAACAACATTTTCATGTGTGAGCGAAGAAAAAAAAAATCGTTTCAAATGAAGCACCCTAATGAAATACCAATATTATATAATATGGTAACCAAAAAAAATCACGAACAAATTTCCAAAAACTTAAAAAAAAACTTAACATCATTTCGTTCGAAAAATATGTAGTTTCGGGGTTTTTTTTTTCGAGAACGGCAAACAGCAGTGAAATCATTTTCGGCACACAGAAACTACACGAGACGAAGAATTCGATGTGTAAATTGTCCGGAAAGATTCAATAATTCGTCGAGAAATTTCAAACTGAAATTTACCCGATTCTCGATTTTCTAAGTAGATGTCTCAGAAACGGTTTTAGATAATTAAAAAGGGATTGCGGCATCGTTCTCAGAAGGTCATTTTCCTGTTGATACACTTATATTGTCCGAGCGAAATTCACGACTTTCCGAAATCTCTACTCGAGCGCCGAATTTTTTTAAAAATATCTTCAATTCTCCCATATCTGTAATCAGCAGCAAAATGTTTTTATAAACGATTTTAAATTTTGCTGCGACTCAAAAAATAACGATTTTGACAAAATCGATTTTCTCGCATTTCGTCGTTTCCGCGGTCTAGACTCCCCGTGTAGATGGTATTCTTAACAAATAGCTACCTAGGGAATATTATATAAATTTTCGACTAATTTTGGGACGCTGAATTGATTGGTGAACAGAAGTCTCTGTGGTGAGCCGTTCAAAAGTTATGACAGTCAAATCAGTCGGAAATGCGAAATGGTGTACAGTGAAAAATTATATAAAATTTATTTATTTGTAACTTTAGAGGGAAATAAACTGGAAAACCGTTTTCAGCATTTCGATTTCCTTCGGGAAACCAAAGAAAAAAAAACTCTGACAAAATTTTCCAAAAAAATTTGCAACAAAAATTATAAAAATAAATACAAATATTCCAATCACTTCTTTTTGAGTTTATTGATTTGATATCCACATGGATATGACGGAACAATGGAAACAAAAAGAAATTAGATAAAATTTGGCCTGATCTTTTGAGGGAATTTTATTTTTTATTATGTAAGTAACAACATTTTCATGTGTGAGCGAAGAAAAAAAAAATCGTTTCAAATGAAGCACCCTAATGAAATACCAATATTATATAATATGGTAACCAAAAAAAATCACGAACAAATTTCCAAAAACTTAAAAAAAAAACTTAACATCATTTCGTTCGAAAAATATGTAGTTTCGGGTTTTTTTTTTTTTCGAGAACGGCAAACAGCAGTGAAATCATTTTCGGCACACAGAAACTACACGAGACGAACAATTCGATGTGTAAATTGTCCGGAAAGATTCAATAATTCGTCGAGAAATTTCAAACTGAAATTTACCCGATTCTCGATTTTCTAAGTAGATGTCTCAGAAACGGTTTTAGATAATTAAAAAGGGATTACGGCATCGTTCTCAGAAGGTCATTTTCCTGTTGATACACTTAGATTGTCCGAGCGAAATTCACGACTTTCCGAAATCTCTACTCGAGCGCCGAATTTTTTTAAAAATATCTTCAATTCTCCCATATCTGAAATCAGCAGCAAAATGCTTTTATAAACGATTTTAAATTTTGCTGCGACTCAAAAAATAACGATTTTGACAAAATCGATTTTCTCGCATTTCGTCGTTTCCGCGGTCTAGACTCCCCGTGTAGATGGTATTCTTAACAAATAGCTACCTAGGGAATATTATATAAATTTTCGACTAATTTTGGGACGCTGAATTGATTGGTGAACAGAAGTCTCTGTGGTGAGCCGTTCAAAAGTTATGACAGTCATATCAGTCGGAAATGCGAAATGGTGTACAGCGAAAAATTATATAAAATTTATTTATTTGTAACTTTAGAGTGAAATAAACTGGAAAACCGTTTTCAGCATTTCGAATTCCTTCGGGAAACCAAAGAAAAAAAAACTCGACAAAATTTTCCAAAAAAATTTTCAATAAAAATTATAAAAATAAATAAAAATATTCCAATCCCTTCTTTTTGAGTTTATTGATTTGATATCCACATGGATATGACGGAACAATGGAAACAAAAAGAAATTAGATAAAATTTGGCCTGATCTTTTGAGGGAATTTTATTTTTTATTATGTAAGTAACAACATTTTCATGTGTGAGCGAAGAAAAAAAAAATCGTTTCAAATGAAGCACCCTAATGAAATACCAATATTATATAATATGGTAACCAAAAAAAATCACGAACAAATTTCCAAAAACTTAAAAAAAAACTTAACATCATTTCGTTCGAAAAATATGTAGTTTCGGGGTTTTTTTTTTCGAGAACGGCAAACAGCAGTGAAATCATTTTCGGCACACAGAAACTACACGAGACGAAGAATTCGATGTGTAAATTGTCTGGAAAGATTCAATAATTCGTCGAGAAATTTCAAACTGAAATTTACCCGATTCTCGATTTTCTAAGTAGATGTCTCAGAAACGGTTTTAGATAATTAAAAAGGGATTGCGGCATCGTTCTCAGAAGGTCATTTTCCTGTTGATACACTTAGATTGTCCGAGCGAAATTCACGACTTTCCGAAATCTCTACTCGAGCGCCGAATTTTTTTAAAAATATCTTCAATTCTCCCATATCTGTAATCAGCAGCAAAATGCTTTTATAAACGATTTTAAATTTTGCTGCGACTCAAAAAATAACGATTTTGACAAAATCGATTTTCTCGCATTTCGTCGTTTCCGCGGTCTAGACTCCCCGTGTAGATGGTATTTTTAACAAATAGCTACCTAGGGAATATTATATAAATTTTCGACTAATTTTGGGACGCTGAATTGATTGGTGAACAGAAGTCTCTGTGGTGAGCCGTTCGAAAGTTATGACAGTCAAATCAGTCGGAAATGCGAAATGGTGTACAGCGAAAAATTATATAAAATTTATTTATTTGTAACTTTAGAGGGAAATAAACTGGAAAACCGTTTTCAGCATTTCGATTTCCTTCGGGAAACCAAAGAAAAAAAAACTCGACAAAATTTTCCAAAAAAAATTTCAACAAAAATTATAAAAATAAATAAAAATATTCCAATCACTTCTTTTTGAGTTTATTGATTTGATATCCACATGGATATGACGGAACAATGGAAACAAAAAGAAATTAGATAAAATTTGGCCTGATCTTTTGAGGGAATTTTATTTTTTATTATGTAAGTAACAACATTTTCATGTGTGAGCGAAGAAAACAAAAATCGTTTCAAATGAAGCACCCTAATGAAATAACAATATTATATAATATGGTAACCAAAAAAAATCACGAACAAATTTCCAAAAACTTAAAAAAAAACTTAACATCATTTCGTTCGAAAAATATGTAGTTTCGGGTTTTTTTTTTTTCGAGAACGGCAAACAGCAGTGAAATCATTTTCGGCACACAGAAACTACACGAGACGAAGAATTCGATGTGTAAATTGTCCGGAAAGATTCAATAATTCGTCGAGAAATTTCAAACTGAAATTTACCCGATTCTCGATTTTCTAAGTAGATGTCTCAGAAACGGTTTTAGATAATTAAAAAGGGATTGCGGCATCGTTCTCAGAAGGTCATTTTCCTGTTGATACACTTAGATTGTCCGAGCGAAATTCACGACTTTCCGAAATCTCTACTCGAGCGCCGATTTTTTTAAAAATATCTTCAATTCTCCCATATCTGTAATCAGCAGCAAAATGCTTTTATAAACGATTTTAAATTTTGCTGCGACTCAAAAAATAACGATTTTTACAAAATCGATTTTCTCGCATTTCTTAACAAATAGCTACCTAGGGAATATTATATAAATTTTCGACTAATTTCGGGACGCTGAATTGATTGGTGAACAGAAGTCTCTGTGGTGAGCCGTTCAAAAGTTATGACAGTCAAATCAGTCGGAAATGCGAAATGGTGTACAGCGAAAAATTATATGAAATTTATTTATTTGTAACTTCAGAGGGAAATAAACTGGAAAACCGTTTTCAGCATTTCGATTTCCTTCGGGAAACCAAAGAAAAAAAAACTCGACAAAATTTTCCAAAAAATTTTTCAACAAAAATTATAAAAATAAATAAAAATATTCCAATCACTTCTTTTTGACATTGAATTGAATAATTCACTTCGTTTTTTACCACACTTATATTATGTAAAAATGTTATATAACTTATTATTTACAGTTATACAAATTTCTACACATATCACGACTCGAGTTTCGACGTTTGACGGTCATTTTCAAGTGACTTGAAACTTGAAAATGACCGTCAAACGTCGAAACTCGAGACGTGATATGTGTAGAAATTTGTATAACTGTGAATAATAAGTTATATAACATTTTTACATAATATAAGTGTGGTAAAAAACGAAGTGAATTTTTCAATTCAATGTAAGTATGGATTACCACGTAGTAACTGTCGCAACCATCCTATTCACTTCTTTTTGAGTTTATTGATTTGATATCCACATGGATATGACGGAACAATGGAAACAAAAAGAAATTAGATAAAATTTGCAAGTGTTGTAAATGAGCGCTATTGACATTCGATTCAATAGCTTCCACACCGAAAAATCGCATTCTCTAGTATTTCTGAAAAAAACAGATTAATCTGATATTCTGAGACTAAATGCATCAAAATTATTTAGCGCAGCTGTATTAACTTATTTTTTCAATTTTGGGGGGCTATCTTCACGCAGCTAATGTTTCTTCCATGCTGATAACTATTTGTTGTATTATCGCTAAAAAATAATTCATGTAGATTTTTTTCAGAACCATTTGTGTGTCGTATCATAGAGACTGCTATTATGTTAGTAATAACTAAAACTAACATAAAAACTAACTAAAATAGGAAGGTTTTTACATTTTATTGTTTAATATTTATACATTCATAAATTTAATTTGCTCTAATTTTTCCGAATGATCATACACATTATAAACATTCACAACGTTGGTTTATATGAAAGTACCGTAGTATCGAACTACCGAAAATTTCCAAAAAAATATTCACATTAATTATACATTATATATGTCGTAGTCACATAGTGAAATCCGTCAAATTGTGTAAAACAGAGTCATTTCATGATCTGACGGCAGATCGTGTAGTTTTGTAGTTCATGAAACCACCGATTTTAGGCGGCATTATATTTAGCAACAATTAAACAATCTGAATTACTTACCGTTTTGACGTTTCACGAAATGACTAAGTGCAATCAATTGATAGTATAAAACTACTTTTCTTAATTATCAAAACTAATTAAAAGGAGATAAATAAACAAATATATGTGGCAGTTTCATGAACTGCCTAGTCCTATCGTGTAATACATGAACTGCCGTCACATCATGAAATTACTCTATTTTACACAATCTGACGGATTACATCATATGACTACGACATATACATTAATAAAATCACTCTCATTCATTAATAACTCTAATTCAATCTATTACATAAATAGGTATTCCAAGTGTTTTTTTTTATATAATAAAACTATTTAAAATTAAAATGACTGCAAATTAATATAGCATAATATATTGGTGTTTTTATCTGTTAATTCAATAGTTAATCTTTTGTAATATTTTAAACTAGCTGTCAATGCAACTAACTTCAGATATATAATCCTTGTAAATCTCTTGAATTGTATAAATGAGAATAGCGAATGTTAGTTGAAACGTCGCCGAAACGTCGCCGAAACGTTCGGTTCTTTTGGGAACCAACCCTCAACATCAACACTCCGCGTTGATGAAAAGAAACCAACTTATATGTTTTTCATATTTTATTTTAATGTTTTTTTTTCTGAAAGCAACCTGAAACTAAAAAAATATAGTTAAACGTATACCGTCTCATTTTTTTTTAATTTAAGTGCAGTTGCAGAAATTAGATAAAATATTTATGAGTTGTAAATGAGCGCTATTAACATCGATTCAATAGCGAGTCTACAACGAAAAAATCGCATTTTCTGAAAAAAAAAACAGATTAATCTGATATTCTGAGACCAAATGCATCAAAACTATTTAGCGCAGCAGTATAAACTGTGAATTAGATATAAATTTTCCAAAAGAAAGCAAAACCAATATTAAGATCTAGCGCATGAGATATTTCGATGAAGCTTTATGTAATCCACCTTCTTAGAAATACCGTTTCAGGCATAATAGAGTAGTCCAATCAATTGATACGACCTAACAAATATCAATTTTTCTTGAAGAACAGAAGCAGTTTGATTTTGTAAATATGCCGTTTATAAAAAATAATATTCTTTGTGGCAACAGCGCTTATGTTGACCACATATTTTATTTTCTTTATTATACCTACGCACGTTTCTCGTTATCATCCTTTAATTCCCTGAGAAAAATCATTTAACATACACACGCATGTTAAAGATTTATTTAAATGTGCACATGAATATTTGTACAAAGTTAGCATTGCAACTTGATAAATGATAAAATATGTATATGATCAGAATTTCTAAACGGAGTTGCTTAGACATACAGTCCAATATAAATACCTTCTAACAGCAGTTTTTTTCTTAGGGTAAGGATCGATTTTTAACATATAACATATTTGAACTGTAGTTGCTGTAGCTGTAGTTGTAAAAGTAGCAAGTATACTGCACTTAAATTTAAAAAAAAATGAGAGGGAGAGTTTTAGGTTGCTTTCAGAAAAAAAAACATTAAAATAAAATATGAAATACATATATGTTGGTTTCTTTTCTCAGGGACTCCGCGTTGATGTGGAGGGTTGGTTCCCAAAAGAACCGAATTCTCTACGTTTCGGCGACGTTTCAACTAACATTCGCCATTCTCATTTATACATTTCAAGAGATTTACAAGGATTATATATCTGAAGTTAGTTGCATTGACAGCTAGTTTAAAATTTTACAAAAGATTAACTATTGAATTAACAGATAAAAACACCAATCTATTATGCTATATTAATTTGCATATTATGCTATATTAATTTGCATTAGTCATTTGCAATAGTCATTTTAATTTTAAATAGTTTTATTATATAACAAAAAACCACTTGGAGTACCTATTTATGTAATAGATTGAATTAGATTTATTATTGAATTAGAGTGATTTTATTAATGTATATAATGTACAATTAATGTGAATATTATTTTGGGAATTTTCGGTAGTTCGATACTACGGTACTTTCATATAAACCAACGTTGTGAATGTTTATAATGTGTTAATTTTTGTTTGTTTGATCATTCGGATAAAATAGAGCAAACTAAATTTATGAATGTATAAATATTAAACAATAAAATGTAAAAACGTTCGTATTCTAGTTAGTTTTTTTGTTAGTTTTAGTTATTACTAACATAGTAGCAGTCTGTATGATAGACACACAAATGGTTCTGAAAAAAATCTACATGAATTATTTTTTAGCGAAAATACAACAAATAGTTATCAGCATGGAAGAAACATTAGCTGCGTGAAGATAGCCCCCCAAAATTGGAAAAATAAATAAAATAAAATGGGACACGTTTGACCAAGATCATGATTGACCAATAAATAGTTTTGTTTGCCCACATTCCGTTCAAAAGATATTGTAAAAAAATGAATGGGGGTTTAGCCCCCCAAAATCCATGTTGTTTGCCCACCATTTTTATTTATTACTTTTTTTTTAGAAACTCCAAAATCGATTTTTTAATATTAATTTTTTTGTTATTTTTTTTATTTTTATTGTTGTTTTTTCGTTTGGTGTTGAACTTCGTTTCATCATGATTGCCAACCTTTTTTAATACAAAATATTTTAAAGAGCTCGAAAATCAAATTTTTAGTGTTTGATATCCATGAACAACATAGGCGATTCCCCGAAAGACACGGATTGCAGAACTTTTCCGACGATAATCGAATACACTTACTCGAAGTTGCATTCTCGAAAAATGCTGCTTTATGTGCCGTGGATGGTAATTTAGTGCCTATTTAGGCTGTTTATGACTATGTTTGTACACTGTTCATGACAGTAATGGTTTTTCAATGAGTTTATGCAATATTATGTTTAAATTTAAAAATTTTCGAAGTATTATTAATTGGGTGATGGCATGAGAATTTCAGGAAAATCTATAATAATAAATCTATAGTAGCAACAGTGTCCAAACACAGTGCCATAAACAGCTTAAAAAAGGCACTAAATTACCATTCACGACACCCTGACCAGATGTTGGTACCTATTGGCCGCTTTACCGTAATCATAATTTAATATATTAGATAATAGCAGTCTAATTTAAAAAACGTTAAGAAACCAAAATTTTAAAAAAATTACACCACAATAAACAAAACAAAAATACGCAGATATAACATAACCCAAGAACGAACCCAAGATCTTTCAACTTTTCATCACTTACGCAGGCAAACAAAAATTCAAGGGTGGGCAAACGAGAAAAACTATTTTTTCTATCTATAATGAAGTCATTATAGCACTCATATGGGTTCGTTAATGGCTCGCCGAATGCGATACAATTTTCTCAATATGTATTGGCGATTTTTTATTTAGAAATGTTATAATATGGCGCAAAATCGAAAAAAATAGTGTAAAAAAACTCGTTCATAAGGCGTTGTTCGCACTTTCCCATTAGAAAACTCCTCGCTACGCTCGTCGTTTTCTATATATGGACGCGTGCTGAAAAATCGCCCTTATTGAACTCGTTCTTTAATATACTATCAGTATACGTGAAATATCATTTAATCAATTTTTGAGGTTTGCCCATTTTCTTTAAAATGCACTACCTCTATCTATCAATTTTTCCCCCAGTATGCAAATAAAACGGTTCGCTAAGGATGGCCAGACGACAAAGGTTATTTTTGCATGTGTGAAATATCCTACGAATTATCAAGGATCGCTTATTACAACTGTGATAGAAAAGCACAGGGGATTGGCACATATTGCAGCATTTTTTGAGTATGCAACTTGGAGAATATTCGATTATTGTCAGAAAAGTTCAGCAAACCATTTCTTTTGGGAAATCGCTGGGAATGTTGTTTATGGATATCAAACTCTAAAATATTTTATTTTGGGGCTCTTTTTTTAACAAAACTTTTTGGAACTATTTTGTTAACAAAAAGATGGTCAAACGAAGTTTTTCAACCCCAAACCAAAAAAAAAAAATTTATATATATATATATATATATATATATATATATATATATATATATATATACAGTCGAACTTCCGTAACTCGAACTTCTGTAACTCCAATTTTTGTATAACTCGAATATTTTTAGAAATTCATACGTATAGATAGCATTTTACATATAAATTTACTTCCATAACTCAAATTTTCCTTAACTCGAATTTTTCCATAAGTCGTAGTAAAAATTTGTACAATGGTAAAATTTTACAAACAAAATAATAAAAAAACTCCATTTTTTTAACCGCCGCGTATTTCCAAAAATTTATGATACCGGATATTGCCTACCATAAACCGTCGATAGTCTAATCCTCAGGCAGATTACCAAACATTTTATTTTTCATATTTTATGATCCAACAACTCAAATAAAGTAAAACAAAGAGACGATATAATCGAAGATCACCCACAAGGTGCTATATATTATGAAAACAATTAAAAATTACTGATTTTTTTTTAAATATAATTAATTAAAATTATTTTTAATTAATTATAATTATATGACATCATATTAATAATTTATAAATATTATTTTCCGTTTTTTGTTTATAAATACATATGTATTTAATTTGAATAAATTATGTATAGCGTATTTTACTCATTTTATAGTTATGTATTTCTATAACTCCAATTTTTTATCATGAACTATGGCAATTCGACTTGGGGAAGTTCGGTATATGGCATATATATATATATATATATATATATATATATATATATATATATATATATATATAATATATATATATATATATATATATATATATATATATATATATATATATATATATATATAATTTAATATTAAAAAATCGATTTTGGGGTTCCTTAAAAAAATTTTATCAAAAAAAATGGGCAAACATGTTCAAACCATGTTTTTTAAGATGCCAATCTCAAACACAGAAAAAATGCATATTGAAGCTAGGCCCAATCATTTTTTTATAATATCTTTTAATCGAATTGCGGACAAACAAAACTATTTGGTTGCCAAATCATGGTCAAATCTTGGTCAAACCTATCCCATTTAAATTTTTTTATTTTTCCAATTTCGGGGGCTATCTTCACGCAGCTAGAGACATTCCATCAATTTATAGAATATTCATGGTTATAGACATTTGTTACATATATTATTATATCCATTGTTTGTAATTCTGTAAATATTTCATTATCAAAAATAAGATGAGTTTTCCTTTATAAAACCGTGTAATGATTTAGGCTTTGATTGTCCTGGAAATAGTGTCATTTGTATTGCTATAAATGAGCGATATTTACAATTGTCAATATATCAAATTATATCAAAAATATATCATGATTCCTTATAAAACAAAAAGAATTGTTTAAAAAAAATAAAATATTTATATTATATTTCGAGATCTATCTCTTATCAGTGCAGCTTTTCTCTTATGAATTATAAACTGGAAAACACTTACATTAGTTTGAAACGAAAAAAAAGGGCTGTCGACAGCCCTATTTTCGACAGCCCAACACATGGTTTCAAACTAATGTAAGAGGTTCCATTTCATAATTCATAAGAGAAAAGCTGTACTGATGAGAGTTAGATCTCGAAACGCGTCTGCAGATGGCTATTCACTTTGGGTTAAAGAGAAAGATCTGATCTTAAAAAACAATGTTAATTATCTAGCGTCTTTTTTTAGTGTCACGGAAGTGAAGTGAGTCCTAGTGAATAACACAAATATATGTTGTCTTTCAACATGAGATTTGTTTTATAGTCCTTAAAAACTTAAGAATATTATAGAGATTCGGAAAGGTTGAATATATTTAAATATATTCAAAAATATATTCAACCCGTGTTCCTGTTCCTGTAATAAGTTGATATGTTTGTATCTGTAATTAGTTAGTTTCACCCTATATTTAATTCAGATAAATAAAAGAAATCAATTGATATTTAATTGCCAAACATATTTTTTGTGCATAAAATTATCACAACTCACTTAAGGATAAATATCAGCTAACATTCATCTGACAGTTAAATAATTCAAAAACATTACAAATGATGTTATGCGTTAAAGTATATGAAATATTTATCAAGATTAAAATCATACCTATTTATTATTTAGTATATTGCATAATCATATTATTGAATATTATTGTCAATATATTAGTCAACAAAGTAAAATTGTTTTAATCTTTATTTATATTGCATATTGCATATACTATTATTTTCTTTAGTTATAGTTGAAAGTTAATTAAATGTAACTTTTAGTACAATCAATTTTCTAAAAATACAGAGTACGTTTGAATACGTTGAAAAATAACACAAGACAACCAATTTTAAAGTGAAATGTAGAGCTCACGAGAAATAGACAACATTGTTAATTAAAAAGTAGCAATTTTAGCAAAACTAAACTAAAACGACAGAGTCAACAATGTAAAATTATTTTAATCTTTATATCTAAAATTTTTCGAGTTTTCAATATAGTTTAGATGTTTAGTTACTAAATTACTGCAAAGGGCATTGATTAAAAAATTGAAATAAGTTTAGAATGATATATTTACATATTTATTTAGATATATAGCGATATACAGTTTTTACATACACAAGTGTATATATACGTATAGTATATATATGCAGTATTATATACATATTATATATTTACATGATTTTTCTTCTGATAAGTAATTAGATCGTTTCGAATACGTAATAGAGTTATAGTTACAAAAAAATATTAAATTATTCTAATAATATAAGTAAATTGCACTAAAAGTGTTCGGAATGTCTTGGTTCCGTTTTTTAAATAAATTTAAAACAATTTGTATTAAACGAGGTATTTTTTTAAAGATACGCAGTTCACTTGCCTCACGTAAATTTAGGAGTCTTCGTTAGGATTGGTTGCTTCGACAGGTTGCGTCGGTCGAGCTTGTAATAAAGCTTGATAATAGTTCACAATAGGAAAAATAGGCCAAGTCCTATTGCCAGATTGTTCTTGCTGGTCACTAGAAACAACATCAATATCCTCGTCTGCCGTGTCTTCTCCGGAATCAGGCGCCAATAATGAAGCAACATCAAATTGTCGTTTTCGCGACGGGCCACGGTTAGGTACTGGGAAAACTGCAGTCGACGGTCCAGGGACTACGGACGGACTCACGGATAGCGGTGGAGGACTTGGTGAATCTGCTCCATCTTCGTCAACAGCTAATCCCATATGTTTGCGAACTTTTCTTTGAGCTTTCCTTCTTCTGAAATCACCTTTGCGGAAGTCATCTACGTTCGCCGGGTGTATAGCCCAGTAGTGGCCTTTTCCGTTCGCGCTTCGTCCAGCTTTTATAAAACAATCATTTAAAGATAAATTGTGTCTTATAGAATTTCGCCAACCGGGACCTCTTGTGCGGAAGTAAGGGTAATTATCGAGAATATGTTGGTAGATGTCTGAAAGTACTAGCTTGCCCTCTGGAGCGCTGAGAATTGCCATGGCTATTAGGCCGATGTAACTGTGTTGGGGTTTAGGTTCTTCTGGTTGTAGAACGCGGGGAAATAGAGGATAACATGGTAAAGGTGTTGGGAATGGATTTAACAAAGGATATCTTAACCTTTCTGCTACGGCGTATTGATATAGTTGTAATCGATATTGGTCTATTGGGAGTAGAGCTCTTGGGCCATTTTCCAAAGTAAATGGTATCGGTAATCTGGGTGTTGTATTTGTTGGAGTTTCATTGCTACACATGTTGCTTGTGTTGTTTTTCACTTCACTAATACACCCGAATCAACAAAGTACTAAAACAACCGAAACTGGCAAAATTATGTGATTTCAGTTTGCGGTAAGATTGTTATATACTATTCTCAGTGATCAATCCTATTAAACGTACTAAAGGTAACTAACTGGTAAGACTCTACTGAGCATCTCCAAACATGGTAAAAACAGAGACTATTTGTGGATCAACATTTGCCAACTGAGTAGAGGCGGGCTAGGAGTCTACCAATCCCGACTTGCGGCGACTATCAGCAAGCAGTGCAAACCACGCCCAAGCCATGTTGTTACAAGTTAACTCGAACGAACCCGGAATTCTTAAGGTGAGGCATGTATTTTACTTACTACCTCCCTTTACTGATTTTATAACAACCCACCTATTTATTTTTCCAGTGCAATTATTCTTTATTCTCTCTAAAGTCTCCACATTCTGAATATGCTAATAAAAAATGAAACAAAAACTATAACAAAAACTATTAAAATATCTCAAATATTTTTTTCAATATCAACATTTCCAAGGTAAGTGTAAATAATATGTTTACACTAGAAACACACACGTTTTCGTATATAAATTGGATAAGGACAGGCGTAAATAAAGATGGAATGAAAATTGTATGAGGGAGATGGGCTTATTGCGTGATAGAAATGGATTTATTTTGGGAGGGAATTGTAGGAGTGGTCTGCGCTGAGAACAGAATAAAGAACTTTTCGAGGGTGGATGAAAATATGTGTTAAAACGTCGGATGTTCAGAATTAGTTGTCAAAGGATTGAAAATAGGCCGATATAAATTCTTTGGGTGTATTACATCCCTGTTTTAAGCAAGTCACTATCATTAAATGCTTTTGCTTTGCCGTTTTTTTCATTCCTTGTTTTGTAGATCAGTTTCAATATATTATTTCAAACGAAATTTGCACTTAATAATATAATAGGTTCTTACATAAATACAAACAAGTATATTTTGACAACTAACAATATCATCACAAATATTGACATAAATCAATCATTATGTTGATACTGGAAAAAATATACTACATGTATAGGTAAATTTTATAAATTATCTCGTAGAAAATTTTGTTGGTTAGATGTTATTACTATTTTATTTGTTTTGCTGCTTATTCATAAAATGCTACTGATATTATTAATCGCAAAGTTTAAAATTTGCAGCTTAAATATATTGCGAATTTGTTTCCTTAGAATTAATTTTATTCGTAATATTAATAGAAATTTTATAAACAACAGTTTGTAGAAATCAATTTCTATCAAACGCAAGAACATATATTTGAACGACAGTACATATTTTTTATGCAGTGCTATACTACAATAATTATTTTGAGATTGAAACGACGCTTTTAATTTTATTCCTAAATGTGGTTTACAAAATTATTTAAAAATATATAGAATGCAGAATGACAAAGTTATTTTAAATAACGCATCCATGAGTGAACCATCAGATATCATCGCTTCGGCAAATTAAGAAGAGTGGTTTTGCTTTTTGTTTGATCAACACCGCTTCGAAAATAAGATATTATGTAGTGTTTCTAAAGCTTGAGGATCGGTAAAATGTTAAAAGGTAAAGTGTTAAAACATTATCAAACCGGATATTTAAAATAAAATTTACTTACTCTGCATTGAAAAGTTCACTAGATATGCAAACTTAATACAGTCTCAACACAGCCTGAATATATAAATATATTCAACCTTTCCGGAGCTCTATAACAACTACTTAGTCTTTTTAGGACTACCAAAACAAATCTCATGTGAAATTTGTTAGTTGTTGAATAGCTTTCAGACCACCTTCGTGGATTAAGTTTTATACTAATTTTTATCATTAAATCAATAACCTGCTATGTTCATGTCTCTCTTACGAAATGTCATGAAATTAAAAATATCTAATCCCTAATCACCATGTGGGTTTCAGGTGAGTGTTTTACAAATTGTTAATAATACAAGCAAAGCTGCACTGATGAGAGATAAAACTTGAAAGGCGTCTGCAGATGGCTACTTACTTAAGTTATCGGAAAGACATGATCTTAAAAACAATGTTATTTTTATGGTTTTTGTTGAGTGCCACGAAGGTGGACTGAAAGCTATTAAATAACTGACAAATTTCACGAGATTTGTTTTGGTAGTCGTAAAAAGACTTAGTCGTAATTAGTTAGAGTAATTATTATTGAGCTCCTGAAAGGTTGAATATATTTATATATTCAGGCTGTGTTCCGACAGTATTACGTTTGTATCATTATCTATAACGTGGTATGGTTTTACCAATTTTAACTTATCATTTAAATCAATAACCTGCTAAGTTCATGTCTCTCTCACGAAATGTCACATTAAAAATACCTAACCCCTAATCACCATGTGGGTTTCAGGTGAGTGTTTTACAAATGGTTATTAATAAAAGCAAAGCTGCACCGAATAGAGGTAAATCTCGAAACGCGCCTGAAGATGGATACTTACTTAAGTTATCGGAAAGACATTACATTAAAAACATTGTAATTTTTATGGTTTTTGTTGAGTGCCACGAAGGTGGACTGATAGCCATTAAATAACCGACAAATTTCACATGTTTTGGTATTTGGATTTGTTTTGTTAGTACCAAAAAGACTCGGTAATTGTTACACAGGTCCGAAAAGGTTGAATAAATTTCTATATTTAGGCTGTGTTCCGACTGTATTAAGTTTGTATGATTATCTATAACGTGGTATGGTTTTACCAATTCTAAGTTATCACTAGATATGTTTTTACCACTATATTTTGTGAAAATATATATATTGAGAAGTATAGAAAATATATATATTGAGAATATATATTGAGAAGTTAAATACATTTACATGACTCGGGTTTCGACTGCTGAAGGTCAAATGAAAAATGACAATTATACGATAGGTATGAAAAGAGATTTATTAACTGCTCATCCGAAGACCGGAATAACAATTTTCCATATAACTAATTATCAAGCATTTGTTAATTACAAAAAAAAATGATTAAATCATATTGGAGGAAACAATAAATTCTAACAAGAACGATATTTGACGAGATGAGACGAGACTGAAACGAGAGTAATTTTTTTACCAACTAACGAGACCGATACGAGATATTTAAAACTCTCGTCTTATCTCGTCTCGTGTGAAGCAGTAGCAACAATATGTTTTATAAAATTTACTTAGTTCTCAATTCCATCTTTTCAATTCAATTTTTATTTTTAATTTTATTGTTTTAGAAGATGTTTAGAAGAAGTATGATCGGTACGATTAAATGGAATCGGTTGCCAAAATTATTGTGTTTTTATAGATAGAGAATTACCATCTTCATGGATTGCATCTATCATTAGGTTTTTACTCGATGATATATATATATATATATATATATATATATATATATATATATATATATATATATATATATAAAAATATATATATTTAGGGGAAGGATAATAAAAAATATTTTCTATTCACTGACTGTCGTTGGATTGATCAATAGATTACTTCGTTTATATTTGTTTCTTTATCTTCTCTCTTCCTTTCGTTAAGTTGGTGGAGGGATTAGAAAATTCTATTGGTCTAATTACCTTGTTCTTCCGTACGTTGTTCTTCCGTATTTGTGAAAAAAAAATCATTACATCTGATACTATTCACGTACTATAAATTATAAAATAATATAATAGAATAAATGAAGAATATTTTTACTATTTTAAAGTATTACTTTTAGAATAATAAATATTGTTGGTGTAATGTAAAAACATTATTATTAAATATTTTATATATATATATATATATATATATATATATATATATATAATATAAAACAATATCTACAGGGCGGGAGGTGAGCATCATCCTTTTTTAAATATAAATATTAATAATCAATAACTATGTTTTCATAAGTTTGTTATTAATTATAAAGTCTAATGTTCATATTAAAAATTATACAAAGAATAATTTGTGCTATGATTGCCGCTGAAATTAAAACAGTTTTGCAAGAAATATAGATAAATTTCTATTGTAGTTTTCTTTATTTTTAATACTCCAAGTCAAATTTACTTTCAAAGTCAAAAATCCGTCCAAAACAAAACTGTCGTTTTTAAACACTGCGGCTATAGCAGCACAAATGTGCATTTACCGGCGTGTGAATGTTTAGTGTCACCATTTACAAATGATTATTTGTTATATGGATAATTGTTATTCAAGCCTTCGGATGAGCAGTTAATACATTAGGTTAGGTTTTTTCGCTTTTTCGCTCGAAAAATACATGCTTTTTCGTTTTTTTTCGTTTTTTTCGAAAACGGTAAAGAGCAGCGAAATCATTTTTGGCACACAGAAACTACACGACAAGACGAACAAGTCGATGTGTAAATTGTCCGGAAATATTCATTAATTCGTCGATAAATTTCAAACTGAAATTTACCCGATTCTCGAATTGCGATGTAGATATCTCGGAAACGGTTGCATATAATTAAAAACGGATTGCGGCATTGTTTTCAGAATGTCATTTTCCCACGAATGCACCAAGATTGTCCGCCGGAAAATCACGACTTTCCGAGATCTCCACTAGAGCGCCGAAATTTCATAAAAATTTCTTCAATTTTTGCAGGCGAAAGTGAACCGAAAGAGCTAGCGAAATATAATTTGCATATCTGTAATCAGAAGCAAAAATGCTTTCAGAAACGTTTTTAAATTTTGCTGTGACTAGAAAAATAACGATTTTGAAAATCTTTTCATACCTGTCGTATTATTCTAAATTTCTTTTTTTTTCATCTTTAATTATTTGAAAATAAAAAAGAAAACGAAATTTTGATGTCACCGCTGTCAGCCGATTTCAGCACTTTAATCTAATCTTTGTTTTTTATTAGGGTTGCTACTTCTAGCAACTTCACTCAAAGACATTTTCCTGTAACTGAAGTTCAAAATATCTTGTAAGAATATCATAAAAATATATAGGGGAGAGTTGCCAAATTCGTACCACTTAATTTCGAAGGCAGTTTACACATTCTTTAGTAGGAATTTTAGCAAATATTATGTTTTGCATCTATGCATTAACTATCGAAGTTGCAATTTAATAGGATTTTTTAAATATTTATTAATAGATAATTGTGATGAACACTTTTATAAGAACATGCAAACAGTACGATTTAGGCAACCGGTATCGTAAATGGTACCAGCCGGTTTCCAAAATCGTACCTCATGTGTTGGATTAAAAACATACAAAAAAATCATAATAGAAACTGTATTTTGAATTTAATTTAAGTTTAATATACAATACAATATAATACAACATAAAAAGAAAATGTAATATTACACTAGTTAACTGAAATACAATTAGGATAATAATAAATATTGTCGTCTTTTGAAACTCCACCACAAGCTTCATGTACCACCTTTTGGCACTGGTAAGCACTTTTGCCGATTGTGCAGCCCTTATTAGCATCTACCCCAGATGATTTTACTTCTAGGATTTATACAAAGAATGTTGACCGATTCCATATTGAATCCTTTAGCTCGTGCAATTGCGTTATTTTCGGGTTGTCGGACCGAAAGCGTCGGATTTCTATTAAAAAAAGAATAAACCCATTTTTAGCAGTTATTTTACTGTTTATATATAATTTTGCTCCACAATTTGATATACTAAGCGTCGGACATCTGTTATATTTAAACCAAAAAATGAAAAATTGTAGTTCAAGAATGTGGTCAACTAATTTCTTTTCAATATCTGCAGTTATTGTTTTTGTGGCTCCAACCACTTTGAATGCAGAAGTAGGTCTTTTTATCAATCCTTGAAGGTGTCTTCTTAACCTTGGCTTTGCAATTTTATACCGCCGCACAGGGGCATGAAAACCCAAAAAGCTGGCCAAAATATGAAGGAATCGTTCAAATATTGTGATTTTCGGTCTCCTCACGTTGTTGTCGCTGATCAAGAAACTGAATTCAAAATTTCGAAATTCGAAACTCGGACCAGACTAGATTGCGGTGATAACATACATGTTACTTCCGTATGTGGATCACATCAGGCTGTCCTAATTAAGCAGGGAGACTAACCTAACCTAACTGCTGTCTCTAGAGCAAGTCAAATCCGGACAAATTAGCTCGGGATTGTCGGACAAGCGAGTGTGGTTTCCAAACTTTTGTTTAAAAAAGAAGCCGAATTTGGGCCAAATTAGGTTCAGGTTGTTATATACGAGTTTGGTTTGCAAATTGCTGCGTAAAGAGGAAGCCGAACCCGGACCAGACTAGATTGGGGTGATAACATACATGTGACTTCTTTATGTGGATCACATCAGGCTTTCCTCATTAGGCAGGGAGACTTACGTAACATAAACTAACTGTTGTCTGGACAAACAAGTCAAATCTGGACAAATTAGTTCGGGATTGTCACATGCGAGTGTGGTTTCCAAACTGTCGCTTAAAAAAGAAGCCGAATTTGGGCCAGATTAGGTTAGGGTTGTTATGTAAGAGTTTGGAAACTGCTGCTTCAAGAGGAAGCCGAACTCGGACCAGACTAGTTTGCGGTGATAACATACATGTGTGTTTTCCGTATGTGGATCACACCAGGCTTTCCTAATTTGGCAGTGAGACGGACATGCGTTTCAAACGTGACGGCGGCCTTCTGTGGTTTCCTCATTTGAGCCAAAGGCGGAATATGGCATGCCTAATTCGATCCTAATTAAAACGGAACTAAAATTCCTAGTCGGGAAGTCTTATGCTATCTGGCACGTTAGCATTTCAAAATGCGATTATTAAAAAAAAGTGGCACGCAGTTATGAAAGGATCGCCACCCCTGGTCTAGAACAACCGTATCGAACCTATGGCACGCGTGTCACAGTCTAAAATCTAAGACTAAATAATGAATTGGTAAAACCATACAACATTATAGATAATCAGATAAACTTAATAAAGACGGAACAAAGCTTGAATATATAAATATACTCAACCTTTCCGGAACTCTATAATACTAATGAGTCTTTTTAGGACTACCAAAAACAAATCTCGTATGAAATTTGTCAGTTATTCTATAGCTTTCAGTCCACCTTCGTGGCACTCAACAAAAACCATAAAAATAACATTGATTTTTAAGATCATGTCTTTCCGATACCTTGAGTGGATAGCCATCTGTGGACGCGTTTCGAGATTTATCTCTCATCAGTGCTGTGTCAAGCTGTGCTGATGAGAGATAAATCTCGAAACGCGTCCACAGATGGCTATCCACTCAAGGTATCGGAAAGACATGATCTTAAAAATCAATGTTATTTTTATGGTTTTTGTTGAGTGCCACGAAGGTGGACTGAAAGCTATAGAATAACTGACAAATTTCATACGAGATTTGTTTTTGGTAGTCCTAAAAAGACTCATTAGTATTATAGAGTTCCGGAAAGGTTGAGTATATTTATATATTCAAGCTTTGTTCCGTCTTTATTAAGTTTATAAGACTAAATAAGTTTATCTCAAATATGTTAGAACAGTCTAGAACAACGGTGGCAAACCTATGGCACGCGTGTCACAGCTGACACTTTTCTTACATAGTGAAACAGTGTATAGCAGAGTAAATATATATTGTCTGTTACCTATTAAGAATGTAGAACTATTTTTAAATTTTTCTGTCTGAAATTACTAAGTTAAACAGTCTAGACTAGACTAAATATGTTTTTCTTAGGTTCAATTCAAAATGGCAAAATTGCGGATAATTTTTGGAAAAAAGCGTTCAATTTTATTGACGCTTGGGATTTAGGGGTTTCAGATAGGGCTTCACACGAGAGCCTTGTATCTGATCTCCTCGTTGCTCGGGTTCAAATTTATGAAGAAAATGTTATGCTCGTTCGGGGCTCGGGCAAGTTCGGGTTGCTCGGGTTCAAATTTTATAAGAAAATGTTACGGCTGCCCGGAACGAAATCAGAAACGAGACTCTCGTGTTAAGCCCTAATTTTAGAAGTAGCTGATTGATCACGAAACTGAATTGAAAAATGATCAACTGATTAACTAATCGTTGATTTTGTCTAAAAAAACTTTGTTTCATGGAATTTGGTTCTTTGTTTTGAGGTTTCAATAAAAAAAGAGAACAAATAGATAACAAAATGATTTATTAAAATATAATTTAAAAAAGTTAAAATTTTGGATCACAATCAGATGTATCTGATTCCAAAATTGGAGCTGTAATTTCTGCAAATGATTCTATAGCTTCCGGAAAAAACGAAATTTTTTTTTCGGGAAAATTTGTGTATATTTATTGCACGATTCTTGTGCTTCTTCGGATAATTGTCCGATTGGTGAGAAGTAATGATGATTCAATAATCAAATTCCCGTGAATTAAAATTTTATGGACTGTTGTCGGCATGTAGTACCACGAGTACAATTCAACAACTTTTCTTGCAGTGTCAACAGCGTAATTTTTAAATTTATTTACATCAATTTCAAAACCACTGGTAATAACTTGTAATATTACGTGGAAAAGTTTTATTATATCCTCATCAGCTGCAGTGATTTTCGCAGAAACTTTTTATTTTCCGAAAAAAAAAATTGTTTAAATATAATATTAATTTTGTAATTTTTATCTTCAATACAGGCAGCAATTGTAATGAAAATCCCTGCAGATAAAAATAAAGAAAGAGTGTCGAAAAGAGAAAAAATAAACGAAGTTCTGTTATTCAGTTCAGCCGGCTCCTCCAACATCTTAATATTCATAGAAACTTATACAAAAATTCATATAAAAGCTAAAATGCTAATAAACGCAAGCTAGTTTCTTGCAATATTTAAGGAAAAACCTATTCATAACACTGTCCCGTTAATGACATAGCCGCCTTACGCGGCTTCTTTACCTTTCGTTCTACATGAAAGAAATTTAGAAAAACAATTCTTCACAATTTTATGAATATTTCACTTTTTTTTGCAAGATGTTAATAAAATTAAAGGAATTTTAAAACACAGCTAATTTCTGCATACCTTCATAAGAAGAATCCATTTTTCTGGGTTAAATACGAGCAATTGTAAGGTATAATATAAATTAGTTCAATCAGCACTGTTTGACGAACACTCGAACATGAAAAGACGCGCGCAAATTGCCCCACTTTGAATTTATATCCAGACTTAAGTACACCCACATAAGCATTTTTAACCCTCATATCGAAAGCACAGGGCTCTTCTTTATTAAAAAAATAAGAAAATATAAAGCTTTTTGGGATTGCAGACCACTGTGCGCCGAGAACAATCGATGAATCCGTATTTTTTATTTCTGTAAACCTCAAATGCTAATTTAATTTGTTCTTCAGTTCATTCACAATATATTTACTTTTCCATGCTAACAAAAATTGAAATATTGTAAATCGTTTATTTTCGCGGTAAAATTTTAATTACAGTATCTTAAATCCTACTGGTACGATTTAAGAAATCACAGTGTGGTACAGGTTAGGAAAATACAAGTTAGGACATTATCAGCATGTTTTATAATCTAAATAGAAATAAATAATATAACATAGCTAGTTTTCAAAAATATATAAAACTACCTCAGAAACTGTAGATTTATATTAAATTCAGTCGATTAAAATCGTTTAAAGTTAACATCAGATTTACCTAATTTCTTTGTGCTTCTGTCATTCACAAAACTACACTTCAATTCAATTTCAATTCAATTTACACAATTATTAGCTTACAATACACATGTAAGAAATAATAACTTTGAGGTAAATACAACTCGAAACTTGTTTGCTATCAACCCTGATGTAGAGCCTAATTAGACGTCTTTAATTTTAGTTAAGTTGAGCGACCTAGACTTTGATTTCATAAAATTTGCCATCATTTTTCTATTTCTATATATATATATATATATATATATATATATATATATATATATATATGTATATATATATATATATATATATATATATATATATAAATATATATATACATATATATATATACTTAACTAAAATTAAAGTCGTCTAATTAGGCTCTACATCAGGGTTGATAGCAAACAAGTCTCGAGTTGTATTTACCTCAAAGTTATTATTTCTTACTTGTGTATTATAAGCTAATAATTGTGTAAATTATTCGGTTAAGTTAACTCGGTTATATATATATATATATATATATATATATATATGTATATATATATATATATATATATATATATATATATATATATATATATATATATATATATACTTTTCATAGAAATAGAAAAACGATGGCAAATCTTATGAAATTTTAGATGAAGGCTTTAAAGAAACAAATGTTTTGACTAGCTAAACAATCCGAAGAAATTAGGGAAAGAGTAGAATCCGAAGAAATTTAACTATTAATCAGCGTAGGACTGAAGCTTGCCATAAATTGCGTGTGCATGACATATAATACCCTCGGTTTGAAGGAAGATGATAATAGCAAGTTTTTTTAGGTTGGTATAGAAACTCCAATAGACCTGCTCAAGAAATGTTTAGCATTCATCCGCAAAAGGAAGGTGTATTAGAATCAAATTTACTCTTTAAACCCGATTCAGATCCTGATGTTCTTGAATGAAATAGAGTTGAAAGAAGAGCTCTAAATGGTTAATTTACTCATGAAAAACCTATTTTAAAAAAGTTAGGGTTTCAGTTTTGATTACAAAATTAAACTTTTTTTCGATTTTTCGAGTAATGCTTTTTACTAATATACAATCGGAATAACGGATGTTTGCAAAAATATGTTTCTTGTACGGTATTCAACAAAGGTGTTTGTTTTCAACGAAATGTCAGAAAGAATAACAGGATTTATAAGATATAAAGGAAGACTAAAAAAACTACATCAAATAAAATATGAACATAATATTTTCTGAAGATATATACAATGCAGCAACTTTGTAATATTTCAAACTAATTAACTAAAATCTTTATTTATCTTCTATATTGGATGAGGACATATTGAAAAACCTTATGTTTTGACAATAAAAAATTGTCTTTAAAATCCAATTTTAAATACCACTGACAAGAAACTACACACACACACACATGGAACATTAATAATTGATTTATAAATAATAATTAATTAATAAATTAAAAAGATATAATAAAAATTATAAAATATTAAAATATTTTATAAGAATTAAGAGAAAATAATACATAAGAATACTTTAATAGAATTATAGATGCGTGCGGATGAAAATATTTTATTGCATTATTAAGGTTTTTATTTAATACTTAGGAAAGCATGTTTGTTTAAAAATATTCGTATGCTCTGTGAAATAATAACTTAACAGTAGTTCCAAAAGTAGTGACAAAAACGAATTCACTCAAAAATTGCACAAAAAACTCTACTTTTGTAAAGCGAGTGTAAATTAACTTTAACATTGGCACCTCATTTGCAACTGTGAATGGTGGTTTCGCGAGCCATTTATATTTGCATCTACCTGTATAGATAAATGGCTAAAGAGAGAAGGAAATAGATATAGATAAATCAATGACTATTGTACAGTTGATTCTGGTCACGAGGGCGTACGTATCTGATATCAGGCATTGTGTTTCTAAACACACGAGTGACTCGTGATATATAGCTGCACAATTGCCTTCAAATAGCCCAGATCATATTGTCTACATTTCTTTTTACAACGCACGTGCTGGCCCTTATACTTTCAGCGAATCAACCAGCAAATATTTTTACCTTTCACCTGTACAAAAAATGGTTTCTAATAAAAATGTAGGACTACCTAAAACATATCTCTTGTGAATTTTTTTTGAGTGTTTTACAAATTGTTATTAATAAAAGCATAGCTGCACTGATGAGAGATAAATCTCGAAATGCGCCTGCAGATCACTTAAGTTATCGGAAGGCTACTCACTTAAGTTATCGGAAAGACATGGTCTTAAAAACAATGTTATTTTTATGGTTTTTGAGTGCCACGAAGGTGGACTAAAAGCTATCAAATAGCTGACAAATTTCACATGAGATTTATTTTGGTAGTCCTAAAAAGTCTCAGTAATATTATAGAGCTCCGGAAAGGTTGAATATATTTATATATTCAGGCTGCATTCCGACTTCATTAAGTTTATATGACTATCTATAATGTAGCATGGTTTTGCCAACTCTAAGTTAAAGCTTATAATCTACGATGGACGTTGCGATAACTGAAAACTGAGGTAGAAGATACAATACATTATAGCTGTTTGTAAAGTCTATCATGGACGCTGAGGACAACATCAAGGTTTCCCTTTGTTGAGGTCACTGAGATATATTTGAAAGGAGTATGACCGGGAATTCATTGTTGTTGTCGAGGAAATTGTCAAGTTAGTTAATGAAATAGTTCTAGGCAATAAAACCGCGCAACATATTGAAGAAGTTTCGAAGCTTACCACATGTAAATGTTTTTCCTTTGACGAAATTATTTTAGAAATAACATGTGCAGGAAGATGATGAAATATCTGAAGAAGAAGATCAAAACATTTAGGCAGCCAAGCTGCTACCATTACAGAAATTCTGTACAAAATGACCAAAATTTTGATAATACTTAAAAATCAAGAAGAAGTGTCACGGATGCGATGTCCTGCTATTGACAGTTGCTTGCTGATAAAAAAGAAGCAGGAAAATAACTTTATATGATTTCTTGACAAGAAAAGGTTTGCATGACGAACCTTTGACGCCAACATATTCTGAGTGACTGAATGTGAATTTCTTCATTCATAATCACAATCTTATGCTATAAAAAATATTTAATTAATAATAATAATATATATATATATATATATATATATATATATATATATATATATATATATATATTAATAATAATATTGAATTTATTGAAATTCAATTCATTAATATCAATTTTCAATTCATTTTTCATTCAATTCATTAATTTCAATTTATTAATATTGAATATGAATTTATTCATGCATAATCACAATCTTATGCTATAAAAAATATTTAATTAATAATAATATATATATATATATATATATATATATATATATTTATATATATATATATATATTAATAATAATATTAAAATATATATTAATAATATTTAATTCCGTTATATTTACATATAAATACCGGGTTTTTCAAATTTTTGCAAATTAATTGTGTATCTAAATAAAATACAAAATAATTGAGATATCGGGCTAAAATTGCAATTATGTATTGAATTCGACGTCGTTCATATGACCACCACGAGCACGACGGCAGCGATAGATTCTTTGGATTTAATTTTCATCACTCTTTCACACATATGACCCGAATAGTTGGAAATTTCGCGTTCAATATTGTTACTGAGCTCCTCTAACGTTGTTGAATTGTTGCCATAAACCTTCCATTTAAGGTAACCCCATAAGAAAAAATCCAACAGCGTCAAATCGCATGAGCGAGGTGGCCATTCGACTGGACCATTTCTCGAGATTAAACGATTACCAAATTTTCTTTTCAATAAATTATTTGACTAGCTGTGTGGCCTACGGCACCATGTTGTTGGAGTCACATCGCCTATGTCGAGTGCATTCAATTCTGGCCAAAAATAGTCTTCCAACATGGCACGAGAGCCATAGACCATAACAGGGCGATTGTTTTCACCGACGGCCCTATCACACCTCCGGCATGACATCCACACGAAACGGTCACTTTTTGAGGATACAATGTAGTCTCATGAAGCATATGTGGGTTTCTTGCTGTCCTATAATGCATATTCTGCTAATTGGCAAAGCGATGCATCCAAAAATGAACTTTATCGCTAAAGATAATTTCTCGATGAAATTCAGGATTTTTTCCGAACTTTTGCAGAACAAAATCGGATAAGTTTCGGCGCTTTAAATGATCCAGAAATTTCAGTTCTTGGGTTAATTTGATCTTGCAAGGGTGTAGCAACAGATCTTTACTCAAAATTGGCCATAATGTGGACTGACAAATTCCCAATTCTTGTGGCATGGTACAACGGCGTGGTATCGACTTGTTTGGTTCATTTTGAACTGAAGCTCTTACGGCTGCAATATTTCTAATATTTCGACCGGTGCGTTTTCTTACTGGCACAGAAACATTCAATAGTGAATATGTCGGTTCCAATTTATTCACCATCACATACACAACTTGTCTGGTGAGATGATTATTTCGACCAAAAATTGGAATAAGCGCTCTTAAAGTTGCGACTACCGACTCCGTAGTAAATTTCGGTAGTAAGTTTTAACGATTTCCAAACGTTGCTCGTTCGTGAACTTTATCCTGATCAAAATGTAAGCCTTGACTGACGTTTTGACTTTGATAGATTATTTTGAACATTAAAAAGTTTGTAGGTTATGTTCAGTATTATGAAACAAAATTGTTATGTCCCTATTGCAAAACCTTTTATTTAAGACGTGTATTGTTACAAGTTATAATTTAAAAAATGTTTCAATGGTTATTTAACTATTATTTCACTTATCCCCATTATTTATATGTTAAGATAACGCCGTTTCATTTAGTGCTGGAATTTCCTGGAACTTTATTGTTACTTTTATTGTTATCCCAATGAATATATTTTAAGAAAATTAGTCGACAATTATATCAAATAAACCAAGATCGTTAAAAATTTATTACATTTTTTAATAGACGGCAAAAAATGCAATATAGAATTATTTTTGTATACTATACTAGTATTATTTATTATTTGAACCGCCACACTGGTTGTATTATATAATCGGTATTTTTAATGTTCTCTATCAGTTCCAAAGTCATGCAACCAACGGTATTTAGACAAAACAAATTTTAAAATGACGCAAACAAGTTCAACAATCAATACTCGGATTATTGTGCTCTTATATTCTTAATTATTCTACACTTTATTTACAGAAATAATATCTTCGATGGAAAATCGATGAACATAACACAAAATACTCGTGAATATAAGTGTAAAACACAACATAAATTTATCAGAATATGGTATAAAAATACAACAATATATTCAAATATGAATTATTTGAAAACATTTAAAAAGAGTAAAAATGAAGAAGCATTTTGCAATATCAGTACTGGACTAAAAACAAAATTATATGGTGTTTTAACAATATTTTATTTTAGTTGTATACATTTTAGAGCCCCTTCTTATCGGTGCCCTGCACACGTGTCCCATCTATTCCACGTCTTTGTTCATAGAATAATCTTTAGAAATGTCTTATAAGTATAGAATAAATAAATAAGCGATTTTACGAAATAAAATCAGGTAATAATAAATCTATAATTCTATCCGCTTAAAGTATATCCAACACATAACCAGTGATCAATTTCTCTATGAGTTATATAATATTATCCTTGTTCGTGATCGAGGATACGAAGGGGGAGAAGTCGAGCCGGCGGGCTCGCAATAGCAGGCAGGGAGTTTAATTACAGACTAGTCCCATCCCTTGGGACTGGCGGGGCTTCAAGCCACCCTTTCAGCTATACCCTGCCGTTTATAAACCCCACATACCCCACCACATCTACCCTTCGCAAAACGCCGCACCTCATAATTTCACTATAAACCTTGCCAAAAATAACTTTACAATATTCACACATTTTCAATTGTATGTCTAAATATTACGGTTCTTACCATTTCATCAAATATTCTCATAACAAAATTTAATAACGTTTTCAGTGTACATTATGAGTGTAAAAATAATATGATGTTTTATTGGAATCGGAATCCGATCATCTGCCTCCAGAGTCATGTGGAAATTGTCAACAAATATGGTTAAAAGCAGCCTAACAGCATTATATACAAAGTTACACTAATGACCACTATTTATAAATAAGCCTTAAATCAATAGTAACGGGTTTAATAATAGGTTTATTAAAGAGGAAACAATTTTTCCAACTAAAATAATAAAGAATAATTATTAATGTTTAGTTAGTGGAGAAATCCTTTTTGCTATCGAATTTCGGCATTACTTTTCTCGAGTCTATCTGGGGTTTGATGAAACCTTCTGTCATTGTTTTATTGCATAAAGTGGCTGAAGCTTCGGCTTTAACTGCTCTTTCTACTGCTTATGTGTGACACGGAAGGCATAATAAATCCAATTCTCCTTCTCCTTTTTGTTGAAAAAACAATCGGAGAATTTCTTCAGTTACCGATTTTAATAACTCTGGCTTTAAATGGTCATTTAATGGCGCTGGAAAGTGAAATTTTCTTGCCAATTGTTTAATGTTGCGTTAAAGTTTATCTTTGGTAACTGAAACAGACGCAATTCTTTTGAACTTTCTGATCTAGCTTTAAAAATTCGACGTACAGATGCGCGGCTGGAGATCTGTCAACATTGCATGCAATAATAAGTTTTCCGGGAGTGCGAAATAGCTGTTTCTTTGAATTACTGGGTCGATAACGGTTT
The DNA here is from genome assembly GCA_944588485.1 of Phosphuga atrata. NCBI lineage: Eukaryota > Metazoa > Arthropoda > Insecta > Coleoptera > Silphidae > Phosphuga > Phosphuga atrata. The sequence goes on from OX155909.1 coordinate 4,438,199, forward strand.
TTAAAGTTGTTGGTAAATATCTGATTACCTCGATGAGTTTAAACAAGTGTCACGATCCATCTTTATAGCTATAGTCAGTTATTAAAGGAAACCATTTTGGAGCATATACCTTGTCAATATACGTTGCAAGAGATTAGATTTTCAGAGGTAGTTTCTACAGAAACATACAGCTTATTTGTTTATTTACATACGAGTGGCTTATGTGACCAGCACTCCAGATGGACACTATGCTGGTTTCATAGCTATTTACATTGCATTAACATTAGCTTTTTACATTAGATTTAGATTAAGCTGTTACAGTAGCTATATATTACAATAACATAGATTATTATATTTGAAATGTCAAATTAATTTAGTGTAAAATTTCCTATTTATTTGTGGGACTTTATTATTTGTGTGGGACTTTAGATTTTGTTAATAATAAAACAACTTCGCTTCAGGGCTTACAACCCTGATAGCTAACAACTCGTTACCTTCGGGTGACTTCACCTAATCACTTATGTGATAGACTGTATCAAACATGAAGTACAAACTTAATGAACATAATACCACAGGTGGTAGACAAGCCACAAGTAGGTCATCGGATTCTGGGCGACCTACACCTTCATGTGACCCAGTCGGATCTAAATGAAACTTTGAAAGGAATATTACGTACCTAGCCACAATCTATATAAACTCCTTGATCAAGATCGGAAAGCTTAATCATACACTTGAAGTACCGAATGACTAGAACATCAGTATAGCAGCTCTCCAAGAGACTAGGTTTCCGGACGAAGAAGCCATAGAGTCTCAAGCATATAGAATACATAAATGGAAACCTGGTAATAAAGTAATGGAAAATGCACCATTCCTTGGAACTGGGTTTGCAGTACTAGTTACAACTAGTCCAAGCACTAGTTACAAACATTCTTGACTTTTCCTCACCAAACGATAGAACATCGGTGCTTTCATTCAGATGCAAGAATAGGAGATACTCTTTGATTATTTCCACGCTGCTACCAATGACTCTAACAGAAAAAACCCAGAAACGACAAACAAGTACTGGGATGCCCTTGAGGAAACCCTAGACAAAGTCCAAAATTACCATACCACTATATTATTAGTAGATTTCAATGCCCAGATCGGTAAATGACAGAAACACCAGAAGATTGTAGGAAGATACCAACGGGGACGTTTAATCAGTGTCTGCACCAAGTATGGATTAATTTTGATGCCTACAACTTTCAACCTTCTCACACCTTCTCAGGAAGGCCATGACATGGCGATGCCCAAATAGCATGGTGATGGGTGAATTCCAAATCGACATCGTAGCAATAGACAAGCTACACCACAGGGATATTATGAATGTCAACGAGGAGCCAACATTGACTCTGATCACTACCTGTCTCTGGTTAAGACGAACCTGAAACCACTAATAAAGACCAATGGTATGTTAGCAAAGAACACAAAGATCCATAGGTTTGATATCACCAAACTTAATAAAGACAGCACTAGATACCAAGAGAGGCTGATTCATAATACCATCTAGATTAACACATCTACAAAATGGGATCCACTTATTCATGCCAATGGAATGTATAAATGGAATGTATATAAAACGAAGCTAATTTACAAGCCTTTATTGCACAAAGGAAAACACTAGCACTACACCTTCAAGCACTACCAGGAATTGATTAAGCAAGCAGAGCAGGATTTTGTAAGGAGCAACTCTAGAGATCTATACAAAGGACTCAAACAACAAACAACCCAATTCACGTTCCTTACCTTACACCTTCAGAGACTAGATAGATCCCTGTGTCTTAATGACAGCGATTGTACCCTAGCTAACTACTTCAAAGGGCTCCTAAATGCAGAAGAACCTATAGAGTGTCTCAAAGTTACAGAACCAGCCAACCCTAATACTGAGAATATCGCTCCTCCAACCCCAGAGTCAGAGAAATAATTAAACTACTCAAGAATAATAAAGCTTCTCGGGGCAGACGGGGTAGTTGCAGAAATGATAAAATATGCCGGAGAACACACCTTCAGGAGGATACATAAAGTAATTCTGGATATATGGACTAATGAAAGGCTCCCAGATGATTGAACGTCAGCCATTATCCATCCAATCCACAAAAAGGGAAGCAAAACAGATCACAGTAACTACAGAGGAAAATTACTGTTTGCTGTTACCTATAAAATATTTTCCAAGATTTTGGAACGCCATGTAACAAGACCGCTGGATAATGGGTTAATAGTATATCAAGCAGGGTTCAGAGCATCGAGGTTCTGTACCGAGCAGATTGACAATCTGAAGACCATCCTTCAATATAGCAAGTGAAGAGCCAGACAATGGGTTTGTCGACTTCCAGAAAGCATACGACTGAGTGGACAGAATTACTCTTTTTAAGACCTTTAGAGAACCAGGACTCACAAGATCAATAGGCTGGTACAAGCCACCCTGCACAGCACTACAGCCAAAGTAAAGTGTAGAAGACAGCTCTCGGAGAGTTTCGCCATTAAAACAGGGGTGAGACAAGTAGACGGCATCTCATGCATATTATTTAACTGCGTTCTGGAAAAGATCATTAGTGAGTGGACGAGAATCCTACAAGATAACACTGGATTACGGATGGGGATTAAAGCCGACAACCTAAGGATACCATGCCTAGCCTTTGCAAACGATCTTACTTTATTGGAAAATAACATACAGGAGGCTACTACTCAGCTCCAAACACTACACTCAATAGCGGCTAAAACGGGTCTTCTGAGCAACATAGGAAAGACCGAGTTTGTTACTAACATCAAAGATGACCCTAGAATGATTAGAGTCAGTGATAATATCTACAAGAGTCAAAAGTGTAAAGTACCTTGGGGAATGGTTCTCAGAGGACCTCAGCGAAACATTGGCTCTAGAACATAGGAGACTCAAACTAGATAAGGCTTCCTATGCATGTAGAAACCTATATGCTTCAAAAAATTTGTCGATGAATCTCAAACTAAGACACTACTCCAAGATGAGAAACCGCAAGGTGGTCGTCACCTTTGTTGATTTTAGGAAGGCCTACGATTCCATTGATAGAGAAACGCTTAACAAAGCACTCCAGAAACTAACACTAGACAAAAAAACCCGCAGACTCGTCCTAGAAACTTTGACCAACACCCATTCCAAGGTTAAATTTAGAGGCGAGATTTCAGAAAGCTTCGAAATAAAAACTGGAGTGAGACAAGGAGATGGGCCTTCCCCACTTCTCTTTAACTGTGTCCTTGAAAAGATTATGAGAGAATGGCGCAAGGAAATGAACAAATTCGGTGCTCAAAGTGGTATCTACCTGGAACGTAAGAACGATGGACTGGTTGTAGATTGCCTGGCCTTTGCAGATGACATGGCGCCGTTTGCTGATTCTCTTGAGATGGCAACAATGCAGGTAAGCTGCCTCAGAAAACAGGCTGCCAAAGTGGGTCTTCAAGTGTCGCTGAAGAAAACAGAATTCTTCAAAAAGATCAGAGAAGCAAACAGAGAGATGTTACTAGAACAGGGAAACATCAAGAGGACTGAGAAATTTAAGTATCTCGGCGGACGGATTGAACCCAACTTATCAGAAAGAGCATCATTATCCAAGAGAGTCAACAAGTTGGAACTAGCCTATCGGCTGACTAAGAACACTTACAACAAGAAATGCCTGTCACGCAACCTGAAACTTAAGCACTACACATCAGTCTTACGACCAGAAGCCCTGTATGCCATGGAGTATCTTTCCTTGAACCTAAGGGGTGTAGTAGAGAAATTGGAAATCAGAGAGAGGAGAATCATCAGGAAGATCCGAGGCCCGGTAAAGGAAGATGGGGAATTCCGAAGGCGGCATAACTCTGAGCTCTACGAACATATTGAGATGTTCTCTGACTGTGCAAGGAAAAGAAGGGTAGCTTTCTATGGCCACGTTGCAAGATTGCCTCCAAACCGACTAACCAACCGTCTGTTCACCTTCTGGCAAAACAAGAAGCTTCGTACCACTTGGTTGACAGAGACCGAGAAGGATATTAAAGAACTGGGAATAACAGATCTCAAAAAAAGACAGTCTGTGAGACGCACTCTGAAGGAAGTCCGTGGATTTCAGGAAAAACCTCGAGGGAAAGGTACCCCCTGGACAGAAGAGAGAAAGGAGTTACACCGGCAGAAGATGTGACAATACTGGGCAAAGGTCAAAGCCCAACAGTTGAACAAGCGTGGTCCAAAGTTGGCATATTCGAAAGAGGAAGAAGTGCAATTCACTACTACTATTCAAGACGCAGCTTGGAAAAGTACGCTTACCATAAAGCGAAAACACAAGGGTCTCAGTTTTCCTATAAAGAAATAAAAAACCTGATCACCTTAAAATGCAGACTTAGAAGACGCTGGCATCAAACACGAGCATCGCAAGACAAAACCAACCTGAATAGAATAACGCAACATTTGACAAGAGAGATTAAGATACATAAAAACGACTCTATCAACAACTTCCTCGCTGACAATACCTGACGATACCACAGAGCGTTCTCTATGGAAGGCAACAACCTCCGATACGCCAACCAAACGCAAGTGGGCTCGCAACAGTAGTGAAAAAGCAGACACTTTTGCAGAGCATTTGGTAAGCAGATTCCTCCCCAACCCGGGATCGGATGAACTCCCAATACTTCCAACAAACAACTACAAAGATACAATCCAGCTAGTAACACCCAAAGAGGTAGCCAAAGAGATTTACACGAATCTAAATCCAAATAAAGCACCCGGATTCGACCTAATTACCGGTACAATTCTCAAAAAATTACGAAGAAAAGCCTTAGGAGAAGAAAAGGTCTAGTTCACTAATTTATTCAATGCCGCAATTCGTCTAAAGCAGGGGTCGGCAACCTTTTACCCGTGGTGTGCCAAGCCATTCTACCAATATGATAAAGGGTGCTGCCAGAATTTTAACTTATATAATGGGGTTTTAGAGGAGAAAAAATTTATACCAAATTTATCTTTTAAACATATTTATTAAAAAAATAACATAAATTAAAAATTTTTAATGCGAACCTTGTCCCTGCACATTTTTGCTTAATATTTCAATATCAGGGGTATAATTTGTGACTTTTAATTTCACACAAGATTCTGAATGTTCATTTGTTAAACGACTTCTTTGTGGACTCAAAATATGTTTCATATTTGTTCACAGAGAACAAATTTGTTCACAGAGATATGTGGAACCAAAAGCGGAAAGGAGAGCACATGCAATTTTTTTTAAACAATAAAATCTTTCCGGCAATGACATCCAACAATTTAATATAGCAGTCGATTTTTCCATAGAGTCATCTTCCAGATTTTTTCGTAATTCCTTAAATTTTGTTTTCCATAATTCTGAAGATATTAGTTCGATAAGTTCCATTTCAAAATTATCAACATTCATCCACTCAAAAATTGAAAAATCAAACGGTATTATTAATGGATCTATTAAATCTGGTTTTATTAGGAAGGAAAATATAGGCAAATGAGCTTCAAAGTCTTTGCATCTTCTGGAAAATTCATCTTTGAGTGCTTCAACGTAGGTTTCAAGTTCATCTTTGTCTATGGTCGATTTATTTGCAAGCGCTTTAACATTTGGGAAGTATTTGTAGGTACTAGTATTAATATCACATAAAAATACATTTAATTTTGTAGCAAATCCTGTCCAATATTCAAAAAGTTCGAGCACAGTTTGGCGCTTTCCTTGCAATCTTAAGTTTAGTTCCTTGAGATGTTTAGTTATATCAGTCAGAAACATCAATTTGCATAACCATTCTTTATCGTTCAATTCGGAGAAATGTTGTTCCTGTTCATTAAGAAAAACTTTAATGTGTTCCAGACATGACACAAACTTATTCAAGACATTGCCTCGACTAAGCCAACGAACATGGCTGTATAAGGGGAGGTCGACATATTCATTTTCCATTTCTTCTAAAAGAGATTTAAATTGCCTGTGTGTCAATGAAGAGCGAGACACTATGAAATTAACTATTTTAACAACAGTGTCCATTACAGGAATTAAGCGCTGTGACGAAATTTTGGCAACTAAACTTTCCTGGTGTATTATACAATGAAAGTTCAATATTTTATGTCCAATATGATTTTCAAGAAGTTTGACAAATCCTTTATCCTTGCCAACCATTGCAGGTGCGCCGTCAGTAGTTACACAAAATATTTTTTTGATATTAATTTTCTTGCTGTCAAAATAATTTATGAATGAAGCAAGAATATCCTGCCCCTTAGTTGTCCCAGACAGAGGAATCAAATTGCACAATTCTTCATAAACTTGACCTTTATCACAATACCGTACAAATACTGCAAGCCGCGCAATATCATTTACATCTGTACTTTCATCAACAGCGACGCTAAATGCAACAGATTCTTGTAGTCCAGAATTCTGTTTTGTTGTCACATTGTCTGCCATTTCAGTTATTCTTCTTTCAATCGTTCGCGCAGAAGCCGGTATTTCTCGAATTCGGGATAGTATGGTTTGTTGGTTAGGTAAATCGCTAATCAACTTTTCTGCACTTTTTATAAAGATTTCCTTTATATATTCCCCATCTGTAAAGGGTTTGCCTTTGGCAGCTATGCAATGAGCAATTGCGAAGCTGCATTCTGTCGCCATAGGCTTTGTTCCAGTTATTCCACAAAAAAAAGCTACTTGTTTCTTATAACCAGAAACAGCTCTCTTTATAGTTTCACATTTCTCATCGTTGCTATTAAATGTGGACTGATGTTTGGTTTGGAAATGTCTTTGTACGCTTGACGTGCGGCATACGACACTTTCGTGACATATCACACATACAGCACGATCCTTTTGTTGTATAAAGCCATATTCATTCGTCCAATAGTCTTGAAACCCGCGAATATTTAGTTTTTGTTTCTTTGCCTCCATATGATTAAATATGGATTAAAAATAACAAATATTAAACCAATTAGATACAAGTCTTACAAAAAAAGTTAGAACGGAAAGTAACGACCAGTATTAAACGAAATGCAAGTTTTACTGGATTGCAGGCAAATATGCGCAGCACAAAACGAGAAAGAGAGGGGCGAATGTATTCCGGCTTGAACATTCGTATAAGTCCGCTTCGATAACTAGTCGGTGCTGCGCATGTTTCATTCATTTTGCTCCGAATGCGTTTCCACAAAAGCATCGCGCAGATTTTCGTGACATTGGCAAGCCTCCTTAGATAAATTATATAATTAAACATTTTCTCTTATTTAAAAAACACTTCATCTCGATATTTTCACGATTTCCCTGATTACTAGAGGTCAGAAAAAAATACGGTGCCGTATTTTTTTTCGAAAACCCGTATTTTTGATGATGTTGTAATGAGCTAAATTAAATATTTTATGTAAATGTTAAAAAACGGCCCTCATGAAAAATTTAAACAAATATTCGGCGTTAACAGGATTTATAAAAGGTGAAATTTTGCTTTGAAATCTTTGATAAGGGCATTTATATTCATAAAAAATAGTTGTTAAAAAATATTTTTTTGTTTTTATTTAAATGTTTATTTTTTACAAAAATTAGCTTGTTTACTAGGAAATTTATAGCAAATTCAGACCCCCCCCCCCCCACAAAAAACCGTTTTATTCAGTTATAGCAAAGACAACAAAGTGAACATTCGCTAGGAATACCGTATTTTACCCCCTAAATATATATTATAATTAAATTATATAATATTATTTTAAAATACCGTATTTTTCACCGTATTTATTCCGAACTCTGCTATTTACTTTGTAGAGTGCCATTCAGAAACTCGTCGCGTGCCAAGCCTGGCACGCGTGCCATTGGTTGCCGACGCCTGGTCTAAAGCATATCGTCGGCTACACAATAAAACTTTGTAACTCCAGTAGGTTAACTTTTACAGGATACAGCTTTTTGTCTTTCATATGTTTATTATTAATAATCGAATGAAAATAAAAATCATAAAATGTGTTTCTTGTGAAAAAGATGATTTAAGTAATTGATAATACCCGGATTTTTAGGTGTTGCTTACTGGAGCCGCACTTCAACTAGAAAAAATGGAGTTTTACGTTCTTTTACAGGCATCTTTATTAGTGGAGATACGAGGTTTTTAGGAAAATCTGTTCTGGTAATTACATCTATCAATATACAACATTAGAGCTTCTAATTTGGAAAAATTATAGTTGAAAATTCGTTTGCGATTAACTTTCTTTTTGTTTCATTCCATATAAAACAAGTACCATCCTTGTTTTGGAGATCGAAGAATGTCATGATTATGTTTTAGAAAACATTGCGGTCACATTTGTCGTAGGAGCTAAAAGTACCGCTTGAAGGTCCATGTAAGGGTCTTGATAGATGATGTAGCTGCTTTTCACTTCTGGCATTATCCTTCCTTTCAATGTGAGAATTGTAAGTGAGTTCGTCAATATTGTTTGTTTTAAATCCTGCACAGATATCGCAGGTATCCTTTTTAGGTGCAAATATACTAAAATTGTTTTCTTGAATAGTTGTCTTGCTTACATGGTTTACACTCTTCTGTCGGCAGCAATCACTTTAATAAAATTCATACAATTCCGATTTTGATTTCCACATTTTGAGGTTCTAAGAACAGTTTCTTAGTTGAAGCTCGGCAATGGTAAAAAAAAACTTTTAAACTTCTCATTTATTTTTCACATTTTCTTCTAGATATAATAGGTACCGCGTCATTTTCATCCCTGCAGTTATTTTCAAGAGCATCCGCTCTGATCGCCTTGATGTTTCGGCCTCTTTCCTAACTCTTGCTGTATGTGCCTGCTTGAAATCACACGACATTGAACATTTTTCATGTTGCAGTTACGATATTTTCTTGTTATTTCCCAATCTATTGAAGAATTTTTATGGAGTTACGTGAATTTAGCATTGCAGAGATCAGACTCTGGGCAATAGATGGTATAACGATCTCATTTTTAGATTTTTTAGGAGTTACGAGGTTTTCTTTTGTTGCCGACGATGTACGATGGAAGGTCTCGGAAGTAATTGTGCTACCAAACCTGGCAAAAATCACAATGATCTGGAGTCGTTTCGGCCAATCGCATTAGGATCATCGCTAAAAGACAAAAACCTTTGCACTACTGTGTTTCTCGCACAAGCGTTTGAGCTGGTATGGCATGAAGACCTGCAGCACAAACTTAAATCTATCCTGCCTGATCCGTACTACAAACTACTAAAAGCATACCTTTCCGAAAGAAAATTTCGCAGTAAATATGAGGACGCGTTCTCCGATCTTCGGAACATCAGTGCTGATGTTCGTGAGGGAAGAGTACTGGGCCCGGTAATAATTTACTTTATACAAACGATACACCCAATACTGATAACACCTTTGCGGATAATACTGCACTTATGGTAACTGAAAAAACTGTAGAGCAATAATTAGAAATACTCTAACTTGCTGTAAATAATATGACCACTTGGACTCGTTTCCCATGTCCCAAGCAACGGCTTCCCATACTATGTACCCATATATACTTCCGTATGCTTCGTCATGTTCTTCAGGGTGTCAAGCACTGAAGGGCTATTACAAATTATTAAATAACCATCTACGTTGTCGGTATTGGTTCGGATGTACTGTGGCCCTCGCTTTAGCTCGAAAAGTTCCGCCTGGAATGTTGTGCTCTCGTAGTAGCTCTCGAGTCGGAATGTTTCCTAGTATGTTTTATTCCATTTTTAGCTTTTGAGGAATTTGTGAAAAGTTGGATTTGAAGGGTGTTGGACAAAGTCGTGAGCTATTTTAGGTGTCCAATATCCGAGGGGTGAAGGTTTTTTATCCGAGGGGTGAGGAGTTCCTGAAGGTTTACTCTACGCTCGATCTGGTTTGGAGAGGCCATTAAACCCGTTAATTCTCTAAACTTTGCTTCGTCCAGATCATGCATCGTGAGATTTAATGCAACTTACTTTGCCCAGATGTCGATTGGAAGGAGGCCTGAAATAACACTGCCTCTGTTGATACGGTGCGATAGGCTTTAGCAGCAGGAATCGTACACAGACGTTGTACGCTCAGAAGTTTCATATTCTCTTTGGTTTTACAGGACTTGTGCCAAATTGAGACTCCATATAAAAGTGCCGGTTCTAAAGACCCCTTGTAAATGTCTGCTATGGTCGATCTATGCAGGCCCCATTCCTTTCTCGAGGCGTTGCGAATTCTGATACTCCACTGTTTCGCCTTACCACAAGATTGTTAAACGTGTTCTTTAAAGTTTAAGCATCCGTCTATACATATACCAAGATATTTAATAGAATCTTGTTCTTTAATTTTTTCACTTGCAATTGTGAATACCGGCCTTCGTTGATTGGGCGTTTTTCCGAAAAATAGAGCCTCGGTCTTAGCGGCATTAAATTTAAGTTTTCATTCGAATAACCATTGACGGGGAGATTCCAAGGCCTGGTTTCCCTTTTGTTTTAGCTCCGTAAATGTGTTGCTTCTAACAAGCAGCATGTTGTCGTCTGCATAAGACATAATTTAATACAATAATACGTATTTAAAAAAAAATGGAGTAGTATAAGATCTTTCAAAATCCTAGACATGACTTCGAGCTTTGCGGACAGCCTTTGCTAGACAGCCTTGATCCGAAAATAATGGCCTTTCGCTCTGAGAAATATTGCCTCGCAAGGTTTATGAGATTATTAGGTCATTGTTTTTGAATCAGACTGTGAATAATTAACGGCCGCAAAGCATTCTCAAAAGCTCCGCTAATATCCAAGACAATGGCTGTACAATATTGTTTTTTCTTGATAGAATCCCTGATGAAACCTATAACTTTGGCCACGGCATCGACTGTACCTACTCCCCTGCGGAAACCAAATTGGTTTTTATTCAGCGGGTTTTGACTGTGGAAGTGGTACTCAATTCTTAAAATCAGAAGGGAATCTAAGATTTCCCCCACGACAGGGAGCAAGCTGATCGGCCTAAAATCGTTTCCACATAAGCCAGGCTTGTTGGGTTTGGGAATGATTTTTATCAATTGTACTTGTTGTATGTATACATACAATTGTACTTGAGTTCTTGAATTGTTTTCTGGGAGAAATGGTATCGTGGGCTGCGTTGACTATACTTTTATTTAAGGCCTCCGCATTTGAAAATATATGTTCAATCCTTGGTGATACTTGTTTTATGTAGAACGCCAACTTTTTTCAAATTCCAACCATTTTGCCTTTTTGGGGCAGAATCCTCTTTGATTCTCTTCTTGAGAGGATCCTCTTTGATTCAGTATCTATACCAGCTTAAATATCTGTGATCCGAAAGACTTTCCACATCTGGGAGGTGCCAGTCGAAAATCAGGTTGCTCAGATTTTAGCTTGCCGATGGTTAGATCTATAATAAACTTAATAATAAACTTACTATGTCTACTATGTGAACTACTATGTCCCATAAATGTTGGTTCCGGTCCTCGGTTTACGATGAGGAGGTTGTCGGTTGATCATTTCTTCTAAAATTTTCCCACGCTTATCTTCTGTTGCGCTGCTCCAAGAATATGACTTCGCATTAAAGTCGCCCGCAACCAAGACATCACCCTTAGCTTTTAATTGTATAATGGAAGTGTCCAGTTCGTTTATATGTTTCTTAAATAAATCATTTTCTGCTGGTCTTGCTTGTGGTGGTGGTTTACTGAAACATACAGACAGAGAATTCTATTGGCACGAGTTAGCCATCGGGCATGGGACATTTTTCCCGGTGATTTGTTAGCTGAATCGCTAGGAAATATGCCTGTTCAAATTGCTTCAACTATTCTGAACAAGTATTTTTTTGTCTATACTAATATCTTTAGCAGAAAGCTCCGGTAAGTTCGCCGGAATACGTTGAAACTGAGTTACAGGTCTTTTCTCCCAGTTCTCAACTCCTTTACCAATTATCTTTGAAAATGTTTTTGGCCCAGACGTACGTATATCAATGTGTTGAAACAGATGTCTAAATGGTAGTTAATTCATGTCCAATAAACAAATAATCCATTGTTAAGGTCTATCCAATCTCCTTTCTAGCATCCGTAGAATACCGCCGCATTTGCCAACATTTACATTTCTTCCATCACATCCAATTGCAATCAAATGATCCATTCATAGGCATTCAAATAAAGTTGAATACTTCTTGTGCATACACTTTGCAGTGCCTGAAGCAGGTGTAATGTAACCTAAAAACTTCGATTCGCCTTCTTTTAATAATATGCTCTTCAAGCCGTCGCCTATATTTTTCCCCATCTTTTTCAGACATATTAAAAGTTTGATGCTTTCTCCCTTCGAAGTTTAATCTGGCATTTGTGAAACAGTTTATTGTGAAATTACATTTTCTTTACTATTTTTTTCGTTCTCGGCGAAGCTTACTTTTCTCAGAAATTAGATGGCAGAGGGAAGTAGAATACAATCAGGAGACAAGGTATCTGGGTATAACATAAGATAGCAAACTCATATGGAATAGATACGATGAAGCAGCGGTAGGAAAAGCCAAACGCGCTCTAATGGTGTGCAGAAATCTGGCAGGAAAAACGGGGGGTAGTAACCTCACAATCCTGCGATGGATGTACACCATGATAGTGAGCAATCACTTACGGGGCAGTTGCGTAGGGAAGTAGAACCAAGCTGGCCTCTATGAGAAAGCAGCTTGAGAGGATTTAAACACTGGCGTGTGTCTGCATCTCGGGGGCGATGCGGTCCTGCCCGACAGCAGTGGAACTGCTGCTGAATCTGACTCCGTAACACCTTGTCGTGGAGAGGTCCGCCAGATTGGCAATTGTAAGGTTCAGCAAGGAAGGAATAGGCAGAGGTAAAATAATCAGAAGCAGAGACAGGAGCAGCCTCGCTGTCAAGATCCACTGGCTGGAAGCCCCAAAAGACAAGAGAAAAACTACAAAGCAATGTGTAGTAGTAAAGTCGATTGGAGCGACAAATCTTCAGCATACTACACAGTGCAAAATGCTATCAAGTGGTATACAGATGGTTCGAAGACAAAGGAAGGTACTAGTGAATGAGTGTTTGGACCTCGCACAAAATACTTCGAATCCATGGGAACATTCCTAAGTATCTTCCAAGCAGAAGCGCACGCAATCGAAAGATGTGCACAATTTAACCTCGACAGGAATTATCGCAAAAAACGAATTACTATCGTGTCAGACGGCTAGGCACCCATCAAGGCCATTGACTCATATACCATCAGATCCAAGCCGGTATGGGACTGTGTGGGAAAGCTAAACAAGCTTGGCAGAGAAAATAAAGTAACGCTATACTGGATACCAGGACACACTGGTATAGATGGAAACGAAGCTACACTCTTAAGGCCATACTCTTGAAGCCGATCACTTAGCAAACAAGGTATCCAGTAATCCCTTTATAGGTCCGGAACCCTTCTATGGTATGTGTGTGAACTCCTTCCACAAAAGTTTAGACGAAGAAATAAGAGAACTATGGATGATGAAAACCTGGAAAGAACAACAATCAAAATTAATCACGGGATCTTTAAACCAGAAAGGAAAAGCAGCTTGCCTGAAACTAAATAGGAACAAGCTTAGAATTATGACAGGAGTCCTGACGGGACACTGCAGAATTAGACGCCTCACGACCCTAGGCCTAGAGGAAGATAACAGATGCAGATTCTGTGGTTCAGCAGAAGAAACCCCCATACATTTGCTCAAATACTGCATAGCACTGCTCCGCAAAAGACAAATGTATCTTGGGGCCCACTACTTGAACGCAGAGGAGTTGCAGTCCTTGAATCCCACCCAGATCCTGAAATTCCTAAAGGAATCAGGACTAGAGGAGGCGCTTTAAATAAGTAAGTATACCAACCTTTAGAGGAAGAGGGTGGGGTACATATGGGTATGAAGGTCGCAGTACAAGTTGTCATCACCAAATCTACAATCTCTACTTTTCTCACCTATTATAATTTGTCTAGTAGTTCGTTGGTCTGTTATAAAGCTATGCTCTCTAGCAGGTATTTTTGTGCTTTTAGGGCAAGCACATTTAAGAAAATCTCGACATTTTCAAGCCGAAATATCAAACAGAAATTTACTTCCAAGACGAAACACTTCCTTGTTTTTAGGTATTTTTGAGTGAGACTTCAGAAGATCTTTGCATAAGTTTGTAACATTAACTTCATTCGTTTTAGTTCCACTGTAGGAATAGAAGTTATCTTATCGCCCTTATTTGCTTTGCGCCACTATTTCTTTATATGTTGGCTCTCTTCGTTTCTCTCTCAAATTTCAACTTATGTCAGGTCCATTCATAAAACTTCATCACATCTCCATAAGTTGGCAACATGTTGTCTTTTAAATCACACAAATCACCAAAAAAAGAACACTTATGTCGAGTGCGTTCCACTGTTTTGATGACTGGATGGAATCTTACTTGAGTGAAATACTAGCAAAGTGACGTCAAATCAAATCAAATCAATTTATTGGCTTTTGAGATGTACATTAATACATATAAGTAACGTTAAAGATCATCGATATTGTACAAACATTAATTGATTAAACAATCTTTCAGATTATTACAGAACTTATAATATGTATATATATATATATATATATATATATATATATATATATATATATATATATATATATATATATATATATATATATATATATCGATACTTTCGCTACGATGGTCAAATATACAAAGTCCTAGGAGCACCAATGGGTTCACCTCTATCTCCAGTAATAGCTAACATATTTCTTACAGATTTTGAGGAAAAGGCAATCTCATCCGCCACACTTAAACCTACACTCTGGTTAAGATATGTTGACGACACATTTGTAATCTGGTCCCACGGCAGACCAGAGCTGGACAAATTCCTTACCCATCTTAACTCCCAACACGACCAAATCAAATTTACAATGGAGATAGAAAAGCATCAACGACTTCCTTTCTTGGATGTTTTAGTACAGAAGAAACCAGACGGCACCTTAAGTCACACTGTCTACCGGAAACCAGGTGGTGTAGTGGTGTCTTTGAAGCAGCAAAGGAAGAAAGATGTTAAGGCGGAGAAATGGGTGGCCAGATGGGATAAGGAGGCGACAGAAGAATACAGAAGGAAATTAGAAGAGGTAGAGTGGAACGCCATAGAGGATATAGACATGATGGCAAAGAAAATGGAATCTGCACTTGTGAAAAAGAAAATCAAAGAAGCGTTTCCAGGCCGAGCATGGTACGACGGGGAAGGCAAAGGTTTCGCGGAACGCAAAGCAAAGGTTTCGAGAAGCTATGAGAGAATGGAGAAAGGGAGAAGGGCTCAAAGTGCACGTGCTAGAAGCGAAAACAGAATTGCAAAAAATGGAGAAGAAGAAAAAGGAGCTTTGGGAAGAGAAGGAGAAGCAGCGGGTACGAGAAATCAAGACGGAAGCTGAGCTGTGGAAATACGTGAGAGAGAATAGGAAAAGGAAGGAAAGATTACCCAAGAGCATTGCGATAGAAGAATGGCAAAACCACTTCATGAGGATGCTAGGAGGGGTGTAGATGCGGTCAGAAAGAGATGATAGTTCAGGAGATCGACAGAGAAAGCAGGAAGAGCTCGCCGAGGATATCACCGTGACAGAGGTGGAGGATGTTATTGATTCCCTAAAGCCAAGAAAAGCGGGAGGTTTGGATGGGCTCGGAAATGAAGCGTGGAAAGAAGCACCTGGAATCTGTAAGGAGAAGTTTACGGAGGAATTGAGAAGGATAGGGAGAGGAGAGAAAAGGATACCAGTCAGCTGGAAAGTGGGGATAATTCAACCGGTGTTTAAGAGTGGAACGAGGGACGCGCTTGAAAATTATAGAGGTATAACTTTGATGAACTCCTCATACAAAATATTTGCTAAAATCCTGGATTGTCGCTTGAGGAAGGAAATCAATGAAAGGAAGCTTTTGCCGGAAATACAAGCGGGGTTCAGAGAAGGAAGGAGCACGGTGGAACACCTGGTGACCTTGAGAGTCATCATAGACCAAGGAATAAGAAAGGGATGCCTGTTTGCTCTTTTCATTGATTTGAAATCCGCATATGACTCGGTGAACAGAAGGAGACTTGACGAGTGTTTGGGCAAGCTAGGTATCTCAGAGAGTGTAAGAAGGAACATCAGGAATTTGTACGAGGAAACGGTCTGTAAGGTAGTAGCGAATGAATGGGAATCGGACTATTTTGAGGTGAGGAAGGGCCTGAGACAAGGCTGCCCTTTGAGTCCCACGCTTTTCAATCTGTATGTGGCGGATATGGAAAAGGTTCTAGAGGCCGGGCAAGCTGGAGGAGTGGTGATTGGGAAAAAGAAGGTGTGGAGCTTGACATATGCGGATGACATGGTAGTATTTGCAAAATCGGCTAGTGAGATGAAGGACGTGATTGAAAGGCTCGGCAGGTATTTCGAAAAGAGGGATTTAAGGGTGAATGTTGGTAAAACAAAATGGATTCGGTTTAAAAGGGGTGGGCGATATAAGAAAGAAAGGTTTGAATGGCAGGGTACTGAAATAGAGGAAGTTAGTAAATTTAAGTATTTGGGGTATGTCTTTGGGACTGGATACAGTAATAAAGAACACATAGAGTATGTTACAAAAAAGGCATGGGTGGCTGCGGGTCGTATCTGGGAGGTTTGGAAAAGGAACTTTGATGGAAACTTTAGAGCAGCAGAGACCATATGGAAGGCATGTGTGCGAAGCGTGTTACTGTATGGATGCGAGGTCTGGGGAACGAAAGAGGAAGACAAGATCGAAAGGGTGCAGCTAAAGTTTTATAAGAAAGTGTTGAAACTTGATTGGTCGACGCCTGGTCACATTGTGCTTCAGGAAGTGAGTGCTTGTAAGGTGGCGGTAATTGCTGCGGAAAGAGTGATAAAGTTCGAGTATAGGGTGGATGGGTTAGGTGATGAAAGGATAATAAAGGAAATCTTTCGAGTAGTGAATAAAGAGGGGTTAAGTGGTAGAAGAGAGAGCGGTTGGGGGTTGAATAAAAGGAAACTGTATGAGAGAGGCGGGTTATCATCCGAGGGGTTGGAAACGGAAAAAAGTGCGGGTGCTCAGTGGAAACGGATGCTAAAAGAGAGGTTATTAGAAGTGGACTTCCAAGAGCGCCAATCGAAAATAGAGGCTAGTAAATATCACCAAGGCTACAGTCAGATACAAGTGCACGGCCGTGTTCCTGGTTATTTGAGGACAAGTAAAGGGTCGGACGACCAGTCAGTGTTGGCGAGATTTAGGTGTGGCAATGAAGAGCGTGGAAGGAGACATTGGATGAAGGAGGAAAGTAGAAGGTGTTTGGTGTGTGGGTTGAAGGAAGATATGTGGAGTCATTGGTTGGAAGAATGCACGATGGCGGAGTGGAATGACCAGGAGAGAAGGCGAGGAAAGGATTGGAGGGAGTGTATGGACGAGAGCGGGAAGGGACTGTCGTTTTTACACAGAGTGAAAACATGGAAAGAGCGGATGCGACGGGGTAGTTTTTTGAGTGTTGCGGTTTAGTTTTTTTTTTTTTTTTTTGTGAGCTTATGTCCGATGTACAGGTGTTGAAGTATAGGTTTATAGGGTGGTAAAATTTCTTTTTTCTTTTAATGGGGTTTTAGTTTCACAACTTTTTTATTATTTTTTCATTTTTTTATTATTTTTTATTGTTTTATTTTGTATGTATATAATTTGTATGGAAATTATTTTAATTATGCCAATAAAGGTTATTATTATTATTACCGGAAACCAATGCATACAGACAGATATCTGAACGCTTCATCGCACCATCACCCCAAACAACTAGAATATGTAGTCAACACTCTTACCACCCGATCCAAAAGACTAGCCGACCAGCTTAACTTACCAGAAGAATTGAAGAACTTACGAGAAGCTCTTTCTTCAAATGGATATCCAAACAGCTTAATATCCAGAGCTTTCCGTCGTACAGGGAACAGTAACCAAAGAACTCAAGAACGCCAGAAACCCGTTAGCACAGCCTACCTACCATATGTGCATGGATCAACTGACAAAATTGCCAGAATCCTAAAAAGACACAACATCGACACCATTTTCAAACCTAAGCAGAAAATATCCTCCATGCTACGCAGCGTTAAAGACACCATCCCATTAGAATCCCATGGAATTTACGAAATACCTTGCGGAACATTGGAACAAACTTACATTGGACGTACCAATAGAAAAATATCGGCTAGGATTCAAGAACATGTAGTTTCAGTCAGACACAAAGACAAAGTTTCATCCACTCTTGTCCAACACACCAACCGGTCACTGGATGCACTTTAGAAGTTCAAGGACTCTTGCACATATTAGCCACGAACTGTCAAGAGTATACAGAGAAGCCATAGAGAAGGAAAAACGAGACTACTGCATCAACACGAGAGACGACTCCTTGAGACTCACCGCAGCATGGCGACCGATCATATCCACCCTCAAAATGCAATCCCAGACACCCAAGACACATATACGAGAAACAAGACAAACAAACAACGGAACCGAAGCACCGCACACAACGCGCATGACCCAAAGCCAGACAGCTATAAATAGTCGCATCCCACGAACGAGCTCTCCCCTTCGGGGGGAAAAACCATGATTATCGATCGAACGAGCTCTCAGTATGTGTCTAACGGTTAACCCTGACGGACGCATATATCTCTTGAAAATGGCGAATGTCAGTTCGCCGAAACGTCGACAATCCGCTTCTTTTCAGAACCCTCAACATCAACGCGCAATCCCCTAGAAAACAAACACATGTTCCTATCCGCGAAAACCTCAAATACAACATATATATATATATATATGTATATATATATATATATATATATATATATATATATATATATATATATATATATTTATATATATATATTCAGAGCCAACCCTCAGCATCAACGCGGAATCCCCGAGAAAACAATACAACACAGGTATCTATCCGCGAAAACCTCAAATACAACATATATATATATAAAGTTTGTTTTTTAATGTCAAAGTGACATAAACGTATTTTTTGCTCTCCCTCCTTTTTCGACCTAATACACCGTAAAAGAGGGTTGAAACAACAGACGCGAACGCAAACTCAAACCTATATATTTAGAGTAGGAGGAAATGACTGCTCTTAGCTAGAAAACATCAAGAAGCAACCTCTAAGGCTCAATACCTTAGTTGTAATCATCGTGATCTTTCTTAAAGATCACCACAACCACTTTCAACTTGAAGTAATCATGATGGAACAAAAGGAAAATCTGCTACCCCAGGCCCCAGTCACCGTGCTGGACTTTCCTGGTCATCGGATTCTGGGGGACCAGGAACATCATGAGGAGAAGAGTCGGAGCTTTTCAAAATCTCTACGCAAGCACTACATTGGCACTCTTAATGTGAATACTCTCTTCAAACTTGGAAAATTAAAACAATTTACAGATATGTTAGAAAAATTTCAAATAAAAATTCTTGCGATTCAGGAGACACGTTTTCAAGACGAAAATCATTTCAACACGGAAAATTATAGGATTTATAAAGGTAAACCTGCTGTCAGAAGAGGTTCATTGTTTCGGACGGGATTTGCAGTACACAAATCAGTCGTGGATAACATTGTTGACTTTAATTCAATATCAGAAAGATCTGCACACTCTCCTTCAAATCAGGCAATATAGGTTACACAATTATCAATGCACACGCACCTACAAATGAGCATAACAGAAAGAAACCACAAGAAGTTCAAGACTTCTGGGAAGACATGGAAGAAGTAACCAACAGCATACCAGAAAGGCATGTTAAAATTTTAATGGGAGACTTTAATGCGCAATTAGGTAAGGAGAGAAAATACAGACAAATCACAGGCCCTTATTCAGCTCACTATCGCACAAACAAAAATGGAGAGCACCTCATAAAATATTTTAATAATTCAAATAAGTCCAAATTTTAATCTCAAAATTATGTCGACACAATTTCTAAAGCTAAGACGAAAACTTACAACATGGAAAGCACCTAACACCGTATGGGGAGAATTCCAGATTGATCATGTGGCCATTTCTAACAAAAATACGCAGGAAATTTTAAATGTCAGAACGCGTAAAGGGTTCTTCGAGTCAGATCATTATTTGTTACAAGTTAAGATTAGACCAATTCCAAGACAGAAAAAGACAGTAAAAAACAAAATAGTCAAGCCTGATCCAGAATATTTGCGGATAAACAAAGACAAAATAATTGAAGAAATCAATAGTCATCCAACAGACACTTGGACAGATCTTGCGACCTCAGTTCAGAAGGCAATGCGTTGGGCGCAACCTCCCAGAAAAAGGAAACATAGGTGGTGGAACGCAACTTGTGATCAAGCCATTGAGAAAAGAACACAGGCGTGGATGAAGTTCAGTAGTAACAGAACATCCGAAACATGGAAGGAATTTCACGAAGTTCAGAAAAAATCATCAAAGGAAATTAGAAGAGAAAAACGAGCACACGACAACAACAGGCTAAAAGAAATTGAAGAAGATTTTAAGAGAAATAATACAAGAAATTTTTACAGAACATTCAAAGAAAATATTAAGGGTTATCAACCTCCGAGCCTCTGTTTTAGAAGAACAGATGGATCCTTGAAAACGAACACTAAAGAAAACTGTAAAATTCTGAAACAATACTTTAGTACTCTTCTTAATTGTAAAGAACCCAAGGAAAAAATGACCTTCCAAAAAACCACATCCAATCCTGATTCTACTCCACCTACAATAGAGGAGATATAGGAGATCATACTACAAATGAAAAATAACAGAGCGGCAGGAGAAGATGGCATTATTGCTGAAGTGTGGAAGCTTCAAGATAAAGACATCTTAAAAACAATTCATAAGATCATTACAGACATTTGGATCACAGAAAATGCCAGAAGAATGGAAATGTGCCTTGATCCACCCATTACATAAAGAGGGTGATAAGTCAGATCCAAATAATTACAGAGGTATTTCACTAGTGCCAGTCACTTACAAAATATTCTCGAAAGTGTTATTGAACAGACTAGAACCACAAGCAGATCATCAAATACGTGAATACCAGGCTGGCTTTAGGAAAGGGAGATCATGCATCGAACAAATTTGGAACCTAAGAACAATATTGAAAGTCAGACAGACAAATAACACTGTAGTTACCTTTGTGGACTTTAAAAAAGCGTATGACAGCATTGATAGACAAACGCTCTTTGCAGTACTGGAAGAATATGGCATTGACAAAAAAACCAGAACACTAATACAACTAACGCTCACGGACAACACCTCAAAGATCAAGTTCATGGCTGAAATTTCAGAACCCTTTCAGATACGCACATGTGTCAGACAAGGAGACGGCCTCTCACCAATTTTGTTCAACATGGTCTTAGACAAAATTATTAAGCTGTGGGAGGAACAAGTGAAAGGCATACAGCTAGGAAGAACACGCGAAACAAAAACAATCATTAAATGCTTGGCATTTGCAGATGACGTTGCCATAACCAGCAATAATACACAGGAGGCAAAGAAAGCACCGGAGCGATTACATGAAATAGCCGCTAAAACTGGATTACAGATATCGTATGAGAAGACCGAATACATGGAACGACATACCAACAATGTACATACCATACATACGACTTATGGATCTATACAAAGAGTAGAAAAATTTAAATACTTAGGGGAATACATACAAATAGGAGGATCAAACAAAATGTCTAACATTAAACGAACGGAAAAACTCCAGAAATCATATAAACTTACATGGTCACATTATAATAAGAAAAGCATATCAAGGCAGGCCAAACTCAGACATTACAAAACAGTTGTATTGCCTGAAGCATTGTATGCGTCAGAAACGACCACAATTGGAGCATCTGGCATCATAGAAACAGAA
Source organism: Phosphuga atrata (assembly GCA_944588485.1). Classification (NCBI taxonomy): domain Eukaryota; kingdom Metazoa; phylum Arthropoda; class Insecta; order Coleoptera; family Silphidae; genus Phosphuga; species Phosphuga atrata. The sequence goes on from OX155909.1 coordinate 4,459,990, forward strand.
AAAAATGAACGCAAAATTCTTTGAAAAATATTTGGAGCGGTACACAGAGATGGGATATGGATGAAAAGACCTACCAAAGAGCTATATGAACACACAGACAGACTAACAGATATCATTAGAAAACGAAGACTAACTTTCTATGGGCACATACAGAGAATGAACAATAAACGACTTACAAAAAAAATCTTTGATATAGTAAACAGTTCAAGTAGGAAAACAAATTGGTTTCATGAAATAGAAGATGACTTAAAGTTATTGAGGATCAATCAACAAATGATAGAAGACAGGAAAAAATTCAGAAGCAAAATTAAGAATACCAAATTTTTAGTAAGCGAAAGGAAGATAGGAACATTGTGGAAAGAACAAAGGAAACAGGAGCACAGAAGAGATTTTGGGAAGAGAAGAAAAAGAAGGGAAAGAAGTGAAACTTGTGTCATCATGAGTTATTTAAGTTCAAACACTGTCCATATGGGCAAAAATGATGTAATAATAATATTATAAATATATATATATATATATATATATATATATATATATATATTATATATATTATATATATATTTATATATATATACATATATATATATATATATATATATATATATATATATATTTATATATATATATATATATGTATATATATATATATATATATATATATATATATCAATATGTAAATCCGTAAATCCGTATGTAAAATAACTTAAATGATGATTCATCTTTTAATTAATGGGTAAGCTGTTGAAAATTTGAATTCCAATATGCGAGGGAGCTTTGGTACACAGTGTTAAGTTGGAAAATGGTGTTTGTATTATATTTTTATTTCTAGTGTTATGTAAGTGTCGATCACTATTTTTTAGAAAATCTGTCTTATTTTTAGAAATAAAACAAGCTGGTTCCCAGACGTAGATGGACAATACTGTCAGAAGGTGTAGTTCTTTGGCCGACACGACGTTGATCTGGATATGCCCTTGATGGCCCGTACTACCCTCTTTTGTACCTTGAATAGGACGTCTAAGGGCGGAGATGCCCCCATGTTCTGATCGTATATGCAATAATTGATGGAACCTCTGCGTGGCATATTCGTAGTAGGAGCGGTAGATCTAGGTTATTACAGAGTATCCTTAAGATGAAGGCTTTCTCATTGACTTTAGCGGCAATATACTGTACATGGGTATTCCAGTGTAATTCATCTTCACGAAATATCCCTAGAAACTTTAAAGTATTTCTTCATTTTATCTGTGTATCGTCTATTTTTAGTACGTAGTCATCTGCTGTGACTCTGCGCCTGGTTTGAAATATTGTGTAATAGGTTTTCTCTATATTTACGTGTAAGTTGTTTGCGGCGAACCACTTGTTGAGATCATTGAAACGGTTGTTAGCTGCTATTTACGTTGTTTCTATCGAATCCTCTGAAACTGGAAAGCTTGCATCATCGGCATAAAGTACACATTTGGCATCCTCTAAATAATTTGGAAGATTTGCAATATATAAAGAAAAAGAAGAGGCGAAAGGACGCTTCCCCGGGGGACACCCATTTTAATGTCAACAGTTGTTGATATGTTCTCCTCTATTTATACATATTGTGTTCTATTATGATTCAAGCCATCTTCCACATTTCCCTCTGATTCCGTAACTCTCTAGTTTATCGAGCAGATTTATGTGTGAAACAGAGTCGAAGGCTTTGGTAAGGTCACAGAATATTCCAACTGGGCACTTCTGCTTATCGATGTTGTGTAGGATCTGCTGATGTAATATTTGAATAGCGGTCGATTTCGCCTTGTAGAAGCCATGCTGCTCTAAAAAAAAATACTTTAGTAAAATAGTTCTATGACAGTCCGGATGCAATACAATTTAAAAATATATATTAAAACTTTAACGTAAGTAAACTGGTTTAAAGGTGGAGAGTTTCAAGTGAGCGAGTAAGGGAAACACCCCTATTCGAAACCCCAGACAAACAATGTGGCTTATGTTTAGTTCCAAACTAAAAGTGAACCTGGAGCAAGTGACAGTGCGGAGTAGTATCAAATACTACACCGTACTAGAGCAAGCTGTGAGAGAAATAAATATAGCAATCACCACGGCACTTGAACCAAGCTGCCCGGTAAAAACCGTGAAGGAGCATAAGGATGAAACTTGTCTAGATTAAGGGCAATCGTATGTAGGCTTTTCAACAAAGCTAAACAATACGGAAATTGGCTAGAATACTCCGAGGTGGTCACCACCTACAACAAAGGGATCAGAAAGACAAAAAGAAAACATAGAATGTTGTGAAAACATAGAATCCACCCCGGTGGCAGCTAGATTCCACAGAGCACTGGCCAAGGATAGAGTGGAAATGACAGCCACTCTCACGAGACCGGATGGCAGCTACACGGAGGACGAGGAGCAGAGAGCTCTCCTACTAGAAATCCATTTTCCAGGATGTAGAAAATGAAGAGATATGGGCCCCGTCCATCTGTAAGGAAGACCGAATTAATCATTGCCAGAGGTAAGTTTGAAGGAACGTCTGTGAAATCGTACAGAGAGGCCTCAAAGTAACTAGTAGAAGGTGTCAAGCAGTGGGACTGAGACTCAACCCGAGAAAAACTACGGTGATACCATTTACTAGAAAGAGAAAACTAAACCGCCTACAGCCCATACTGTTAGATGGGAGGGCAATAGAATACAAACATATCACACTAGATAGCAAACTCCGATGGAATAGATACGCTGAAGCAGCGGTAGGTAAAGCCAAACGAGCTCAAATGGTCTGTAGAAATCTGGCAGGGAAAACGTGTGGATGTAACCCCACAATCCTGCGATGGATGTACACCATGATAGTGAGACGTGCGATCACTTACGGGGCAGTTGTGTGGGGAGTAGAACCAAGCTGGCGTCTATAAGGAAACCGCTTGAGAAGATGGCGTGTGTCTGGATCACGGGGACAGACAGCAGCAATGAAACTGCTGCTGGATCTGACTCCGTTGCACCTTGTCGTGGAGGTTCTAAGGTTCAGCAAGGAAGGTATAGGCAGAGGTAAAATAATCGGGAGCAGAGACCGGAATAGCCTCGCTGCCAAGATCCCTTGGCTGGAAGGACCAAAAGATGAAATGATATGCAATAATACCATTTCAAGAAAAAACTACACAACAATGAGAACTAGTAAAGCTGATTGGAAATAAAGAAAATAAAAGAAAATAAAGTAACGCTATACTGGTACCAGGACACACTGGTATAGACGGAAACAAAGAAGATCACCTAGCAAACAAGGGATCCAGTAATCCCTTTATAGTTCCGGAACCCTCTTGCGGTATGAGTGTGAACACCATCCACAAAAGTTTAGATGAAGAAATAAGAGAACAATGGATGAAAACCTGGAAAGAACTTCCAGGGTTGAGACAATCCAAAGTGATGCTAAGATCTTTTAACCAGAAAAGAACAAAAACTAGCCTGAAACTAAACAGTAACAGGCTTAGAATTCTGACAGGAGTGCTGACGGGACACTGCAGACTGAGGAAACTCGTCAAGACCATAGGCCTAGAGGAAGATGACAGATGCATATTCTGTAGGTCAGTAGAGGAAACCCCCATCATCATCAAGCGACCAATCGCGTCCACTGCTGGACATAGGTCTCCCGTAGCTTTCTCCATCCTGGCCGATCCTGTGCTGCCTCTATCCAGTTGGTCTTTATCCTTTTGATGTCGTCGGTCCATCTGGTTGGTGGACGGCCTCTACTTCTGTATGCGTCTTGGCGCGGTCTCCATTCAAGTATCCTCTTTGTCCAGCGATTGTCCGTAAGTCGCGCCACATGACCAGCCCAGTTCCACTTTAAGGTTGTTATACGGGTAACCGCGTCCGTCACTCCGGACCTCTCCCTTAATGTTATATTTGGGATCCTGTCTCTTAGTGATATACCTAACATCGACCTCTCCATTTTCCTCTGCGCGATACTTATTCTATTTGTAGTGTTCTTTGTGAGGGTAAGTGTTTCAGCCCCGTATGTAAGCACAGGCAACACGCACTGATCGAATACTTTTCTTTTTAGGCATATTGGAATGTCTGACTTAAAAATATTGCGCAGCTTTCCAAAGGCCGCCCATGTTAGGCATATTCTACTCGACATTTCACAGGTTTGGTTGTCTCTACCAATAGAGATTTTGTGACCAAGGTATTTATAAGAGCTTACTTGTTCTATGCTTACTCCGCCTATCTTGATTGCCTCACTCATAACAAGATTTGTCATGTATTGAGTTTTGTTGGTGTTGATTTTGAGTCCAACAGAGTTCGATGCTTCCCATAGCCTCCGTAGCATTTGTTTTGCTTCGTCCATACTATCTGCGATAATTAAGATATCGTCGGCGAATCTCAGATGGTTTAGTTTTTCGCCATCTATGTTTATGCCCATGTCACCAAAGTTGGCCTGTTTGAACATATGTTCTAGGAGGGTTGTGAATAACTTTGGCGATATGACATCTCCTTGGCGTACACCTCGTGCAATATCAAAGTCTTGGGAATCATCTTGCAGCCTAACATAAGCTTCTGCTCTTTGGTACACGTGTTTGATGACCTTGATGTATCTATGATCGATACGGCATTCAGCAAGAGCTTGTAGCATTTTATGCTGGTTTATTGTGCCGAAGGCTTTTTCGTAATCGACGAAGATTATGCAGAGGGGTTTATTGTACTCGATGCATTTTTCGATAAGGGACTTGACTATTTGTAGATGGTCATTTGTGCCAAATCCGGCTCGAAATCCAGCTTGCTCGCGGGGTTGATACAGGTCGAATTTATTTGTCAACCTCTTGTTAATGATTCTCATGAATAGCTTATATATATATATATATATATATATATATATATATATATATATATATATATATATATATATATGCGATAGTAAACTAATGGGTCTGTAATTTTGCAAGTTGGTGATATCTCCTTTCTTATGCAGTATTATAATTATTGCCCGATCCCACTGGGAAGGTGTTGTCCCAGTTTGTAGGCAAGCATCAAATAACTTGCATAATGCATTTAATAACGTAGTTCCGCCGGCTTTTAGGGACTCGACTGCTACGCCGTCGTCGCCAATTGCTTTATTGTTTTTCATATCTCTTAGTGCCCCCCTTATTTCGTCTAAGGTAATATTTGGAATATCCTCGGACCCTTGATTTTGCACTCTATTTATGTTGGTGTCCAAGCTCACTGCATTTTTATCGCTATATAGTGTCGCGTAGAAGTCTTCTACAACCTTTAATATTTCCATTTTATTTGTTGTTATTTGGCCACTCTGTTTTGATAGCTTGCAGATGTTTTTTCTGCCTTCGGAGAATGGCTTCCGTAGTGATTTCATGCCCTTGTTTTGCTCAATTGCCTTTAAGATTTCATTTGTGTTATATGTTCTTGTGTCCCTTCGCACTGCCTTGGATATTTCTCTATTTAGGCGTCTTAATTCTGTTGCGTTTGTTGTATGTTTATTTGTCAGATTTCTTCTCCTTTCCATTAGTTGTTTAGTGCTTGTACTGAGTTTTTCTTTTCGTTGGGTGCTTTGTGTCTGGCATTCTTTTACTGCGGTTTTTATAGAATTTGTAATAAGTGCGTTCAGGTCCTCCACATTCGGGTCTAAAACACTTTCCATATGTGCTAGCTGTGATTCTATTCTATGTTGATACTGGGTTTCGTCTCTAAGCGGTCTCCATTTGCTGGATGTTGGTTGTTTAATAAGCTTTCGCCGCTCGTTCTTGATATTAATTGAGATTTTGGATCGGACCAGCCTGTGGTCGCTGCCTATTGAGAACTTATTTAGCACAGTTACATCTCGCACTATTTCCTTTCTGTTAGATATGATGAAGTCGATTTCATTTTTTGTAGAGCCATCGGGGCTGGCCCAGGTCCATTTTCGCTGTGGTGTTTTGCGATAGAAGCTGTTCATTGCAAATAAGTTATGTTGCAGGAGAAATTTAAGAAGCGTTTGACCTCTCTCATTCCTCACTCCAAATCCGTGGGTTCCCAACGGTGTTTCGGTTTCGTCTTCCTTATGCCCCAATTTAGCGTTAAAGTCCCCTATTAGCATGCTGTAGTGGGTAGGTTCTTGCTGTATTGCGGTATTTATATCATCATAGAATACCTCCACCTCCGCGTCCGAGTGTGCGGATGTAGGTGCGTATACCTGGATAATTTTTAACAAGTATCTAGTGTTTAGTTTGTATATGAGGTACATTACTCTATTACTGATACTGTGGATCTTGGTGACGTTTTGTATATGCTCTTTATGTACTAGGAACCCGACTCCTCCTTCGTTTATGTGTTGGCCTCCTCTGTAGTGTAGCAGATGGCCTGAGTGAAGTGTTAGTTGTTCCTCATCTGTTCTTTTATTTTCGCTTATTCATAGTATATCCCATTTGATATGGGAGAGTTCTTCCTCGAGTTCTTGTAGTTTCTGAGTTTTTGATAACGTTCTGGTATTTAGAGTAGCGATGGTCAGTTTTCGGTTCTGGTAGCCTATCCTGTACCGGAGATTCTTCGCACCCTCTGCTCGCTTCCTTGTCCTTCCGCTACCTTGGTCGGGGATAAGCGAGCTGCCGGGGACTGAGGGCTGTGTGTTTTGATGTACTATCATTACGGGGGTTTTAGCCAGTTGCCCTACCACGCTGGCCAGTGCGGGTTGGTAGAGTTGAGAATTCATTTCCTTAGTTCTCTGTTTTAATGGTTATACCGCCATGACTCGGTCGTCAGAGCCTCTTTAGTTTTCTAGCAGGGAGCACCAACGTGCAGGCGAGGTTGACATTTGGGTCGGACTTATCTGTTGTTTTGCCGTCACCCCTTACTCCCCGAAAACCCCCATACACCTGCTCAAAGACTGCGGAGCACTGCTCTGCAAGGGACAAATGTACATTTGGGCCCACTGGAATTTGGGAAGCTGGAACGCAGAGGAGTTGCAGTCCTTAAATCCCTCCCAGATCCTGAAATTTATAAAGGAATCAGGACTAGAGGAAGCGCTCTAAGTGGGTAAGTATACCAACGTTTAGAGGAAGGATAGATATCTGAAGGTCGCAGTACAAGCGTCACCACCATATCTACAATCTACAATCAAGGCAGTCCTGTCAAAAAAAAAGAGAGAAATTACAGAAATCTGGGATTTATAAAATATCTTGTAACACATCTAGCAAAATTTACATCGGGCAAACACAACGTAATATTGCAATTAGGTATAAAGAACATTAATATCTAGTTAAATGTCGTGACTTATGTCGAACAGATGCACTTGAGCACTTGAAAATGAACGTCAAACGTCGAAACTCGAGTCATGATGTGCAGAAATTTATGTAACACTGAATAATAAGTTACATAAAATTTTTACATATTATAAGTGTGGTAAAAACATAGTGAATTTTTAAATTCAATGTAAGTATGAATTACCACGTAGTAACTGTCGCAACCATCCTATTCTTAAGTTATACTTATGTCAACTTAGTTGACGAAATGCACCTATATATTTTTTGAAAATATAGTTTTGAAGGCAAGATCTAAAGTATTTTTATTTCAAATATTTGCAGGTTTTAATAAATTGTCAACTTTTTATATCAATACACAATGTTTTATGTAAAGAAAACATCTATTCAAATAGTTTGTAGGGGATATCTATAATACTTAAGTTGATTTATGCTTTGTAGCATTGCATATTATCCACAATAAATAATATACATGTTGAATGAATCTTGAAAACAAAATGAATAAATCTCTGAAAATGTTTTTATAAGATGCAAAATCTTGAATTAGCATATCATATTTACTTTCAAGTAAAACGAAATCCATATTCATTAAAATATATTGTTTTAGTATCATATAATCCTTTTTATTCTTGCATATTATAAAAAGACAAAAATAGTTTAATAATCTATCGCAATATATATTCTAATGCTACTAATATTATAATAATTTACATTCATCCTTGTTGTATTCCATTTTCATAAATGTTTCCATTCTATGTTCATAAAAGTTGCATTCACTACAATATACTAAATTTAAAATAAGATGGAAAAAATTATTTAGAAACTATTTTGTTACTTTTATTAATATCAAAGCCGTTTATCAAAGTATTAACAGCATTTAACTTTCTGTTAAAACTTTGCTTTCGTGAAAAAAATCGATTCTTTTTAAAATGAAGAAATATTCTTCTTGAAATATTAAGATCTACCTTTTAAACACTGTGAAGTATAGGCTGTTACTGGAGCATGAATCATACATGATAAATGTTTTGAAAGAAAATATTATTGAGAAGCAAAATGGCCGCAAGTGATAATAAGTAATCAGTATATGAAATATTTGTCAATAAACATGTTATATGTAATAAGTTATGAGAAATTTCAATTTTCAGTTTTTTTAGAAAACTCGTAAAAATATTAGAATTGGTAAAACCATGCTACATTATAGATAATCATATAAACTTAATACAGTCGGAACACAGTCTGAATATATAAATATATTCAACCTTTCCGGAGCTCTATAACACTATTGAGTCTTTTTACGACTATCAAAAACAAATCTCATGTGAAATTTCTCAGTTATTTTATAGCTTTCAGTCCACCTTCGTGGCACTCAACAAACCAGAAAAATAACATTGTTTTTTTAAATCACGTCTTTCCGATAACTTAAGGACGTTCCCAAGCAGCAGTCGTGCCGCCTTATAAAATATAGTTGAGGTTCAGTGTTTCTTTGGGTGCCGCTTATCTGCGTAGAAGTTCTAAAATACTTTCGTTGCGTCGTTTCTCCGATCCGACAACATGGCATTCTAACTCTATATTTTTATGTTGTTGACAGTGGCGGATCCAGGGGGGGGGCTAAGGGGCTCAAGCCCCCCCCAAAGCATCTGAGTTCTTTCGTGGCAAATCAAAGTGAACTCATCGGAAAATATATTTTCATAGTTCTTCTTCTTCTTTTTGGTGCACCAGCTTAACTGGGACGTACGTCACCTCCCTTTACGTATAATTGTGTTTGGTGTCTAGGTGTTAAACACACGCAAGGGGGCCCTTACGTCTTTTAACGTGGGCGCCGAGCCACATTTGAGGGAGGTATCCTCGGCAATTTGCTGTGATGTCTTTGCCAGAGTCATACATAAGAGGACGGTGGCTTTTTACTATACCCGGATTCGAACCTGGGTCTTATGTCCCAGAGTAGTCCGATAACTTGACTACTAGGCCACCACCCTCTCATTTTCGTAGTTACTTGGCTATCCACTACTCTCTCAGCAGGGTAATAGACGTTAAAAGACGTTCAATTTTTGTCGCGGTGTGTTATTGTTTTTATAAAATTTTCAAAGTAATGTCGTCAAAACGAAAACAAAGAGATCTTCGTTCGTATTTTATGGTGAAAAGAAATAAAGAAGAGGGTGAATCGATCGAAAAAAACAATCAATCGAATGAACCAATATCATCTGGGACATCTGGAAACAATGCCAGCGACTTATCATTGTCGACTTAAAGTCCATCAGGTACATCTTTCCATATGATTATTTTGTTATCTAGATAAATGCACCTAAAGGCACTATGTCGCTTGTCTTTGTGAAATGCTGCCGCCGATGCGTCCTTAATACGTGCAAAAATCGACTATTTTTTCTGTGGTAGATATATTGAAAATATTGTTACAAATGGCGGAACAGAGATACTGTGAAAGTAACAGCTCTTAATATTAATATTAAGAGGTGCTTCATCCCAAATTTCCCATTTCATTAACATGGAGAAAACTATATTTATAATACCGTAGCATTTCTTATAGATATTAAGATCTGTGACTTTTACAGTATCTCTATTTTGTCATTTCCAACAATATTTGCAATATATCTAAGACAGAAAAAAATAGTCGTTTTTTGATACAGTCTATGTAATTAAATATTAAATATGTAATTTTTATAAAAACTATTTGAGAATTGGGTTGTTGAATAAAAAAAAAAAACGATTTTTTTAATGTATTTTAAAACCTTATTATAAATAATTTGGATGTGCGATAAGAAAAAGTTAAAAAAATATAATTTCAATTAATTATAAACAATTTTTAAGTGATAAAATTTAAAAAATAACCTTGTGACTCCAAACGCGCCCTAATTTGTTTGTAACGTCGTTAGTGAGAAACTTCATTTAAACATAAACATTATAAAATGGTCGTTTTAAGATTTTTTCGGCGCACTGTTTAAAACCATTGGTTTCGACGTTTAACAATGTGGGACATGTAAAAACATTTTTTGAGTAGTTCTTTTTGTAGTACCCCACACGAAACAAGCACGATAACTTTTAAAATTTGACTTTTAATATTTGATATATTTGACATGTCAACTACTGTATCAACAAAGTCATGCACGGGTAGAAAGTACAAATTTTCGGCACACGGGTAACCGGCCTGTTTTCAGTACCGAGTTCAAAAATATATTTTTTTTACTGATATATGTGAAAATGGCATTTTTTTCCACGGCTTACCCTACATGAAAGTGACATTTTTTCATTCTAGAGATGAAAATATTTTCACATCTAGTGACGAAAATAAGCATTTTAAATTTATGATTTTCTCGATTAAAACACTAAACTAACCAAATTTGCATAGACTTTCTTATTAATTACATCAATTTCAATGAAATATTTTATGTAAAACCGTAAAACGAGCCTGAAACTATTTAAAAAACCGAAATAAAATTAGGACATTTGTCTTGAAAAGTATCACCTTCTATGAGAATGCAATATGTTACCATCGAAACGACTAAACCAACAATTAAATTTGTAATGACAGTTCTGACAGTTCGCTTCGAATTAGATTTATTAAAGTCGAATTATGGATTCTACAACCGAAATCAGTAGAAAAAATTGCATTTACTACTCGAGATGAAATTGTTTTTTTTTGGTTCGGTGTGATTGCTAACTCGCTGGCGCTCGTGAGCAAACTCCCACCTCACAAAAAAAAACGCCTGTAAAATATACTATTCAATTTGTTATAACTTTTTAATTTCAACGAAAAAAAAAATAGTTTTGTTATAAAACTTAAATATGAGCTTTCGATTTATGACAAATTGAAAATTATTCAAATACCCAATTATCGCGATTTTGAAGTTGATTTTATCAATCAGTATTATTTTAACGCATTAAAGGATTATTGATTAGCCATGTATTAATAATCTTGTACAGTAGTTCGTTTTTACCCAAAAATTAGTTTTATTAACATTTGCCACTATTTTTACCACTACTTTTTATAACATATATGTGGATATAGGTGGACAAAAAAGAAAGTTCCGATCTGATTGGCTAAAGGAATATTCTTGGCTAGTCTATAGCCAACAACAAAATGGTGCATATTGTTTGCCTTTCGTATTATTTTCTGGCCCAGATAGTGGGGGTAAGCATTCTGTGGCTCTAGGATCTTTAGTCACTCGTCCACTAAGCAAATATAAAAAAGCGTTAGAAATCTTCAGAAACCATGCCATTACCGATTACCACAAAATGGCAGTATTAAAATGTACACATTTCAAACGTTCATATGAAAACCCGGAAAAGGCTGTCAATATTTTAATCGAAACTGAGAAACTGAATATAATTAAATTCAATAGAGAACGGCTGATTCCTATAGTAAAGACGATCATACTATGTGGTCGAGAAAATTTATCATTAAGAGGGCATCGAGATGATGGTACATTGAGTGATAGTGATGTAATCGGCCAAGGAAAATTACGAGCACTTTTGAAATTTCGTATTGATGCAGGCGATTCGTCTCTCCAAAAGCATTTAGAGACAGCACCAAGAAATGCTACATATCTGAGCAAAACAACCCAGAATCAGCTGATTGATTGTTGCCATTCTGTCATTATGAAAAAGGTTCTCGACAGAGCCAAAGAAGCAAAATATTATACTGTTCTTGCCGATGAAACAACCGATGCTAGTGGTACAGAACAACTCAGTATATGTATCAGGTATTGCAATATACAGAAGAGCACAATACACGAAGAGTTCCTATGCTTCCTGGCTGCAACTGACTTGACTGGTGCTGCGTTAAGCGATCAAATCATTCATGAATTAAATCGAGTGGGTCTAAAAATTGAGGATTTGAGAGGTCAAGGTTATGACGGGGGTGCCAACATGTTTGGAAAGTTTAGTGGCGTCGTTTAACGAGAGCAGAGCACTCTTCGATTCTCGATTTGTTCCACCTTCTACCAAGTGCCATCGTAAAAAAAGAAAATCTGACCTCGATAGTAGCAGCTGCACGCATTTACAGCGACGATTTACCTCATCCTCTCTCGTTATCGGGAGAAATAACTCTTTGGAAGGAACTATGGTGTGGAAGACAACATCTCCCCCAAACAGCAACTGAAGCGCATCAAGAGACAAATGAGTTTTTTCCAAATATAAAAATTTTGTTACAAATTCTCGCTACATTACCAGTAACCACTTGTAGTGTGGAGCGCAGCTTCTCTTCGCTTAAACTAATAAAATCGTACCTCCGTACGACAATGACCCAAGACAGGTTAACCGGTTTAGCTTCCATGTATATTCACCGAGATATCTCTGCTAATCTACAACCTAACGAAGTCATTGAGGAATTTGCGAAAAGTTATCCGAGGAGACTTATTATGCGTTAAGCAAAATTAAATTGTTGTTTTTTAGTGTTTTCTTTGCTAGTCTTTACTTTACCTACCGTCAGCGAGGTCAAGCCCCCCCCAAATGACAATCCTGGATCCGCCCCTGGTTGTTGACATGCGTAGAGTTTCGATATTTTGAAAAAAAATTAAATGTTCGATATTCAAATTATATATTAATGATGATCTCTCGATTTTTTTTTAATTTGTTTAAAAAAAGACTAGTGATGCAATAGCTAAACCTCTCGCGGGTATGTCTGAGGCTAAAAAACAGTGTAACGTTGCCAAGTCGCCATCTCCCACTCTTCAAGTTATAGAAGTAAACAAGAAAACCATCAAAAGTGCTTGGTTTTAACAATATTATAACAAAATCAATACCGCTTGTTAATGTTATTTTTACAGAAAGATATTTGTTATATCTTCATTTACTGATTCTCAGTTTATAAAAAGAATATCAAGAAAATTACTATTGATATTTAATAAAACGTGTGTGAGAACATCAATCCGGGTATGGTTTACATGTTAAACTTGCAAATTTTAACCGTCAATATTTACAAATTTTCCAGCGCAAGGACTATTTAAACAAATTTCTACGGGTAAAGGGTACTTTTAACTATATGTATTCAAAATTACAGAAGAATTTAAAGAAAACTAATTTTCTTGGGAACGTCCTTAAGTGGATAGCCAACTGCAGATGCGTTTCGAGATTTATTTCTCATCTGTGCAGTTTTGCTTTTATGAATAACAATTTGTAAACTACTAACTTGAAACCCATGTGGATGATTAGGGTTTTTAAATAAAGTGGTTCGGGGGAAGCTCTCACTAAACCCCCTATTCCACCTTGGCTTTTAGTATGCGCCACCCCGGTATTGCATATTTTGCATTCATTCGGGGTGGGCAGCCCCGTGACGGTTAGTGAAAACCGCCCTAGTTGTTGTCTCCCCGGCCAGGATTCGAACCCGGGTCTCCCGCATTGAAAGGCGGGTATGTTGTCAACTACACTACCGAGGAGGACTGGATGATTAGAGCTAGATTCTTTTAATTTGACATTCCGTGAGCGAAACATGACTTAATAAATAATAATATAAACTTAATGAAGTCGGAACACAGCCGGAATATATATAAATATATTCAACTTTTCCGGTACTCTATAACACTAATGAGTCTTTTTGCATAAACCAGAAAAATAACGATGTTTTTTAAGTCAAATCATGTCTTTCCGAAAACTTAAGTGGATAGACATCTGCAGCTATAAAATAACTGACAAATTTCACATGAGATTTGTTTTTAGTAGTCCCTAGCCACATTTTTTGCCGTCGGCTTCTACTTCTAGTTGTTCTTCTTGTCATTATTCTGCCTTGCAACATGACCTGTCCAGCTCCATTCTAACTTGGCTACACGCTCTATTATGTCGGTTACTCTTGACCTCTCTCTCACTGTTTCGTTCCTGATTCTGTCCTTCAGTGACATCGTTGACAGTATCGTTCTTAGTGGGATGGAACTGTTTTTTTGTGAGGCTCATTGCTTCGAACCCGTACGTCGCTACAGGTAGAACGCACATGTTGTATACTTTGCTCTTGAGATTTATTGGTATGTTCTCGTTTTCTATGTAAGGGAGTTGTACGCTGCCCATGTAAGTCCGATTCGCCTGGTGACTTCGGCCGTCTGGCTCCTCTTTCCTAACATCATAGTGTGCCCAACATAGATATATTGTTGCACGCACTCGATGATATTGTTGTTTATGCCAATGTGGTGGTTCATTTTAAGCCCAATGCTTCTTGACCCCTGATTGAGTTGTTGTAGCATTCCCTCTAGTTCATCAGGGTCGCTTGAGATGACAACGATATCGTCATCAAAACGAAGGTGGCTAAGGTATGTCCCATCAATCTTTATACCTTTCTCTTCAATCAATCAATCAATAAATTTATTTCATTAAATATAAGCACATGTAAGAAATACAGAAACTAAATGAAATATGTCTAGAAAAATAATAATAATATATACAATAGAAAATATATAATGCACACAAGGGTATACTTAATAAAACATTTTGTCTTCTGGGGAGATTTAGTGCAGCATAATATAGGGTACTCATCCATATTATAGGGTTCAATGTTCATAAAAAATATATTTAGTTTATTTTTCACTTTATTTATATTAGGCTCCTTGAACTCTTTAGGTAATTTGTTATATAATTTTATGAGGCTATATGGTGTATTCTTTTCCGTTAGTGTAAGTCCATGCAGCGGAAAATCGTACATATCTTTAATATGTCTAGTGTTCCTTTCAGTCGATTTCTCGAATTTCAACAGCAGATTTTTGTGTTTTAATAAAAACAGTAAACTTTCGAGCACATATGTACCTGTAGTGGGTAATATGTTTACTTCTTTAAATTTTCCCCTGCAAGACTCTCTAAATTTTAGGTTTAGAAGTATAGGGAGAGCCTGTTTTTGAATTTTGAAAATATGTTGTATATGTAATTCATTACCCCAAAAAGAGATTCCGTAACGAAGATATCTGTGGAAATTTGAAAAATACACGAGTCTTAACGTCCCAAAATCTGTATAGGGTTTTAGTATCCTCATCGCATATACTGCTTTGTTCAGCTTAGTTCTTAGTAGCACTATATGTGCCGACCATTCCAATGTTTCGTCAATGAAGATACCCAAAAATCTTACAGCTTCTTTTTTTTCCAAAAAATCATCACCTACTTTGCGTTCTTTTGGATAGTTGGATAGTACTTCGATTTGTCTTAAATGTTATTATGTTAGTCTTTGTTTTATTCACAATTAGTTTATTTTTCACAAACCATTGCTCCAGGGCCTGCATCATCCAATTTGCATTATGGCAGATATCTTCGACATCCTTACTTATTAACAACAGGCTGGTATCGTCTGCATACTGAGTTATTTTATATTTCGTATTCTTGGTGCTATTAGGTAGGTCGTTTATGTATAACGTAAACAGTAGCGGTCCTATAACGCTTCCCTGTGGTATTGCTCCCGGTTACTAAGGAACGATGCTATCCAGTTTAAAGCCACTCCTCGTATTCCATATTTTTCTAGCTTATTTAACAGTATTAGGTGATCTACTAGATCATAGGCTTTTGTTAGTTCTAGTAGAATTCCAGTTGGGATTATATATTTTTCCAGGTTTTCTAAAATGTTTTGTATAAAACAAAAGCATGCCGTGTCCGTATTTCTTCGTAGTTGTTATCCTACATTCTATTAGTTTCTCAAAGAGTTTTGAGAAATTTGACAATAAACTAATTGGTCTGTAGTTATCATTACTGCTTGTGTGTCCGGATTTATACACTGGTGTTATAGTTGAAAGTTTTAGCATATCTGGGGAAATAGCATATTGAATCGACTTATTAAATATGTGTACCAACGGATGTGATATATATTGGATGACTTTCTTTAAAATTGTAATTGGCACTTCGTCATACCCGGAACTTTTTTTATTTTTGAAAGATTTAATTGTACCACTCATTTCTTCTATGGAAACTGGGTAAAAGAAAATTGAATTTGCGTTTATATCTATGTTATCGGCGTACATTTTTGTTGGAATTTCTTCTTGTGATGTCAGCGTATTGGTTATGTTTCCATGTAGGGGTTGTAGTTGGATCTTGGTCTTCGCTTACATATGTGAGACGAGGCTTTTTAATATTAACTATTTGTCTGATGACATTCCCGTGTGGGGTTGTAGGTCCCCCATCGGGCGCCTCCCCAGGTGGCGGATAGGGGGATGCCTCCTAGATATAGGTGGTACCGGGGAAATCAAATACCCGGGGCGGACCAAAACCTACAAATGTAGCGTTTGCACTCAGAATGAGCGGCTACAAATCCGCAGCGTCTGTTCCAGATTGGGCGGCTGCAATAGCGTCTGACCCAGAATGGGCGGCTGATTTAAATCCTGTAAACAGGAGGCTGGTTTGGAAGCTATAGCTGGCAGCCCCAGCACCAAACTACGGCCACAGTGGGCTAATAACCTGCTTGGCCTAAACTATGCTATTAATGAAACCTCTACAACACAAATCCGGACGGACAAAACGAAGACAACACTGGCTACACTTAAGGAAAAGTTACGTTTTGGATGCTGGAACGTAAAAACTCTATACGAAGCATCAAAACTGCATCAAGCGGTGAGAGAATTAAATAACTACAACATCTCAATTTTAGGCTTATCAGAAGTTCGCTGGCTTGGCAAGGGGGAGAAACTCAACTTACAATCTGGGGAGCTTTTCCTGTACAGTGGCAAAGAAACTGGGTTTCATGAAAGAGGCGTTGGTTTCATAATTAGTAAAAAAGCCAGAAAGAGCCTAATTTCATGGAACCCCATTGATGACAGAATAATTACAGCAAGGTTCCACACTAAATACAGAAATATCATCTTTGTACAATGCTATGCACCCACAAACAGTGCGAGTGCCGAGGAAAAAGAAAATTTCTACGATATCTTTGAAAGTACGTTAAGGAAGATAAACAGAGGTGATATCACCATACTCATGGGTGATCTCAACGCTGAGGTCGGGACAAATAACAGTAACCTAGAAGACATCATGGGTAAAGAAGGATGTGGGGAAAGAAACTAAAACGGTGAACTATTCACGAAACTCTGTTCAACATCAGACCTAGTTATAGGTGGAACAGTGTTCCCACACAAGCAAATTCACAAAGTCACATGGATATCCCCCGACAAGAAAACCCAAAACCAAATTGACCATATTGCCATATCGAAAACATGGCGGAGATCCCTACTTGATGTCAGAAACAAAAGGGGCGCAGACATTGCCAGCGACCACCACCTTCTGCTCGGCACGTTCAGAATCAAACTGGCCGTACCAAAGAAACCTGAACAATCAAAGAGAGTAAAGTTCAACCTACACAAACTGCGCCAACCAAACTGCAAAAAAGTTTTCCTAACAAACCTGCATAAAGAAACTGGTACTCCAGTGCAAAATTTCGATGACAAAAAATGATGCAATCTGGAGATATACACAACTATGCAAACAAATTAAAGCATCTGCCAAAAAAGACAAGCGAATATGGATTGACCTGATATGTGAGCAAGCAGAAGAAGCAGCCAAAAATAACAACTCGAGGACTCTTTACACACTGACAAACAAGCTCTCCAAAAAGCACACAAAGACCACAAATATAGTTAGAAGCAAAGACAACCGCCCACTGACCACCCCAGAAACTCAGCTCGATAGGTGGAAGGAATACTTTGCTGATATGCTCAGCTCACCCACGGAAGACGAACTGGAGATAGCTCCAGAAGCCAATGCAAATAAACAGCTGAATATAAAAATAGACGCGCCTTCAAAAACAGAAATACTAAATACCATCAAGCAGCTGAAAAACAACAAAGCGGCAGGGGTAGACAACATACCTGCCGAACTAATCAAGGTAGACCCTAAATGGATTGCACCTCTACTTGCAAAAATAATAAAAGGGATCTGGACAAACCAAGAAATTCCAGCAGAAATGAAACATGGTCTCATTATCAAACTGCCAAAGAAAGGAGACCTAACGCAATGCAAAAATTGGAGAGGAATAACGCTGTTAAACACCATAAACAAAATTATTGCAAGTGTAATCCAACATAGGCTGGCAGAAGCATTCGAACCCATACTGCGTCCAAACCAAGCAGGCTTCCGCCCAAACCGCTCATGCATAGACCACATAAATTCAACAAGAATAATTATAGAACAATCCGTTGAATGGCGATCGCCACTATATCTTGTTTTCATCGACTTTGAACGTGCCTTTGACAGCCTATCCCACTCTGCTATATGGAAGATACTACGGACAAGAGGCGTGCCAACAAAAATCATCGACACGATTAGAGAACTGTACAATGACGTATCATGTAGTATCCTGCATAGCGGAGCACATAGCAACCTTTTTCCGGTGAGATCAGGAGTGAAGCAAGGATGTGTGCTCTCTCCCTTGCTTTTTAACATTGCTCTTGACTATATCCTGGAAAAGTCTTGCAGACCAAACGATGGTATTCGATGGTCTCTTTACTTTAATCTCAAAGATCTCGAATACGCAGACGACATTTGCCTTTTTTCGCAAACCTATGAAAGTATGCAAAGGCAACTCACCCTACTATCAGACATGGCACAGAAGATAGGGTTGAAAATAAATGTCTCAAAAACAAAAGCGATGCGAATGCACACAAATTACGACTCACCGTTTCAAATAAACGACCAACCAATTGAGAATGTAGAAAAGTTTCAGTATCTAGGAAGCATTCTCAACGGGACGGGCGGAACAGACCTAGACATTCTAAACAGAATTCAAAAAGCACAGATGGCATTCAGGCAACTAAACACAATATGGAGGTCCAACATCATAAAAACAAAGAGCAAGCTGCGTTTATATAGAACAAACGTCAAAGCAATCCTCTTATATGGATGTGAGACCTGGAAAAACACTAATGCCACAAAAGATAAACTTCAGGTTTTCGCCAACAAATGTCTACGAATCATCCTCAGAATCTTCTGGCCACAGAAAATTACTAATGAGCAACTTCTTAAACGATGCGGAGAAGAAACAATAGAGCACGACATTAAGAAAAGAAAATGGGGATGGATCGGCCACATTCTAAGAAGAAAACCAGACGACTTTGCAAGGGCAGCACTAGACTGGAATCCCCAAGGAACGAGACGACGAGGAAAACCGGCTCAAACATGGAGGAGAACAGTGTTAGATGAACTAAAAGCCCAGAAAACCTCTTGGAGTGAAGCCAAAGCAATGGCCCAGAATAGGGTCCGCTGGAGGGTGCTTATGGAGGCTCTATGCTCCACCTAGGAGTCCAGAACCCATATATATATATATATATATATATATATATGATGACATTCCATATTGTTTTTTGAGAATTTTCTGCCATATCAATTTGGATTTTATACTGGGCCCTTTTCGCTTCTCTTAACGCTACCTTATATCTCCTTCGCAAGTTATTATAATTATGATCAACCATTGAGATAGTTTGAAATAACTTAAGGTTTTTCTCAATTTCTAACAATCGAGGATTAGATAGGATTCGTTGTTTTTCCTGTTTTAAGTTGATCCTTTTGCGAGGGAAAAATTCGTGAAAGTAAGACAGGAAAATTTCCATAAACTCCTTCCACTGCCTGTTCACATCGCTTTCTTCAATTTTGAAAATGTTGCTCCATGTCTCATTTTCCAAGTAATTATTGAACTCATATGAAAATGGTGCTCCATGTCTCCTTTTCCAACTAATTATTTCGTACGCTCTTCGGCGAAAATTCTGACAAAATGAAAATTTGGTTCGATTGCAGAAAAGTTTATTTGTATTGAAATTTTCTGGGCACAATGATCTGATAGATAGTATTGCAATGTTTGTACTTTGTAGTTGTTTTTTGTGTTTACAACAATGTTGTCAATACATGACCCTGTACCTGGATGGCTTATTTCTTTTACTGTTATAACAGCGTTGAAGGATTCCAGCAGCGATATAAATTGCTGGCTTATGAATGTTCGCTTTAGAAAGTCAATGTTAAAATCACCCGCAATGACGAATTCTTTGTATCTAGAGCTTATTTTTAATAGCAACTTATGAAAATTGTGCAAGAAAAATTTGCTAATTGTTAGAGGGGTTCTGTATAGCAGCAATTATGACACGGTGAGTAACAATGTCAGTTTCAATTGCTGCAATTTCAAAAGCATACTTCACCGACATATTATTGATGTACTTTCTAACTTTCCATCTTTCACCATTTCCACAGTAGATCGCCACTGCCCCATGTTCTCATGCCGTTCTTGTAAAATAGGATGCTAATTGGAAATGTTTAATCGTGATGGCTTCCAATTGGTTTTCATGTTTCCAGTGCTCCGTGAATACTAGGAATAAACAATCTGGATTATCCTCAAGCATCCTTTCTATGATATCAACAGAATTCCCGATTGACTGGGTGTTTTGATTGATTATGTTTAAATTTGACGTTCTGTGTTTCCCTGGCGGAAACACAAAACGTCTTGGCGGATTTGTGTTTCTCTTCCCATCTTAGTTGTTTGGAAGGGTCTTCTAGACCAGGGGTCTCCAAACTACGGCCCGAGGGCCGCATCCGGCCCGCGGACAGATTTTGTCCGGCCCGCGGAGAGCTAGCATACTTGAAAACTCCTTTTAGAGAACATATTTTTTTATAGCAAATTAAATTTAGTTTACTGAAGTATTCTAATTTTATGTTGAATAATTATTAATATGACATCTACATTGATATGGTCATGGGCTAACTACTCATAACATTGTTGTGGGCTTATTGTTATTGTTTTTGTGATAAGTTGGATAAAGAAACACAGAATTGTAATGAGTAAAGACATGTATAATATGCAGAAAATTTAACTTCAGTATATAATAACTAACAAATTATTGAAATGAATCCAACTAACATTTTATACATTTTAAATAAAAACATAACTTATAACAAGCATAATGACATATGAAATACTAATGAGATTTATGTAATTGAGTGAATGTAATTTTCCACTGACAATAGTTTGTAGTGATGGACTAATTTTACTTGTACCAATTAT
Organism: Phosphuga atrata; assembly: GCA_944588485.1. NCBI lineage: Eukaryota > Metazoa > Arthropoda > Insecta > Coleoptera > Silphidae > Phosphuga > Phosphuga atrata. The sequence goes on from OX155909.1 coordinate 4,481,149, forward strand.
TAAAAGAGATTTAAGATGCTCATCAGTTAATTCAGATCTGTAAACATTTTTTGTGTACTTCATTTTGGAGAAGGTCTTCTCACACAAATAAGTAGTACCAAAAACAGAAAACAGCCCACGAGCAAATTTATGCAAATTATCAAATTGTGTCAGTGGAAGACTCTTATAAAATTCCAACAAAGATGAGTTTTGATATTTGTTCTTAATTATATCACTGCACTGTAGATCAATCATTTCCATTTGAAGTTCCGGGGCTAGGGTTTCAATGTCAGTATCAAAAGGATTCTGAAACATCTTAATTTGATTCGCAATGGCATCAAAGTCCGAGAAACGAGTATCAAAATTTATTTTCAAAGCACACAAAGTTTCGATTGCAAAATCGATAGGAAACTCAGTCTCAGTGGTGTGGCTGAATATTTCACATGTTTTAAAATGTGAAAAACATTTACTTCGTAGTTGTGATTGAAACAGTATCAATTTCTTCTGGAATGATTTGATATTAGTGTATAAATCAGGAAGATGCTGGTTTTCTCCTTGCAATCTCAAATTCAGTTCGTTCACATGTTTTGTCAAATCAACATAGAATGCTAACTTCCACAGCCATGCGTTGTTTTGTAATTCAGTAAGAGGGCGATGCTTTTCATTCAAAAAAATTTCGATCACTGCTCGAAGTTCAAAAAAGCGCTGAAGGACTTTCCCACAACTAAGCCAACGTACGGCAGTATGATAAGGAAAGTCATTTTCTCCAATCTCTTCAATAAATTGTCGGAATTGTCGGTGATTCAGCCCAAAAGATCTGATAAAATTAACAGTTGATATGACTGGTTTCAGAACTTCAGACATATCCAAACATTTTCCGCACAAAGACTGTTGATGAATGATACAATGTAAGACTAATGGTTTTGAACCACCGTCATTTTCTACAGCCTTTGACACAAGAGCAACCACTCCTTTATCTTTCCCACTCATGTTTTTGCCTCCATCAGTTGTAATACATTTCAAGTTTCCATCGAAGGTTCTTTTGATTAATGAACATTTCAACTCCTTTAAAAATATCTGTACCAGTAGTTGTGCCATGAATACAATACATATCAAGAAGTTCTTCATGCACTTCATAGCTTTTATCTACTCCTCGAATATAAATCAACACCTGAGCAGTATCTGACACATCCGTTGACTCATCCAAGGCCAAAGAAAACCACTCAACATGTCCATTTTTGTCGAACAGTTCAGAGGTTATATTTTCAGCTATGTTTTCTACCCTTCGAGCCACAGTGTTTGCTGACATACTGACAGTTTTTAATAAATTTACCTTTTCAGGGCACATTTCTTCGGCTACTGCAATTATGCATTCTTTGATCATTTCTCCATCGGTGAATGGTTTTCCACGGTTTGCAATTTCAAGAGCCACACGAAAGCTGGCACGAGTTGCAGCCTCTTGTTCAGTTTTGAGTTTTGTAAATGAAGATTGCTGCGATTTCAATCCGCGCTTCATAGCTTCGAATTTTTCTGTCTGCAAACTTCCTGTATATTTTGAGTAATTTTGAAAATGTTTTGTTTCATAATGACGTTTAATGTTTTCGCCTATGCTTTCATTGCAATTCAAACATAGCGCCTTGTTACTGGACTCAATTACGAAATACTGAATGTTCCACTGATCCTTGAATTTTCTGCATTCACTATCAATTTTTCGCTTCTTTTCCATACTACTAAATCACACACAAAAGCAACAATTCAAATCAAAATACTGTTACAAAGATGTCTTAAACTTAAATACACATCTCTCGTCCATACTCTCGCACGTCCACTCTCGTTATACACATTGCTGTGTATAACGAGAGTGGACGTGCGAGAGTATTTAATGTTAAATTTAATAAAAATTAAAATTGTGAAAAGTAAAGTTTATGTTATAGATACTGTGAAACATTATTTATGTTATAATGCCGATGGAATTAAGGTCCAATGTTCCTTCCGAAAAACAATTTGATATATTACAAACGTTTTTACAAAGTTCGGATTTTATAATGTTTATGACAAATATAATTAAAAAACATGTTGATCCGTTACTAGTTTTGATCACCGACCTATCTAATAAAGTAACATATTTGTCCGAAGTGAACGTGAAGTTGTCAAATTCCATAATTTCTAATGTGCGGGTTAAACCTACAACTTCACAAAATTCTCAAGAAGAACGCGCAGGGACAAGCAAAGTCAGCGATAGTGTACCGAAAAACTTAGAAGATAAGAATGAAAAAGTTAATTCTGCTGGTGCAAAAAACACAACCAAAACAATCGAATTAGAAAACATACTGGTCCAACCGATTCCAAACGTAAATAATCAAACCGATTCACAAAATACAGTCGTCCAACATACTGAAAGTGTAATTAACGAAAAATGGGAAACCCAAAGGCGAAAATCAAGAAAAACTAGGAAATCAACTATTATCCTTGGTACTAACGACGAATCTAATCAAATAAAAGCTGCCACACGTTACGCACATGTTCATGCATTTAAACTTGATCCAAAACTTTCAGCAGATGATTTACAGCAATATCTAAAGAATAAAAAATTCAATCAGGTTATATGTACGAAAATTCAGTCCAAACATCCAGATGAGTACTCATCATTCAAAGTTTCGGTGCCCGTTGAGGATCTGGAAAATATATCGAAACCAGAAACTTGACCGAGAAACGCCTGCGTAAACCGTTTTTTGTTAAGACTCGAAAGAATAACAGTGAAAACACAACAACAGTATCAACCGATAAATATCCGAAACAAACGAAGTGTTTTAATATAGCACATGTAAATGTTCAGTCGGTAAAAAATAAGCTGGAACTAGTGGAACTGTTCATTAAAAGACAAAATATTAAAATATTGTGTATTGGTGAACATTGGTGCACCCAACCTGAGCTAGACATTGTTTCTATTAACAACTTCACTGTAGTTTCGAATTATTGTAGAGGTACATACAAGCATGGTGCCGTGGCCATATTTGTACGTGACGATATACATACTTCTAAACTAAATCTTGAAAAGTTTTCTAAAGAAGTTGATTTTGAAGTTTGTGGTACCAACCAGTTATTTGAAAATTTTTGTATTGCATTGATATGTATTTATAGATCTTCTTTAGGAAATTTTAATTCGTTCTTTGATGGGCTAAATGACATGTTAGTTGAAGTTCTTAAATCTCAAAACCCAGTATTATTGTGCGGTGATCTTAACATAGACAATTTAAAAGACTCCAAAGAAAGAAGTATGTTGCTTTATACTTTTCTTCAATTCAATCTATCCACTATTAACATGGGACCAACAAGAATAGGTAGAAAACCAGATGGGACACATTCTAAAACAGCCATCGATTACTTTTTCACCAACTTAGATAGAAATGCATATAAGAGCAGTTTGGTGGAACCAATTCTAGCAGACCATCTAAGTCAAATATTCCATCTAGATTCATCATATTCCAAATCAAAAAACAATAGGATGATGTATAAACTAAGTAGGACATACTCTGAAGACAACATCCTAAAATTGCATCATTGTCTCTTAAAAACAGACTTTTCATTTATATCTGCGAGCGATGTGGAGCTAGGCTTTAAAGAATTCCTTAATATCTTAACAAATAGTCTGGACCGATTTCTTCCTTTAGAACTCAGGAAAATAGTTTCCAAACCTATCAACAATTGGATATCGAATGCCATCATAAATGAAGGTAAGTCATTACGGAATATGTATTGGACATTATGCAAGGCAGGAAGCTCACATCTCTACAACACATATAAAACTATGAAAAAGCAACATTCTATTAATATATCGAAAGCTAAAAGAATGTATTACACTAACCGCATTAATAATGCTAGTAATAAAAGTAGAGTAGCATGGAGAATAATTAACAACTCTATGAATAATTATAAAAAACCTAACCATATTTCTTAAAAAGTAAATGGAATATTGATTTCAAATTCAAGTCAGGTTGCTAATGAATTTGCTAACTATTTTTCAACCATTGCTTTAAAAACATTAAATGCTTTTTTTCCATCACCCTCTTTGCTTCAATGTACTCTGCCAAAAACTAGACATGCATATTCTTTCTACATGTCACCTATCGATAATACTGATCTACAACACGCTGTCTCCAGTATAGCCTCAAAAAACTCCACAGGAACCGATGGCATTTCAATCAAAATTTTGAAACACAATATTAAAACTTTGGCTCTTCCACTAACGCAGCTATTCAATAAAGCCATTGAAGAAGGAGTATATCCATCGGCGTTAAAAGTGGCATTGGTAGTGCCACTACATAAAAAATCTGACCCTTAGATTTTGGACAACTATAGACCTATATCTTTAGTATCTATTTTCTCAAAGATATTTGAGCGATTAATATACAGTAGAATGATGGCATATCTCCTTAAAAATGACTTATTATCTGAATGCCAACATGGTTTTAGATCAAAAAGATCGGTGGAAACTGCTTCCGCCAGCTTTGTGAAATATACATCAGAGAAACTGGATAAAGGAGAACACGTTATGGGACTGTTTTTTGATTTGTCTAAAGCATTCGATACCGTTAATATAGGCTATCTAATGGAAAAATTAGAATGCTACGGATTTCGTGGAATTTTTTAGGATCTTTTAGGATCCTTTTTAAGCGACCGACATTTAATTGTCAAAATTAACTCCACACTTTCGAATAAAAAGAGCGTAACAATAGGTATACCACAGGGATCTGTTCTTGGCCCTCTTCTGTTTCTTTTATTTATAAATGATCTTCCAGGGTACATAGACGCTAAAACCATCTTGTTTGCGGATGACACCACAATTGTGGTATGTGCAAATAGTTTGGAAGAATTACATGCAAAGGTAGTGGAAACAATCGTACAATTTAATAATTGGTGTGCAAAAAACCAACTAATCTTGATTAGCGAAAAAACTCTGTGTTTATACATGGGCAAAAGAAGAACTTTACCAACCTATTTTCAGATTGTTGTAGACAACCAACGCTATAAAATATCCAACGCTGCAAGATTTCTTGGGGTATTAGTTGATTCGAAACTTACGTATTCGAACCACACAGAGTTAGTTTGCAAAAAATTAGCAAGAGCTTATTTTGCAATATCTCAATTGAAAAAGTCTATGCATACAAGTACCTTGTTAAGCCTGTACTATGCTATTGTCTATTCACATATATCTTTTAATATTTTATTATGGGGTAATTCAAGACATAGCCACAAATGTTTCGTTATGCGGAAAAGAATTTTAAGACTAATATTTAATTTAAAGCGTCGACAGAGCTGCAGAAATTGTTTTAGGAACAACAAATTGTTAACCGTACCTTCTATTTTCATTTATAAATGTCTGTGTTATATCAAAAAAAATACTCAGAATTACTCTATATCCTCTAACATGCACACATACAACACAAGGAATGGCAAATTATTACAAACTGAAAAACATCACACTACCTTATATGCAAATTCTTTTTTCTGTATTGGGGTTAAATTATTCAATAATATATCGTCAGAAATAAGCACTCAGTCATACAATAGGTTTAAAAAATCAATAAAAGAAAAATTAATAGCTGGTACATTTTATGGAATTGATGAATACTTAGAACACCAAATTGGTTAAACGATATCATTGAACGAGTGAAAAATTCTTACAAGTAGATATGTTGAGATTTAAAATTTTGAATGTATTCAAATGTATGTAATTGTTTTGTATTTATTGTGTTTTTTATATATTGCTTGTGTATTTGTTTTTTTCGCAATTTATTTTACAATTTTCCTTTTTTTTCGAATGTTGACAATCACATCTGCAAATTATATATGTATATTATTTATTATTTTTTATAATTTCTATATAATTGTAAGCAGAAAAGTGAATAAAGTTTTATTATTATTATTATTATTATTATTAAACACGCACAAACACGTTTTACGGAGGTACGCACTATTTTATTTCACAACAGTGTCATAGGAACTGACTTGTGGTTGCGCCACTAGCCTTCTTATATATTCCAAATACTGCCATCTAGAAGTGAGTGGAAGACACCAGAACTTTCTCGAACCAACGAGATTATTCTGTACGTGCTATTAGCGCCATCTGTTAGCGATAGAAGGTACTACCTATTTCCGCTTGTGTCCACCAGATGTTGTGTCACGTTACTCCTCATGGCTCGTACTCTACGAATAATCTAGAAATTACAGATAATGACAGGAAAATTAATAATATGCAGTGTTGCCGTTTTGCGGACTTTAGTCCGATTTGCAGCCTTTTTTAAACGTTGCGTACTTTTTCGGACTTTCGGATCAGTGGACTATTTCACTTTTTACCACCGGCAACAATGATAATATGGTTTTGGCCCTCGGAACTTACTGGAGTAATCAGTATGGCCCTAAGGCTGGAAAGTTTGGAGACCCCTGTTCTAGACATAGAGTGAACAGCTTGGGTTAAATTGTATCCCCTTGACGTACTCCTCTCTTTATATTTATTCTGTTGGTGGTGACTCCTTCTTCGATCTTGACGTTTAGTGTAGCTCTATTCTAAATATTTTCGATTATGGCGATGTATCTTGAATCCACTCTTTTGTGCAATTAAAATCTATGCATTTCTCATAGCTTTTAGGATGGCTCAAGTACCAACTGAATCGAATGCTTTATAGAAAATCTACGAATGCTAAGTGGATAGGGGCATTATATTCGGTGGCTTTCTCGATTAGATTCCGTAGTGTTTGTAGGTGATCAGTATTGCTGAACCCTCTGCGGAATCCTACTTGTTCCACTTGCTGATAAAAATCCATATTCTCTGTAGCTCGGCTGCAGATGATTTTTGTAAACAGCTAGTAGAGGTGTGGTAGCAGGCTAATCGGGCAATAGTTTCTCCCTTTTAGTGTCTCCCTTTTTGATCAGAATTACCACTTCTACGTTACACCTTTCGATTGGGATTTGGCCGTCTCGCAGGCATTTGTTCAACAGTACCTGGACTGCGTTTTGCAAAGTGCTTCCGCCCAGTTTTAACATTTCAGTTGTGATTTGGTCTTCTCTCGGACATTTGCCATTTTTCATTTTATTGAGAGCAATTCTTATTTCTTGGACAGATATTTCCGGTATATGCTCTGACCCTACGTTTAGTACTTTACATGGTGTTATCGTTTCGTTGTCCGGTGTTTTTGACGAGTAGTCGAATGAGTGGTCGTTGTCCGGTGTTTTTGACTTATGAGAGCAGTGGGGCGGGAATGACAGGACTACAACTCCGTTTTCTTTGCAATAATCCAAAGTCTTGATGAATAGGTGAGAATCATGATTGTCTAATAGCAATAATAATGGACGCTCAACGCTGCAACGAGTTTGCCTGACAAAATGCAAAATGAAAGCATAAAAACAGTCCTCATTCATCCATCCTGACGGGTTTGCGCTACTGACCGATCCCGTTGGTCCGTTGTTAGCAAAATGGTCTTTATAATTCTTCCGGGGGAAAACTAAGAAAGGTGGTATAATATACGGCAAGTGCCATGGTGACCAATGTGCCACGCTCGGCTGACGTTAGGGCGCCAATCTGTTTCATACCTCTTCTAGCAATAATTATTTGCGGCTTCTGAACAGTGGTAATACCTGTTTCATCTATGTTCCAGATATCACTTCCTTCAAACTTGTATTTTTCCAATACATTAGACAGATTATCAAAGAACAGATTGACGTTATGAGAGTTAAAACTAGTTGCTCGAGAGAGACTGGTAGCCTCTGGCTTCCGGATGGCGACGTAGGTATCCTTTAAGCCATTCTTCACCCGCCATAGAATCTCTAGTCCACGTTTCAGGAAATTTACGTTTCAAAGCAACAGCATACTGAAATGCACATTTACGGATTTCCACTGGAGTCAACCCAAAATATATATCTGCAGCCCTCTGTATATACTCTGATAACATATTCTTTTCAGCATCAGTGAATACCTGTCTAATTTTTACATAGCCCACAGAAATCACCTCAGTAGAGTCACCTATATTCTTTATTTTTTGCAATAGCGAGAAAGTGTGCGATAGTAGGGAAAGATCCTATGTTCTGGAACCACCTCATCCTCCGACCTTGAAATTACAGATTCCTTTAATAAAATTACAGATTTCCTGTAAATTACCTATTTGGTCCTGTTTAAACCACATCGGATCTTTTTATTAGTTAAGAGGGTGTGAGGTCTATGTTACCTCACGTTCCTCATAATCTGGTTCTGGTCTGGTTCTAGCGCATGCGCAAACCGCCTATAATTGTTTATTAGTTGATTATACCTGATTACTACCTGTTTAAACCTGTTTATTAGCTGATTGAACCTGTTTATTAGTTGATTGCTACCTGTTTAAACCTGTTTATTAGTTGATTACTACCTGTATAAAACTTTCATAGAAAATACTGCTTGAACAGGTATCGGCGGTTTGCGCATGCGCTAGAACCAGACCAGGACCAGATTATGAGGAACGTGAGGTAACATAGACCTCACACCCTCTTAACTAATAAAAAGATCCGATGTGGTTAAACAGGACCAAATAGGTAATTAACAGGAAATCTGTAATTTTATTAAAGGAATCTGTAATTTCAAGGTCGGAGGATGAGTTTTCCAGATGAGGTTCCAGAACATAGGATCTTTCCCTACTTGCGATAGTTAATATTATAATCTTTTGCAACACTTCGAATAGAATTTCCAGGACCTACTGCCTTCACAGCTTGCATCATGACATCAGCAGACGTTTGGCCGCGATTAGTCTTTCTTTAGCGGTTTCTAGGCACGTTCGATAGGTATCTAAACAAAAGAACAAATAGTCTTCAGTACTTATAAACTACTGGCGCTAGTTGTCACAGTGACAACTAGCCCCCGACAAACTGATACAACATGTACCTAACTCACCATTAACAATATACAAAACAAAATAACCACAACTAATTGCAGTATAAACATAACACCATTTGTATGATAGAAAGGGTAAAATTACTTATTAGAATACACCAAAATATTGGCCAAAATTAATGCAAAGTAGTATGTAGAACAAATAATCAATTAGTATAAAATTTTACTCACTATTCAATATTTCGTATTTTTGGGTATTCACTGCGATCTGAGCGGCCGGCAGCCATGACACTTTCTGAGGTTGGTAGCACTGGGATGCGTTTGGATATTACAACTTACGTGTATCTAAAATATGTGCCGTTCCAAAAATATAGACGTTGTGACAACTAGTACTTGTGACAACGAGGACACCTTTCCCCTATTGGTCGGCGAAGAACTCTTGTATTTCTTTTGGTAGTTGTTGTAAGTTTGAGATTTCCACTCCGTCTTTGTTCTTAAGTTTGGTTATTTTTGTTTTTCCCTTTGAGAGTTAGGATCTGAGCACTTTCATATTGGCGTTTTCTCCTATTATCGTTTGGATCATGTTGGTGTTGTATGATCTTACGTCTATACGGATGTTTTTTTTGATTTTTCTGTTAAATAGCTTGTACTCATTAGTTCCTTTTAGCATGCCTCTTCGTTGCTCTATATATTTCTAGGCGCTTATACTTAGTTTCGGGTACCCTACTCGTTTTGCTCTCCCACATATTATATTTGTAACAACTTGAGAGGCGATTTTTACCTTCATTGCAACTTGGTCTATGCCTATGTTTGCCACATTTTTGAGTTGTAAGTGTTTCCACTTCTTTCAGGTATTCTTTGTTGTTTTGAGTTATGTGTTTCCACTTCTTTCAGGTATTCTTTGTTGTTTTCTAACTCCATGTAGGGAACGTGTAGGGAATCTTGCTCTCTTGATTCGTTTGTTTCTCTCGTCTTTGAGGTCTATACGTAGCTTTGCTCGGACAATCCTGTGGTTGCTTCCTGTATCGAATCGGTTTAGGATTCCGACGTCCTTGCATATTGATCTGCTATTTGCGAGAATGCAGTCGATCTCGTTATTGACCGAGTTGTCCGGGCTCCTCGACGTCCATCAACGTTGTGGTGGTTTCTACATTGGCTCTACTTCTACGTCGTCTGAGCTGTCTGTCGGAGCGTAGATATTGATAATTTGCATGGAGTATCGCTTGTTCAGTCTTATCGTGATATACATGACTCTGTTAGATAGAGAAGCGTACTTCATCACTTTATGTTTCATTAGCCTATGCCTTCTATATGGTGTTTATCTGTTGTGTTTTTCTGATATAACACCTGTCCTGAGGTTGATGTGGTAGTTTTTTCACCCGGTAGACGTGTTTCCGATAGTCCCACGATATCCCACTTAATGGATTCCAGCTCGTGGTTCAGTTCGTCAAGGTGTTCCTCGGATCTCATAGTGCGTATATTATATGTAGCAATATATAAGTGTTCTTCTCTGAGATTATTTGTAGTTGAATTTTTGCCCTTCCCAGAATCTGTAGGGCAGACTGACGGGTCAGTGTGAGATTTCGAGTTAGACTCGCTACTCCGCTGGGATATATTTGTAAAAATCGACGTGTTCATTTCATTTCATTCGGAGGTTTTGGCAAAATTAAAACACCGCGCTTGCCCTGCGTGTTGGTGAGTTTGTTGAACAGCCGACCCTCTGGGTGCAGACGCTGGTTGCAGCCGTTCATTCAGGGTCAGACGCTGCTGTGGTGGATTAACTTAGCTTCCTTTCTCACCTTCAACCTTACCAGCAAGAGTGGCCTTACCAGGAGCATATGCTCCCGCTGGCATTGCTCTCAGGATCCTTGAAAGTACTGAGCCCTCTCACTACGACAACGTGTTAATCCCTGAGAGAGGTTTTTGAACATTTATGTGAAAATGGTCTGCTCCAGAATCGCAAGAAGTCAATAGTATTTCGACGATACATGGATTAGATGCCCAACCAGACGATATGTCCTTGGGCCAGCATGGTATTCCAATGATCTATAATCCAACAATATCCTAATGTACTTTCTACATTAAAGTACATTAGGATATTCTTGAAACATTACTTTGAATGAATAATACTGTTGAAGGGTGGCATAAAGGATTTCAGGACTGGTTACCACCCTAATATTTGGAAATTTATAAACTGCATTAAAAAAAAGAAGAGAGTATAAAATACATGAATGGAATACGCATTGAACAATATTTATATTGTATCGCGGTATCGCGATTGTTATAAACGAATTAATAGGCTGGTTGGGTAGTAAGAGGTATTCCAAATATTTTAAATTCTTGCAGTGTATTGATATTAAATTACATATTTCAATACATCGCACAGTGTTTCAAAAGACCAAATTAGGTGGACAAAAACAACCCTTTAATTCGTGGAATATAATTATCACAATTCACAGAAAACACTTTGGTAACGACAATTCCAGGTTTTTTTTCTAATTACTTCTTAATGACAAGCCACACAAATAGGTTTATATAAGAAAACGAGGTTTTTTCATTCATTCAGTAACATTTGTGCATTTTAACATTTCATTTTATTGTGTTTTCAAACAGTAATGTGCTATTTGTGCATTATGGAGATTGAAGTTGAAGGTAAGCACTACATTTTAAGCAAATTTTTATTCATTAAATGTAATATAAACCATTTTTGTTAACACTGTTTCTTAAAGTACTCAGATTTTTGCATTTTTCAACTTTGCCAGGAAAAAAGTCACATGTCCCCTCATGTACCCCCTCCAGAATTAATGTATAATATAGCATTCATCTACTTTATAATGATATGAAACATGCCTGCGACATATTTGCACAACTATTTCTTTTTAATTTTTTAGTATTCGCCATATCGAAAATTGATTTATTTGAAGAATGGCTGAAACATGGAAATGAAAGAAGAAATCAAGCTTTGTTTCGATGTATCGGTACAAGACAGGATATTAGGGATGCAAATGAATAATCTTTAAGAAATATGAAGGTCATCATTTCGCTGTTCTCGTCCAAAATTCTTGAAAAGTGGAGGAGCTGTGTAGGGGCGGATCCAGGACTGTCATTTGGGGGGGGGGGGGGCTTGACCCCGCTGAGGGTAGGTAGGGTAAAGACTAGCAAAGAAAACACTAAAAGCACACATTTTATTTTTCTTAACGCATAATAAGTCTACTCGGACAACTTTTCGCAAATTCCTCAATGACTTCGTTAGGTTGTAGCATAGTCATTGTCGTACGAAGGTACGATTTTAATAGTTTAGGCGAAGAGAAGCTGCGCTCCACACTACAATTGGTTACTGGTAATGTAGCGAGAATTTGTAACAACATTTTTATATTTGGAAAAAATAATTTGTCTCTTAATGCGCTTCAGCTGCTGTTTGTGGGAGATGTTGTCTACCACTCAATAGCTCCTTCCAGAGAGATATTTCTCCCGATAACGAGAGAGGATGAGGTAAATCGTCACAGTAAACGCGTGCAGCTACTACTATCGAGGTCAGATTTTCTATGTTTACGATAGCACTTGGTAGAAGGTGGAACAGGTCGAGAAAAGTGCTCTGCTCTCGAAAAGCAACTCGTCTCTTTCTTACTACACTTTCTACCATCTCATAACAAAGGTTAAGATCTAATGCTACCGCCTGCAGTTGCTGTGAAAACGAAACAGTGATTTTAAATACTGCGGTTGTTACTATTAAGATTTTTCCCCTCACGTGGAAGTCACCTTGTCGCGGTGTGAGGGCTTAGTTTCGCAACATACCGTTGGACGTCACGACTGGAACAACTCCGGTCGGGGCGTTCGGCGGGGGGCGAACAACCAAGAACTTCCAAACCCTTAATCCCAAGGTGTCATGCGACCCGTGCGAAAGGGACTGGTTGATGGCCAAGGGCAACCGGCCATCGCTTACGGAGCCCCTCTGATACCTGGCGACCTCAGAGGGTATCCAGCCTTACCACTATCAAGCGGGGCTCTGATGTGGTGGACCTTTAGTTCCCTTGCGACTCGTGGGATTTATATGAATTCCAAAAGTAAAAATAATCCATGTGTACGGGACCTAACCGACACAGAGAACAAGGAAGTCAGCCCGGATTCCCGGGAAGACGACCTTGACCTCACACTCGTAGACATGAGCAGTCCAGCCATGTCTACAGAGGCAGAGGTAGATGTTCTTGTAGGGACAGAGGAGGACTTGCCGCTTTCTGTCACAAAACAAGAATGACCAGCAGGCGCACCAAAATAGCCCAAGTGAACATCCATCATGACAAAGCAGCTTCAGCTGTGATGGCTAGGATGTTCACCAAGCAGCACCTAGGGCTAGCGCTGCTTCAAGAACCCTGGACCTACGGAGGTAAGATCAGAGGCCTTAGCAACAGGGAATGTAAGTTGGTATGGGACAGCCGTGAGGTCTCCCCTAGAACTTGCATTATGGTAAGAAATGGCATAAATTACTTATGTCTTTCAGAATTTTTAACGCGGGATTTAGTACCGATTCAGGCCCTCATCAAGATCGAGGGTCTCCACCGCGAAGTAGTGATCGCATCAGCATACTTCCCTGGCGATGGTAACAGCATACCACCCATTGAAGTACAAAAGCTGGTGGAACACTGTATTAGGAGAAGGCTGCCACTCATCCTGGGATGTGACGCGAACGCACACAATGAGATGTGGGACAGCACGGACACTAATAAGAGGGGTGAGTACCTTTTAGAATACCTCATTAAAGAGAACTTAATTGTGTACAACGTTGGGAACACACCAACATTTGTCACTGATGTCAGAAATGAGGTACTGGATATTACGGTAGGTAGCGCTAACGTAAGTAAACTAATTAAAAAGTGGAGGGTTTCAAGTGAACCCTCAATGTCAGATCATAGGATCATAGAGTTTGAGCTGGAAGGAGCGAGTGAGGAAAACACCCCCATTCGAAACCCCAGACAAACTGTGTGGCCTATGTTTAGTTCCCAACTAAAAGAAAACCTAGAGCAGGTGACAGTGCGGGGTAGTATCAAACACTACACCGTGCTGGAGCAGGCTGTAGGAGAAATAAATGTAGCAATCACCACGGTATTTGAATCCAGCTGCCCGGTAAAAACCGTGAAGGAGCATAAGGACGAAAAATGGTGGAACAAAAATTTGTCTACATTAAGAGCAAAAGTACGTAGGCTTTTCAACAAAGCCAAGCAATACGGAAATTGGCTAGAATACTCTGAGGTGCTTACCACCTACAACAAAGAGATCAGAAGGGCAAAAAGGGAAAACTTTAGGACCTTCTGTGAAAATATAGAATCCACGCCGGTGGCAGCTAGACTGCACAAAGCACTAGCGAAGGATAGAGTGGAAATGACAACCACTCTCAAGAAACCGGATGGGACCTTCACGGGGGATGAAGAGCAAAGAGCTCTCCTCCTACTAGAAACCCATTTTCCGGAATGTAGAGGATACAGGGAGACCGAGGGCTTGATGCAACCACGGAAACCAAGTCGGGCCGACTGGAAGAGGGCAGCGTCCATCTGTACGGAAAACCGAATCAGATGGGCTATCGGCACTTTCCAGCCTTTTAAGGCCCCAGGTGTGGACGGACTAGTTCCTGCCTTCCTACAAAAGGGAGAGAGAGAACTAATGCCGTATCTTCTAAATATCTTTAGAAGTAGCTTAGCGCTCGGATATATACCGGAGCTATGGAGAAGGGCTAAGGTGGTATTTATACCGAAGGTGGGGAAGAAAGACACCACTCAACCGAAGTCATTTAGACCCATTAGTCTAACATCTTTTATGTTAAGGACAGTGGCGAAGGTGATTGATAATAACCTTAGGACTATAGTGCTGGTAGGTACACCACTACACAGGAGTCAGCATGCTTACAGAGCAGGGAAATCCACAGAAACCGCCCTGTATCAGCTGACAAACGAAATAGAAGCAGCACTAGAGACAAAGGAAGTAGCGATATGTGCCTTGGATATAGATGGAGCTTTTGACAACACCTCACACGAGGCTGTCAGGGCGGCCCTTGAAAGAAGGAATATCGACAGCACTATCTCAAAGTGGATGGGAGAAATGCTGAGAACTAGAACGGCGGAGACACAAGTGGGAGAAGACACCATTAAGATCTCCACAACTCGAGGGTGCCCACTGGAAAATCTGGCAGGAAAAACGTGGGGTTGTAACCCCACTATCCTGCCATGGATGAACACCATGAGTAGTGAGACCTGCAATCACTTATGGGGCAGTTGCGTGGGGAAGTAGAATCAAGCTGGCCTCTATGAGGAAACAGCTTGAGAAGATTCAAAGACTAGTGTGTGTCTGCATCACGGGGGCGATGGGGTCGTGTCCGACAGCAGCATTGGAGCTGCTGCTGGATATTACTCCGCTGCACCTTGTGGTGGAGAGCGCCGCCAGATCGGCGATCGTAAGATTCAGCAAGGAAGGAATGGGCAGAGGTAAAATAATCGGGAGCAGAGACCGAAACAGCCTTGCTGCCAAGATCCCCTGGCTGGAAGTACCAAAAGACGAAATGGTATGCGAATACCACTTCGAGAAAAACTACACAGCAATGTGTAGTAGTACAGCCGATTGGAGCGACGAATCCTCAGCATACCACATAGAGCAAAATACCATCAAGTGGTATACAGATGGTTTGAAGACCAAGGAAGGCACTGGTGCAGGAGTGTTTGGACCTCGTACCAGATTCTTCGAATCTATGGGAACATCCCCAGGTATCTTCCAAGGAGAGGTACACGCAATCGAAAGATGTGCACAGTTTAACCTTGACAGGAATTACCGCAAAAAACGAATTGCTATCCTGTCAGATAGCCAAGCAGCCATCAAGGCCATTAGCTCATACACCATCAGATCCAAACTGGTATGGGACTGTGTGGGGAAGCTGAACAAGCTTGGCAGGGATAATGAAGTAATGCTATACTGGGTACCAGGACACACTGGTATAGACGGAAACGAAGAAGCCGATCACCTAGCAAACAAGGGATCCAGTAGCCCCTTTATAAGTCCTGAACCCTTTTGCGGTATGAGCGTGAACACCATCCGCAAAAGTTTAGATGAAGAAATAAGAGGAAAATGGATGAAAACCTGGAAAGAACTTCCAGGGCTAAGGCAATCCAAAGTGATGCTGGGATCTTTTAACCGGAAGAGAACAGGAGCTTGCCTGAAACTAAGCAGGAACAAGCTCAGAATTCTGACAGGAGCCCTGACGGGACACTGCAGACTTAGGAAACATCTCAAGGCCCTAGGCCTAGAGGAGGATGATGGATGCAGATTCTGTGGCTCAGCAAAGGAAACCCCATACATCTGTTCAAAGACTGCGGAGCATTACTCCGCAAGAGACAGATGTACCTTTGGGCTCACTGCTTGAACACAGAGGAGCTGCAGGCCTTGAATCCCACCCAGATCCTGAGATTACTAAAGGAATTAGGATTAGAGGAGGCGCTCTAAATGGGTAAGTACACCAACACTTGGAGGAGGAGGGTGGGGTACAATAGATCTATAAAGGTCGCAATACAAGTCGTCACCACCATATCTACAATCTACAATCTACCATTAAGATTAGACAAAGTCGAATCGTTGAATAGAAGCCAGAAAACTTGCACTTTTCAATGACGGAGAAGTTCTGTCGATTTCTTCAAGGAACTGTATGATAGTGTCAAAGAACTCTTTGGATTGAAGGAGCGCATCATGCCTTTCAACCCAGCGTGTATCACTAAGACTTTGCAAGTTGAAACTTTTCGTCTGTGGCAGTTTTTTAAGGATAGCTTGTTTGAAAAGTTCCAATCTTTTTGCTAACTCTCGTACAAAACTGGTAACTTTATTTACTATTGCCATCATATTGCGAACACTAGGCAAGCTGCATGCCTTCACGACAGCTAGGTTTAGTTTATGGGCGGCACAGTGCATATAAGGCGCTAGCGGTTGGATCCCGGAAAACGTAATGTAATAAGCCACCGTCCTCTTATGGATGACTCTGGCAAAGTCATCACAGCAATTTGCCGAGAATAACTCCTTCAAATGTGGGTCGCCGCCCAGATTAAAAAACGTAAGGGCCCCCTACGCTTGTGTCTAAGACCTAGACACCAAACACAAGTATACATAAAGGGAGGAGACCCAGGTCCAAATTAAGCTGTTCCGCCAAAAAGAAGAAGAACTATGAAAATATATTTTCCGATGAGTTCACTTTGATTTGCCACGGAAGAACTCAGATGGTTTGGGGGGAGGGGGGCTTCATTCGTTCCCCTTCAATTAAAGGATGAAAGTGAGACTATATTGCCACTTTCATGGCAGAATCCTCGACCTTCTTCTCGACTATCTTCTACTTTGCATTGTCGTCCAATAAAGCTTATCTTTTCCAAAGAAACTAAAGCTTTTACTGTGGAAGAAACTAACAATGTTTTGGAAGAGATAAATAATTTACTGCCGACAATATGCAAAGTAAAAGATGGTCAGGATGATCAGGTTGAAAGCCAATAAAGACAATCTTGGTTTTAGTTTATCTACACTGCATGGCTGGATTAGGTGTTTTGAATGCTTGCTTCATATTAGCTATCGTCTTGATATTAAGAAATGGCAAATTAAATCGGAATCTGAACAAGTTATTGTTCAGATTCCGATATATCCGTTTATATCCGATATATCCGTTTTAAAGCTGAAATGGGGCTAATTGTAGATAAGCCAAAACCAGGGTATGGCAATACAAATGATGGAAATACCGCTCGAAAGTTTTTTGAAAATCCAGAACTAAGTGCTGATATTACAGGATTAGATATTACATTAATATCAAACATTGGAACTATACTTCGGATTCTTTATCTTCAGGATTTGATATTAACATTGAGAAATTTCAGGCTTTTGCAACTGAAACATAGAAACTGTACAGAAATCTTTATCCGTGGTATTACATGCCTGCTACTGTTCACAAAATCCTTGTTCAAAATTCGGAAGTTGTTGCGTCTGCTTTGTTGCCTATCGGCCAGCTTTCCGAGGAAGCTCAAGAAGCGCGAAACAAGGACTGCAGAAGGTTTTGTCAACACAATACTCGCAAATAGTCACGTATTGCCACGAATAAAGATTTACTTAACATGTTATTGATAACATCTGACCCTGTAATATCAAGTTAAAAGATGTCCCGCGAAAAAAGGCTTCAAAATTCCCCTATGCCGTCCTAGTTTTACTAATATCCCCTAGTATTACTGGAAAAGACAGAGTAAATGCCAATAGTTCAAAAATTACTGATCATCATGATCCTGATCATGACTACTCAGCAGCAGATACTTCTGAAATATTTCATTGAGTTCTTTTGCATTATTAAAAATGCTCAATTATTGATACTGTAAAATTTAAATAAATATTTTGTTAAGTACGTTCCTACTTGTTTTTATTAAAAACCATGAAAATGAATGCAATTTACGGTCATACGGCATATTAACACAATTTTGATCTCAAAACGCACGAAAATAAATTTGTCCAGCTAAAAGTGCTACGCGAACCACTGTGCGTCGTTTTGTGATAATAAATAGAATTTCAAAGATAAAAATTTAAATAAAACATATTTTTTTAAATGAAGAATTTGTTGAAATATGCTGGTGATTAATTTATGTGGCGGTGAATTTTCCTAGAAGCTATTAAACTATCTGTCAACCTGTCTAAATGACATAATAAAATTAACGATATTAAAATTTATGCAAAAGAAGATTTTTATCTATTTTGTACTACCTACATGATGTATTTATGTTTGATTTTATTGATTGATTGTGGGAGTAAATTTCATTTGAAATTGAATTTTTGCTTGAGTAGTAAGTATTTGGTGATATGACTACTATTTTAAGCCACAAATTAACCACAATTCTATTAACAAATGAGATTTCTTTAATTCGAATATATTTATTTTTTGATTTAATTTATTGTTTAAAAATTAGTTAATTAAGATCGTTGCTACTACGGTATGGTCTTTGTGTAACAATTAAAAAATTCTAACATCAAAAAAATCGAATAATTGTCTAGTCTTGTCTGTCTAGTCTTGTCTGTCTAGTCTTGTCTGTCTAGTCTTGTCTGTCTAGTCTTGTCTGTCTAGTCTTGTCTGTCTAGTCTTGTCTGTCTAGTCTTGTCTGTCTAGTCTTGTCTGTCTAGTCTTGTCTGTCTAGTCTTGTCTGTCTAGTCTTGTCTGTCTAGTCTTGTCTGTCTAGTCTTGTCTGTCTAGTCTTGTCTGTCTAGTCTTGTCTGTCTAGTCTTGTCTGTCTAGTCTTGTCTGTCTAGTCTTGTCTGTCTAGTCTTGTCTGTCTAGTCTTGTCTGTCTAGTCTTGTCTGTCTAGTCTTGTCTGTCTAGTCTTGTCTGTCTAGTCTTGTCTGTCTAGTCTTGTCTGTCTAGTCTTGTCTGTCTAGTCTTGTCTGTCTAGTCTTGTCTGTCTAGTCTTGTCTGTCTAGTCTTGTCTGTCTAGTCTTGTCTGTCTAGTCTTGTCTGTCTAGTCTTGTCTGTCTAGTCTTGTCTGTCTAGTCTTGTCTGTCTAGTCTTGTCTGTCTAGTCTTGTCTGTCTAGTCTTGTCTGTCTAGTCTTGTCTGTCTAGTCTTGTCTGTCTAGTCTTGTCTGTCTAGTCTTGTCTGTCTAGTCTTGTCTGTCAAGTCTTGTCTGTCTAGTCTTGTCTGTCTAGTCTTGTCTGTCTAGTCTTGTCTGTCTAGTCTTGTCTGTCTAGTCTTGTCTGTCTAGTCTTGTCTGTCTAGTCTTGTCTGTCTAGTCTTGTCTGTCTAGTCTTGTCTGTCAAGTCTTGTCTGTCTAGTCTTGTCTGTCTAGTCTTGTCTGTCTAGTCTTGTCTGTCTAGTATTGTCTGTCTAGTCTTGTCTGTCTAGTCTTGTCTGTCTAGTCTTGTCTGTCTAGTCTTGTCTGTCTAGTCTTGTCTGTCTAGTCTTGTCTGTCTAGTCTTGTCTGTCTAGTCTTGTCTGTCTAGTCTTGTCTGCTAGTCTTGTCTGTCTAGTCTTGTCTGTCTAGTCTTATCTGTCTAGTCTTGTCTGTCTAGTCTTGTCTGTCTAGTCTTGTCTGTCTAGTCTTGTCTGTCTAGTCTTGTCTGTCTAGTCTTGTCTGTCTAGTCTTGTCTGTCTAGTCTTGTCTGTCTAGTCTTGTCTGTATAGTCTTGTCTGTCTAGTCTTGTCTGTCTAGTCTTGTCTGTCTAGTCTTGTCTGTCTAGTCTTGTCTGTCTAGTCTTGTCTGTCTAGTCTTGTCTGTCTAGTCTTGTATGTCTAGTCTTGTCTGTCTAGTCTTGTCTGTCTAGTCTTGTCTGTCTAGTCTTGTTTGTCTAGTCTTGTCTGTCTAGTCTTGTCTGTCTAGTCTTGTCTGTCTAGACTTGTCTGTCTAGTCTTGTCTGTCTAGTCTTGTTTGTCTAGTCTTGTTTGTCTAGTCTTGTCTGTCTAGTCTTGTCTGTCTAGACTTGTCTGTCTAGTCTTGTCTGTCTAGTCTTGTCTGTCTAGTCTTGTCTGTCTAGTCTTGTCTGTCTAGTCTTGTCTGTCTAGTCTTGTCTGTCTAGTCTTGTCTGTCTAGTCTTGTCTGTCTAGTCTTGTCTGTCTAGTCTTGTCTGTCTAGTCTTGTCTGTCTAGTCTTGTCTGTCTAGTCTTGTCTGTCTAGTCTTGTCTGTCTAGTCTTGTCTGTCTAGTCTTGTCTGTCTAGTCTTGTCTGTCTAGTCTTGTCTGTCTAGTCTTGTCTGTCTAGTCTTGTCTGTCTAGTCTTGTCTGTCTAGTCTTGTCTGTCTAGTCTTGTCTGTCTAGTCTTGTCTGTCTAGTCTTGTCTGTCTAGTCTTGTCTGTCTAGTCTTGTCTGTCTAGTCTTGTCTGTCTAGTCTTGTCTGTCTAGTCTTGTCTGTCTAGTCTTGTCTGTCTAGTCTTGTCTGTCTAGTCTTGTCTGTCTAGTCTTGTCTGTCTAGTCTTGTCTGTCTAGTCTTGTCTGTCTAGTCTTGTCTGTCTAGTCTTGTCTGTCTAGTCTTGTCTGTCTAGTCTTGTCTGTCTAGTCTTGTCTGTCTAGTCTTGTCTGTCTAGTCTTGTCTGTCTAGTCTTGTCTGTCTAGTCTTGTCTGTCTAGTCTTGTCTGTCTAGTCTTGTCTGTCTAGTCTTGTCTGTCTAGTCTTGTCTGTCTAGTCTTGTCTGTCTAGTCTTGTCTGTCTAGTCTTGTCTGTCTAGTCTTGTCTGTCTAGTCTTGTCTGTCTAGTCTTGTCTGTCTAGTCTTGTCTGTCTAGTCTTGTCTGTCTAGTCTTGTCTGTCTAGTCTTGTCTGTCTAGTCTTGTCTGTCTAGTCTTGTCTGTCTAGTCTTGTCTGTCTAGTCTTGTCTGTCTAGTCTTGTCTGTCTAGTCTTGTCTGTCTAGTCTTGTCTGTCTAGTCTTGTCTGTCTAGTCTTGTCTGTCTAGTCTTGTCTGTCTAGTCTTGTCTGTCTAGTCTTGTCTGTCTAGTCTTGTCTGTCTAGTCTTGTCTGTCTAGTCTTGTCTGTCTAGTCTTGTCTGTCTAGTCTTGTCTGTCTAGTCTTGTCTGTCTAGTCTTGTCTGTCTAGTCTTGTCTGTCTAGTCTTGTCTGTCTAGTCTTGTCTGTCTAGTCTGTCTAGTCTTGTACTAGACTAGACTTGTTACTATATTTAAAATTACAAATTGAAATAAACGTTAAATCAATATTATATTTTTCTAGATACACACATTTAACTGTTTTGGAATATAGCAAAAACTACATCTGGTTTTGTCACAATGGCATGTATTTCGGTATCAAATTTCTAGTGTTAGAAAATAGGTTTCACATAACACACAAATGTTACACTATGAGTAAGGATCCCAAAATTTCTTTTCACACTAAACGGTCAATTGTATTTTTAACCGAGTTTAAAAAATAAGCTTTGTTATTTTTCACACAATACCTACTTTTCTAATTATATATATATATATATATATATATATATATATATATATATATATATATATATATATATATATATAAATATATATATATATATATATATATATATATATATATATATCTACATATATAGGACATACACTTACTAGAAAATGCATACATATCCGCATGTATGTACTAAAGAATTAGTAATTGTAGCAAGTATATACGAGAATGGATTTTACTACGAGTAATTCGCGAGCCATAAATTAATTTCTTAAATGGAAATATAATACTTCATTGAATAAAGTAAGTTAATAAACATAATATTAAATTATTAATAGGTTTCATCATAACCTTCCAAAACTAAATAATGTGCACAGGTAAACTTTGATGACACATTTACAGTTACATAATTTTTTACACAAATGCATTTTTGTATTGTTTTCAATATAATTTCGGTGTGGTATGCACATATCTGCTTGTAGAAGTACTCATTTAGAATCCTTTATTTGGTTAATTCTAAATCAAATGTGCCAATATATTAATAGTCAAACTTTAAATATGATTAGTTGGTGGAACAATTCGGTACGTGTATACACTAACTAATAAGTCTATACACTTACTGAGTTAACGATTCTATTGCAACCTAATTATGACCAACAATGTTATTTAGGACAGGATTCGTGGTAGAACTATTCGGCTAATTATAACCTGCAGCCATTGAAATATGAATAATACATAAATAAACCTCAGATGTTACACATAAATAGATACTATCAACAAATTCTTTAGTATATCTTTAAAAATAGTTTCAAATTTTGACAAAGAGTTTTATTATAGAAATTGCCACTTAAATTCCATTGTCAAATAAGCCTGAATAGTCCTGAAATAGCTTTGTTGCAAAAATCTATGTATACATAAAAACGGTATATTGGATATGCATTATGAAAATTTGTGTATGAAAGTATACTCAGTATACTCAGAGTATACTCATGTGAAAACGCAATACGAAACCGATAAATAATTGATGCGGATTTATCTGTAAACAGTGCAAAATTACATCATGAAATTATAATCAGCTACAATTAAAGCAGTGATATCCGACAATAGCATTATGTATTCAACTACAAGTATCTCTGTGTGTAAAATTACAGTTAAATAAAAAAAAAATATTGCTAATTTTTATTCATTAACTTTATACTTATAATATATATTAATAGTTTATAGTATATATATATATATATATATATATATATATATATATATATATATATATATATATATATATATATATATATATATATATATATGTTGTATTGTTTTCTCGGGGATTCCGCGTTGATGCTGAGGGTTGGCTCTGAAAAGAACCGGATTCTCGACGTTTCGGCGAACTAACATTCGCCATTCTCAAGAGATATATGCGTCCGTACGGGTCAACCGTTCGACGCATACTGAGAGCTCGTTCGTGCGATGCGACTACTTATAGCTGTCTGCCTTCGGGTCATGCGCGTTGTGTGCGGTGCTTCGGTCCGGTTGTTTGTTTGTCTTGTTGGTCGTACATGAGTCTGGGGTGTCTGGGATTGCATTTTGAGGGTGGATATGATCGGTCGCCATGCTGGGGGCAGTCTCAAGGAATCGTCTCTCGTGTTCATGCAGTAGTCTCGTTTTTCTATCTCCATGGCTTCTCTGTATACTCGTGACATTTCGTGGCTAATCTGTGCAACAGTCCTTGAATTTCTAAAGTCCATCCAGTGACCGGTGTTTGTGTGTTGGACAAGTGCCGATGAAACTTTGTCTCTGTGTCTGACTGAAACTACATGTTCTTGAATCCTAGCAGATATTTTTCTATTGGTACGTCCAATGTAGGTTCCTTCACATGTTCCGCAAGGTATTTCGTAAATTCAATGGGATTCTAACGGGATGGTGTCTTTAACGCTGCGTAGCATGGAGGATATTTTCTGGTTAGGTTTGAAAATGGTGTCGATGTTGGATCTTTTGATCCATGAACATATGGTAGGTATGCTGTGCTAACGGGTTTCTGGCGTTCTTCAGTTCTTTGGCTACTGTTCTCTGTACGACGGAATATTAAGATGTTTGGATATCCATTTGAAGAAAGAGCCTCTCGTAAGTTCCTCAATTCTTTCGGTAAGTTAAGCTGGTCGGCTAGTCTTTTGGATCGGGTGGTAAGAGTGTTGACTACAGATGCTAGTCGTTTGGGATGATGGTGCGAAGAAGCGTTCAGATATCTGTCTGGGTGGGTTGGTTTCCGGTACACAGTGTGACTCAAAGTGCCGTCAGGTTTCTTCTGTACCAAAACATCCAAGAAAGGAAGTCGTTGATGATTTTCTATCTCGATTGTGAATTTAATTTGGTCGTGTTGGGAGTTAAGATGGTTAAGGAATTTGTCCAGCTCTGGTCTGCCGTGGGGCTAGATTACAAATGTGTCGTCAACATATCTTAACCAGAGGGTAGGTTTAAGTGTGGCTGATGAGATTGCCTTTTCCTCAAAATCTGTAAGAAATATGTTGGCTATTACTGGGGATAGAGGTGAACCCATTGGTGCTCCTAGGACTTGTTTGTATATTTGACCATCGTACCTAAAGTATGTATTCTTTAAACAATGTTCTGCCAGATCTGATACATACTTTTCTGGTTTTAATTTTTATCTTATCATGTTTAAGGCCTCAGGGGCCGGTACTTTTGTGAATAAAGATACAATGTCAAAGCTCACAAGGAGGTGGCCGGGCTGGAGTTGGTGATTTTTCAGTATGTCTATGAAGTGTTCAGCATTGCGGACATAGGAATCACAATCTTCGGCGTATGGTTGTAAACATTTTGCTAAATGTTTCGCAAGAAGTTGGACCGGTGAACCAACGGAGCTTACTATTGGTCGTAGTGGGGCTCCATCTTTGTGGATCTTTGGTAAACCATATATCTTGGGACACCGTGAAGATTTCTCCCTTGGTATAAGATAATTCATTGTTTCCTTGTCAATGCTAGAGCTTAGGATCTTTTGTCTGGTAGTTTTCTCAAGATAGGTTGTGGGGTCCGTTGTACTGGGTAGATAAGCTGGATCATCTAAGATTGTGGTCATTTTTGTTTATAGTTAGTACTGTTCATGACTACAGAGCAATTTCCCTTGTCAGCTGGTAGGACCACAATGCTGTTGTTTTCTCTTAGTGCCTTGAGGGCTTTGAATTCCTCGTATGAGATGTTTCTTGTCGGTGGTTTGGCAGATCTTAAAATGTGGCATGTTTCCTGTCTTATTGTCTCGGCTAATGTGGCAGGGAGTTGTGAGCAGTCTCGACACCAGTGATTATGTCTTCTTTGGGAAGGCGAGTTGGTGCTATTGCAAAGTTAAAACCCTTGGCCAGTACGGTTTTGGTAGGTTTGTCTAGGGGCTGGTCTGAAAGATTGTAAACCACTTTGTCGATGTTGAGTGGTTTTGGTGCAGGTTTTTGTCTCCGTCTGAGAAGGTTGTATTTTTCTTTCTGTCTATTGGTAATTAATAATCTATTCTGTTCGGCTCTGTTGTTAGTTATTAAGTCTATCTGTTGCCAGAGTTGAGGGTGTAGCGTAGTGGTTAGAGCTATGTAGGTTGTCAGGATATTTTGACTGATGCTGTCAAGTTTCTGTCGTTTAGTTTGGATTTCGTCCCGAAGCAAAGCTTGACTTGCGTTGTGTAGTATTTTGTTTGACCTGGCTGTCGGATTTTGGTGTGACAGCCTCATACAGACGGGTGTTATGTCTGTATCTCTACAGCGACGTAAAATGCTAAATCGCATAATAATTGAGAGCGCTTTGTCCGTAGTTTCTCGAAACTACGGGTGAGGTGGTAAATTTCCTCCCCGTGGAGGTTTATAATGTTGTATTTGAGGTTTTCGCGGATAGATACCTGTGTTGTATTGTTTTTTCGGGGAATGACCCGAGGAGCATGACCCGAAGCCAGACAGCTATAAGTAGTCTCATCGCTCGAACGAGCTCTCAGTATCCGTCTAACGGTTGACCCGCACGGACGCATATATCTCTTGAGAATGGCGAATGTTATTTCGCCGAAACGTCGAGAATCCGGTTCTTTTCAGAGCCAACCCTCAGCATCAACGCGGAATCCCCGCGAAAACAATACAACACAGGTATCTATCCGCGAAAACCTCAAATACAACATATATATATATATATATATATATATATATATATATATATATATATATATATATATATATATATAAATGAATATATTTATGAAGATAGACAAACGGCAGAATTCGGAAAATATGATCAAGAGAAACTAAGTCAAATTCTTCTCAAGTCGACGTTTCGTTTCTTTAATTAAATCTTTTTTAAAACCTTCAAATTGTTGCAAAAAGTTACAAAAAACAAAGTAAAATTACTTTGTAATTTTATATTACTTACAAGGAAGGTAATGAAAAAATTATAAGGACTTTTGAAAGGGCAGTAATAGTAAGGACAGATTACATTATAACGTGCGTAAAAAGAGCTATGGTAGATAGCCTGAGGAATAATTTAATAAAAAGCGTTTAGAAATTAATATATTGACAAAATGTTGAACACCAACCGATCGGCACAGCACAAGAAAACAAAAAAAAAAGAAAATCCGGTCTATTAAAATAATATGTGCGCATTAGGACGATAGTGACGTCAGTGAAATTGGAAGGACACCAAAGTCACGAACTTCTCCTGCCGCTCTGTTATTTTTCATTTGTTTTATGATCACCTCTATATCCTCTTCTTCTTTCGAATAGTCCTACTTTGGACCACGCTTGTTCAACTGTTGGGCTTTGACCTTTGACCCAGTATTGTCGCATCTTCTGCCGGTGTAACTCCTTTTTCTCTTCTGCCCAGGGGGTACCTTTTCTTCGAGGTTTTTCCTGAAATCCACGGACTTCGTTTAGGGTGCGTCTCATAGACTGTCTGTTTTTGAGATCTGTTATTCCCAGTGCTTTAATATCCTTCTCGGTCTCTGTCAACCAAGTGGTACGAAGCTTTTTGTTTTGCCAGAAAGTGAACAGACGGTTGGTTAGTCGGTTTGGAGGCAATCTTGCAATGTGGCCATAGAAAGCTACCCTTCTTTTCCTTGCACAGTCAAAGAGCATCTCAATATGTTCGTAGAGCTCAGAGTTATGCCGCCTTCGGAATTCCCCATCCTCCTTTACCGGGCCTAGGATCTTCCTGAGGATTCTCCTCTCTCTGATTTCCAATTTCTCTATTAGACCCCTTCTGTTCAAGGAAAGACACTCCATGGCATATAGGGCTTCTGGTCGTAAGACTGATGTGTAGTGTTTAAGTTTCAGGTTGCGTGACAGGCATTTCTTATTGTAAGTGTTCTTAGACAGCCGATTGGCTAGTTCTAACTTGCTGACTCTCTTGGATAATGATGCTCTTTCTGATAAGTTGGGTTCAATTCGCCGAGATACTTAAATTTCTCAGTCCTCTTGATGTTTCCCTGTTCTAGTAACATCTCTCTGTTTGCTTCTCTAATGTTGGTGAAGAATTCTGTTTTCTCCAGCGATACTTGAAGACCCACTTTGGCAGCCTGATTTCTGAGACAGTTTACCTGCATTGTTGCCATCTCAAGAGAATCAGCAAACAGCGCCATGTCATCTGCAAAGGCCAGACAATCTACACCAGTCTATCGTTCTTACGTCCCAGGTAGATACCATTCTGAGCACCCACATTGTTTAGTTCCTTGAGCCATTTTCTCATAACCTTTTCAAGGACAGAGTTGAAGAGAAGTGGGGAGAGTCCATCACCTTGTCTCACTCCAGTTTTTATTTCGAAGCTTTCTGAAATCTCGCCTCTAAATTTAACCTTGGAATGGGTGTTGGTCAAAGTTTCTAGGATTAGTCTGCGGGTTTTGTTGTCTAGTGCTAGTTCCTGGAGTACTTTGTTAAGCGTTTCTCTATCGATGGAATCGTAGACCTTCCTAAAATCAACAAAGGTGTCGACTACCTTGCGGTTTCTCATCTTGGAGTATGCAAGTACAGTTTTAAGGTTGAGGATCTGTTCAACACAGGATCGGGTCTTCCTGAAGCCCCCCTAGTATTCTCCCAGTTGACTATCCAACTGATTTTCTGCCCTTGTTTGTAATGCCTTGGAGAGAATCTTGTATGACACCGGGACGAGAGAAATTCCACGGTAGTTGTTTAGATCCCTAGTTGTTTAGTCCTACTTTAAAATAATATTATCAGCCTTATTATCAGCTGACAAACGAAATAGAAGCAGCACTAGAGACAAAGGAAGTAGCGATATGTGCCTTCTTGGATATAGAGGGAGCTTTTGACAACACCTCACACGAGGCTGTCAGGGCGGCCCTCGAAAGAAGGAATATCGACAGCATTATCTCAAAGTGGATGGGAGAAATGCTAAGAACTAGAACGGCGGAGACACAAGTGGGAAAAGACACCATTAAGATCTCAACAACTCGAGGGTGCCCACAGGGAGGTGTACTATCACCGCTAATGTGGAGTTTGGTAGTTGATCAATTACTGGTTAGGCTAAACGACCTAGACATCAAATGTCAAGGTTACGCCGATGACATAGTCATAATGGCCAGAGGAAAATTTAAGGGAACGCTCTGTGAAATTGTTCAGAGAGGCCTCAAAGTAACTAGTAGATGGTGTCAAACAGTGGGATTGAGACTCAACCCGAGCAAAACCACGGTGATACCATTTACTAGAAGAAGAAAACTAAACTGCCTACATCCCATACTCATAGATGGGAAGGCAGTAGAATACCAACAGGAGATAAGGTATCTGGGTATCACCCTAGATAGCAAACTCCTATGGAATAGACACGCTGAGGCAGTGGTAGGTAAAGCCAAACGCGCCCTAATGGTGTACAGAAATCTGGCAGGATAGACGTGCGGTTGCAACCCCACTATCCTGCGATGGATGTACACCATGATAGTGAGACCTGAAATCACTTATGGGGCGGTTGCGTGGGGACGTAGAATCAAGCTGGCCTCTATGAGGAAACAGCTTGAGAAGATTCAAAGACTGGCGTGTGTCTGCATCACGGGGGCGATGGGGTCGTGTCCGACAGCAGCATTGGAGCTGCTGGTGGATCTGACTCCGCTGCACCTTGTGGTGGAGAGCGCCGCCAGATCGGCGGTCGTAAGTTTCAGCAAGGAAGGAATGGGCAGAGGCAAAATAATCGGGAGCAGAGACCGAAACAGCCTCGCTGCCAAGATCCCCTGGCTGGAAGTACCAAAAGACGAGATGGTATGCAAATACCACTTCAAGAAAAACTACACAGCAATGTGTAGTAGTAAAGCCAATTGGAGCGACGAATCCTCAGCATACCACATAGAGCAAAATGCCATCAAGAGGTATACAGATGGTTCGAAGACAAAGGAAGGCACTGGTGCAGGAGTGTTTGGACCTCGTACCAGATACTCCGAATCGATGGGAATATCCGCAACTATCTTCCAAGCAGAGGTACACGCAATCGAAAGATGTGCACAGTTTAACCTCGACAGGAATTACCGCAAAAAACGAATTGCTATCCTGTCAGATAGCCAATCAGCCATTAAGGCCATTAGCTCATACACCATCAGATCCAAACTGGTATGGGACTGTGTGGGGAAGCTGAACAAGCTTGGCAGGGATAATAAAGTAACGCTATACTGGGTACCAGGACACACTGGTTTAGACGGAAACGAAGAAGCCGATCACCTAGCAAACAAGGGATCCAGTAGCCCCTTTATAGGTCCGGAACCCTTTTGCGGTATGAGCGTGAACACCATCCGCAAAAGTTTAGATGAAGAAATAAGAGGAAAATGGATGAAAACCTGGGAAGAACTTCCAGGGCTAAGGCAATCCAAAGTGATGCTGGGATCTTTTAACCAGAAGAGAAGTAAAGCTTGCCTGAAACTAAGCAGGAACAAGCTCATAATTCTGACAGGAGCCCTGACGGGACACTGCAGACTTAGGAAACATCTCAAGGCCCTAGGCCTAGAGGAGGATGATGGATGCAGATTATGTGGCTCAGCAGAGGAAACCCCCATACATCTGTTCAAAGACTGCGGAGTACTACTCCGCAAGAGACAGATGTACCTTGGGGCTCACTGCTTGAACACAGAGGAGCTGCAGGCCTTGAATCCCACCCAGATTCTGAGATTCCTAAAGGAATCAGGATTAGAGGAGGCGCTCTAAATGGGTAAGTACACCAACACTTGTAGGAGGAGGGTGGGGTACAATAGATCTATAAAGGTCGCAGTACAAGTCGTCACCACCATATCTACCATCTACAATCTACATCTTAGATCCGTAAAATCTCCCTTTTTGTGAAGCCGATGGATCTGAGCAGATTTCCAATTGGGTGGTAATTTCTCTGTTTTCCAGATGTCCTGGATGATCTCGGTTAGCTTGCGCACGGCATTGTTTCTAGCACCTTTCCACAGTTTAGCAACGATAGAGTCCTCTCCAGCTGCCTTATTATTCTTAAGAAGTTGAATGATTCCAACTTCTTCCAATGAATGGGGAAGCGAGGCCGGGTTTGCTGTGGTTTGTTTATAGTCGAAGTCTTCGCTGGGTGGGCACAGTTGAGTAGATTTTTAAAGTACTGAGCCGAAAGGTGGCAGTTGTCCTTGTCGTTATAAGCCAGTTTGCCTTGTGAGTCTCTGCAGTGGAGGCTTGGCGGAGCGTAATTTCTGAGTACCTGCTTAAAGGTTCCAATGAAATCTCTGGAATTATTCTTAGCAAAGCTCTCTTCGATTTGGGTTAGTTGGTTTTGTGTGAAGGTTCCTTTGGTTCCTCGAATTATCTTGGCTGTAACCTTTCTTTGTTCCAAAAATTTATGCCAATTTTCCTTAGTCTTTTTAGAATTCCACTTCAGCCAAGCTATCTGTCTTTGGGCTATTGCATTGTCACAGTCTTCAGTCCACGGATGCTTCCTTCTTCTAGCGAGAGGGGCGAGTACATTGGTCGCCTTGACAAGAGTCTCATTCAGTTGGTCCCAGTTGTTTAGGTCTGTGTTGTTCAGTCTCTGACTTAGTTCTTGACTGTTCTTAAGTCGCTCGACGACAAATTTTACCATTCTGGAGGTTCTGTGTAATCTAGTGTTTCTAGGCTGGAGTCTTATTTTGATCTTTGAGAGGTAGTAGTCTGAGTCCAGATAGGCGCTTCTTAGTACCTTCACGTTTTGTATTTCCTTTTGAGATTTGCGTGAAATTGCCACATGATCTATCTGGAATTCACCCAGGTGAGTATTAGGTGAAATCCAAGTCTTCTGCTTCCTTGGCAAGTGTTTGAAGGCTGTAGATTTCATGATCAACCCAAAAGGTTATCTCTATCTCTATCTATCCCTCTATCTCCATCTCTATCTCCTCTATTGTAGGTGGAGTAGAATCAGGATTGGATTTGGTTATTTGGAAGGTCATTTTTTCCGTAGGTTCTTTACAATTGAGAAGAGTATTAAAGTATGATGAGTGATGATAAAGTATGATGATATTAGAGTATTAAGTTTGTAGAGTACTAAGTATGAAGT
Organism: Phosphuga atrata; assembly: GCA_944588485.1. Lineage (NCBI taxonomy): Eukaryota > Metazoa > Arthropoda > Insecta > Coleoptera > Silphidae > Phosphuga > Phosphuga atrata. Next base: position 4,512,387 of record OX155909.1, read on the forward strand.
TTGAGAATTGCACAGTTTTCTGTTGTGCTCGTTTCCAAGGTCCCATCTGTTCTTTAAAAACAGAGGCTAGAAGGTTGATAACCTTAATATTTCCTTTGAATGTTCTGTAAAAATTTCTTGTGTTATTTTTCTTAAAATCCCTTTCAATTTTTTTAGCCTGTTGTCGTATGCACGTTTTTCTCTTCTAATTTCCGTTGATGATTGTTCTAATTCCCTTTGAACTTCGTGAAATTCCTTCCCTGTTTCGAATGTTTCTGTTGCTACTGAACTTAATCCATGACTGTATTCTTTTCTCAATGGCTTGATCACAAGTTGCGTTCCACCGCCTATGTTTCCTTTTTCTAGGAGGTTGCGCCCAACACATTTCCTTCTGATCTGTGGTCGCAAGATCTGTCTAAGTGTCTGTAGGATGCCTATTAATTTCTTCTACGATTATTAATTTAGTTTGTTTTTTACTGTCTTTTTCTGTCTTGAAATTGTCTTGAAATTTTGACTTGTAACAAATAATTATCCGACTCGAAGAACCCTTTACGCGTTCTGACATTTAAAATTTCCTGCATATTTTTGTTAGAAATGGCCACATGAGCAATCTGGAATCTCCCCATACGGTGTTAGGGTGCTTTCCATGTTGTAAGTTTTCGTCTTAGCTTTAGAAATTGTGTCGACATAATTTTGAGATTAAAATTTTGACAATATTTTATGAGGTGTTCCCCAATTTTGTTTGTGCGATAGTGAGCTGAATAGGGGCCTGGGATTTGTCTGTATTTTCTCTCCTTACCTAATTGCGCATTAAAGTCCCCCATTAAAATTTTAACAAGTCTTTCTGGTATGTTGTTGGTTACTTCTTCCATGTCTTACCAGAAGTCTTGAACTTCTTGTGGGTTCTTTCTGTTATGCACATTTGTAGGTGCATGTGCATTGATAATCGGGTAACCCTTATTACCCGATTTGAAGGAGAGTGTGGAGATACTTTCTGATATTGAATTAAAGTCAATAATGCTATCCATGACTGATTTGTGTACAGCAAATCCCGTTCGAAACAATGATGGTGTACCTCTTCTTACAGCAGGTTTACCTTTATAAATGCTATAATTTGAATGACAAGATTTTCGTCTTGCAAACGTGTCTCCTGAATCGCAAGAACTTTGATTTGAATTTTTTTTAACATATCTGTAAGTTGTTTAGCCGGCGCGAGTGGTGTAGTGGTGACGCTCGTGGCCTCATGTTAGAGCGCTAACTGACAGGTATAGAGGTCCGAGTTCTATCCCCAGCGCCGGCCGCATTTGTTCCAGAAGACAAATGTGTAAAATGGCTATTAGCGCAATTTACAATAACAACAGGTTTCTGGGCCTAAGTGTGAATGTGATAGAATACAATAGGCTACCAATAGGCCGACGTGTTCGAAGGGTCGGCAAACCCGGTATTCACATCGAACCAAACTTAAAAAAAAAAAAAAAAGTTGTTTTAGTTTTCCATGTTTGAAGAGAGTATTAACATTGAGAGTGCCAATGTAGTGTTTGCATAGAGATTTTGAGAAGCTCCGACTCTTCTCCCCATGATGTCCCTGGTCCCCCAGAATCTGATGACCAGGAAAGTCTAGCACGGTGCTGCAGCACGAGGAAGCGGATTTTCCTTTTGTTCCGTCATGATTACTTCAAGTTGAAAGTGGTTGTGGTGATCTTTAAGAAAGATCACGATGATTACATTTTAGGTATTGAACCAAATCTAGGTTAGATATCAGGGAAAAAACAACAGACCAACATTGGATAGTCCCATCGGAAAAACTAGCTACTGGTTGCGAAGAGAGCTGGGAGGTCTGGAAATCACTGAATAGACTTCGATCTCAAACTGCAAGATCCAGAGCCACCCTCAACAAATGGGGATACCCGGTTACTTCTTTCCTGTGCAGCTGCGGCGACCCACAGACGACCCCACAAATGTACAACTGTCCTATGTGCCCCACCCAATGCAGCCTCGAAGACTTGTTAGCTCAATGCCAGCTGAACCAAACGCAATTGACGTCGCCGGTTATTGGGCGAGACATGTCTAGTCTTGTTCACTATATATTTTATTTTGTTTTCTTAGCTATATTTATACTGTATTTGTTTTATGTATAATGCTTCTGACACGAATAATAATTCCAGGGAACAAGCTTAAAACTGTTTGCCCGTCTAAATATTCTATAACAGGGGTCTAATCGAGGTTGCATATCAGGAACGCTGTTGTTATGGGCCCGATCAGGAGACTGTCCGAACTTAAAATAATTTGCCCAATTCAAAATGCCAGATCAGGGGTCCTACCGTGGTTAAATATAAGGAACCCTATATACATAGGCCCGCGTAGGGAACTGTTAGGGCTTAAATTTGTTTGCCCGATGAAGTATGCTGTAGTTAAATATAAGGAACCTAGTTATCAGGAGCCAGACCGGGGAACAGCTCGGATTTAAACTAATTCACCCAATTAAATATGCTTGATAAGGTATTTCATTGTGGACGGGTATAAGGGACCTTGTTATCATGGGCATAATCGGGGCACAGATTTCTTGTATATTATGTAGGCTGTAGACAAAGGTAGACGGTAAACAGAGTTGTACAAGGGGCAAGTAAAAAATAAGGTTCCCACATTTTTTTCAGGTGTAAAGCATTTTTTATTGCAATAAATATGTATACAATCTGAAATGATTGTATTTTAAATTATTTTTCTACATAGTCGCCAGATCTTTCAACGCATTTTTCCTGACGATTTATTCACTTCTGAAAACCCGCTCCGAAGAACTCCGCCGCTAGGCCGCGGATGTACTTGGTGACCGCTTCCTTCACCTCTTCATCTGTACTGAAGCGTTGTCCACCCAAGTGTTGCTTCAATTTCGGAAACAAGTGGAGGTCGCTGGGAGCAAGATCAGGGCTGTAGGGGGCATGATCAACCAATTTCCAGCCGAATTTGTCCAGTGGGGCGGTGGTCTGTCGAGAGACATGCGGTCGCGCGTTATCGTGGTGCAACCTAACGCCCTTGCTCAGTCTTCCTCTCCGGCGATTTTGGATGGCTCTTTTGAGTTTCGTTAACGTCTCTTCGTACCTGTCCGAATTTATTGTGGTCCCTTTAGGCATAAACTCGGTAAGCAAGACGCCTTTTCGGTCCCAAAACACCGTAGCCATCACTTTTCTTGCGGACAGCGTCTGCTTAAACTTCTTCGGCCTCGGCGACCCGGGACGGCGCCATTGTTTCGAGTCTTCTCTTGTTTCCGGAGTGACGTAGTGACACCACGTTTCATCTCCCGTAACAATGGAGTCTAAGAATTCTTCGGTATTCTCGGCGCATTCTCGAAGCCCCTCGGCACACTTGACGCGATTGTCTTTGTGGGTTTCTGAAAGCATGTGCGGGACCCACCGCGAACACACCTTGTGATAAACTTCTTCCAACTGTCTTTGAATTTCAATAGATGTGTAGGGACTCATTATTGACAAGATGAGTTGCACAGGTTCGGGTTTTTCCTAAACCGTTTTATGGCCCAGACCGTTTTATAAGCGGGCTGGAGCTGATCAAACAAAGCCGATAGGTTCGGGTTTTTCTTAATCGTTTTATGGCCCAGACCGTTTTTATGAGCGGGCTGGAGCCGATCAAACAATACCGATTTTTCCTCCCTCTTACTTGGCGTCAGCACCAATAGGAGGGAAGAACGAACAACCAATCGGGACAACGGAAAACCTCTCCCACCAAAGTTACCAGAGAGAAGATGCGTTTGACCGAGGGATAAAAGGACGGGACGGGCGTGACAAAGGGACAGTTTTTAGAAACGACTTCGAGAGACAACTTCGAGCAGAACATCAGTGAACACAACTTCCAGCAGAACATCAGTGAACACAACTTCCAGCAGAACATCAGAGACAACTTCCACAACTCGCATCAAAACCGGCACGCGTCACGTGACGCGCAATAAAAAGTTACATCGTCTCCGGGTTTGTTATTTTTCTTTTCTCCACACACTACCCCGTCACCAAAGTGGTGACCCCGACGTGATCTACATATTTTACAAGTGACGGTGGTAGCAACGTGCGACAAGCTAAGGCGAATAACCACTCCAACGGGGCGCGAGTGAGACTGCCCGCATTTCTACCAGAGGACCCGGACCTCTGGTTCCAACTAACTGATTGGGCATTGAAAAACGCTGGTGTCACTACCAGTACCGAGAAATTCGAATACATCGGTACGTCGCTCGAGCCGCGGTACGCTAAGGAGATCCGCGACCTACTTCTCGACCCACCAAAGGAAGCCGACGACCCGTATCAGAAGCTGAAGGACGAACTTATCAGGAGACTCGGAAAAACACAGCAACAACGGACACGGCAGTTGTTGGAGCGCGAGGACATCGGCGACCGAACTCCGTCACAATTTTTGCGACATCTGCAGCTACTTGCCGGCGAACACGGGGCCCAGGACATCACCAAGGCCCTCTGGATGGACCGCCTCAACCCGGTCGTGCGGGCCTGCCTAGCGACGCAGCAAGAAAACATCTCCCTCGACGAGTTGGCCAGGATCGCGGACAACGTTTTGGACTCGATCGGGACCCTACAGCCGCGAAACCAGGTATCCGCAGTGTCATCTTCCCTCGAGTCGAAGATCTTAGAGCAATTGGCCGGCCTCCAACGACAATTGGCGGAGGTGCAGATAGACAACCGACGGGAAATCTCGGCCATTAGGTCAGAGCTCCAGCAAGCGCACCGCAGCCGTTCAATCAGTCGAGACCGCTCGGATCGGTCACCGTCGAACCGCAACCGCTCAGGTTCTCGCCTTCCGGTCCAGTACGACGGAATGTGCTGGTACCATTACACGTTCGGTGACAGTGCGCGCAAATGCAGGCCTCCGTGCGAGTTAAACGCCGTCTTCACCGCGCGTTCGGGAAACTAAGCGGATCATCGCTTATGGCGGCAAGCGATGACTGCCCAAACGTACGCCGCTTGTTCTTGCCAGATCACATTAGCGGCACGAAATTTCTGATAGACACTGGTTCGGATCTGTGTATTTTTCCCCGTAAACTTGTGCGTGGTCGCCGGACAAAGACGAACTACGAACTTTCCGCAGCAAACAACACGCCGATTGCGACGTACGGCTCAGTGACAATGACATTGGATTTCGGATTGAGACGCGACTTCACGTGGAACCTTGTGATCGCGGACGTAACACGCGCGATTATTGGCGCCGATTTCCTGGCTCACTACGGCCTGCTGGTAGACATGCGAAACAAACATCTCGTAGATAGCCTGACGCAAGTCAAGACGACCGGAAATAGGCCGAGTTCGGGTAACATCGCAAGTGTCAAAATCATCATCGGAAATTCTGAATATCACGAGCTTTTGCAGCGCTACCCAGAAATCACGCGACCCGACGGAGCAGGCAAGGCACCAACAGTGAAACACAGCACCGTCCACCACATACACACGACGCCCGGACCACCTGAAGCCGCAAGACCGCGTCGACTTGCCCCGGACCGACTGTTGAACGCCAGAAAGGAGTTCGAGTCCATGCTGCGGTTGGGCATTTGCCGCCCATCTAAGAGCAGTTGGGCTTCACCTTTGCACATGGTGCCAAAGAAAGGCGACGAATGGCGTCCCTGTGGTGATTATCGGGCCCTCAACGCACGCACCATCCCGGATCGTTACCCGGTGCGCCACATCGAAGACTTCGCGCAGACGCTCAATGGGAAGAAGATCTTCACCTCGATCGATTTGGTAAGGGCATATCACCAAATTCCAGTCGCGGAAGAAGACGTTCCTAAAACGGCCATTACCACACCATTTGGATTATTCGAGTTTCCATCCATGAGCTTCGGGTTGCGATACGCCGCGCAAACGTTCCAGCGGTTCATCGACGAAGTCCTCCGCGGTTTGGATTTCTGCTACGCTTACATAGACGACATCTTGGTGGCATCATCGTCCGAAGAGGAGCATCGTGGTCATCTGCAAACCCTGTTCGAACGCTTGCAGCAGTTTGGTGTCGTGATCAACCCCAACAAGTGCTGTTTCGGCGCGGCAATCATACAGTTTCTAGGGTACCGCGTCTCCGAGAGAGGAACAGAACCGCTTCCCGAAAAAGTCGCCGCGATCCGAGAATATGAGAAGCCGAAGACTGCCAAAGGACTACGGCAGTTCCTGGGGATGCTCAATTTTTATCGAAGGTTTCTACCCAGGGCTGCTAAAACACAGGCGAACATCAACGACCTTCTCAAAGGTAACATCAAGGGGAGCACGCCGATTCAGTGGAACAACGGAGCCGAGGCAGCCTTCATGCAGTGCAAGGAGGAGCTGGCCACCGCAGCACTCTTGGCGCATCCTCGACCCGGCACAGACCTGTCTCTGGCGTGCGACGCGTCGGACTACAGCATAGGCGCAGTCCTTCAACAACGAGTCGACGATCACTGGGAGCCGCTTGGATTCTTTTCAAAGAAGCTTAGTAGCTCCGAGAATAAATATAGCGCATACGATCGGGAGCTCCTAGCGATTTACTGTGCAGTTCAGCATTTCAGGCATATGGTCAAGGGCCGTCCGTTTACCATCCTCACGGACCACAAGCCGCTTATTTTCGCCTTCCGCCAGAGGTCCGACAAATGCTCGCCACGCCAATTCCGTCACCTGGACTTGATTAGCCAATTTACAACCGACATCAGGCACATCGCGGGGCAAGACAACGTCGTCGCCGACGCTCTATCCAGGGTCGACGAGATCACTGTTCCAATGGACTTCGAGGCTCTGGCGACATCGCAGCAACAAGATCAGGAACTTCAAGGACTCTTGCAAGATGACAGCTCCGAGCTGGACTTGCGACAAATCCGCATTCCGGGTTCAGACGCCGCGATCTTCTGCGACGTCAAAACACACACTGCCAGGCCTTTTCTCACGACGCCGTTCCGCAGGGCAGCCTTCGACGCCATCCACGGGCTGTCTCATCCTGGGATCAGGGCAACAACGAAAATGATGACACAGCGCTACGTTTGGCCCTCCATCAACGTGAACTGTCGCACCTGGGCACGAGCTTGTATCCAGTGTCAGCAATCCAAGGTCACCAGGCATGTATCCGCTCCAGTAGGCTCATTTGCAGCACCTTCCCGCCGGTTCGAGCACGTTCATCTGGACCTGATCATCATGCCGTACTCGCAGGGATACAGGTACTGCCTAACCTGGATCACCACCGACCAAGGCAGGCAGTTCGAGTCCCACCTGTTCCGCTGCCTCAACCAACTCCTAGGGACGACGCACCTGCACACAACGGCGTACCACCCAGCGGCCAATGGCATGGTCGAACGTTTTCATCGGCAGCTAAAAAGCTCCATCAAGTGCTTGCAGGCTACTCGGTGGACTGAAACGCTCCCAACGGTGCTACTTGGCATACGTGCAGCTTGGAAGGACGACCTACAGGCGACAACAGCCGAGATGGTCTACGGTCAGCCCCTTCGCCTTCCCGGAGAATTCCTGGTATCCCGGGCGATCCCAGAGGTCGACAACTCCGCTGAATTCGTGAATGAACTTCGTCAACGCTTCGAGACACTCCGTCCAGTCAGTGGGTCCAGGCACGGTGAGCGCAGAATCTTCGTCTTTAAGGATCTCGTCACTGCTACCCACGTTTTTGTGCGCCACGACGCACCAAACGGACCTCTCCAACTGCCGTATGATGGTCCGTACAAAGTAATTTCTCGCACTGACAAGGTTTTCATTCTCTTGATGCGGGGAAGACACGTACCAGTTACGATCGATAGACTCAAACCTGCGTACATCATCGACGAGAACATCGAAAAACCAGAGCTGGAGAGCGACTCCGATGACGACCCTCCGGACGACGCGGGCGGAACCCAAGCTCCCATGCAACCAGCGCCAGCACCAGCACCATCGCTTGCACCCCAACCTGTGACTCCCAACACCGACCCAGGCCTCCGAACAAGATCAGGACGCCGCGTTAGATTCACCGAATTTTACCAGGCCGGTTTGAGATAAACCCTGTACCTTTGTAAATTATGCACTTGTATCGTTAATCACTAGCAGGGGGGTCCTGTAGGGACTCATTATTGACAAGATGAGTTGCACAGGTTCGGGTTTTTCCTAAACCGTTTTATGGCCCAGACCGTTTTATAAGCGGGCTGGAGCTGATCAAACAAAGCCGATAGGTTCGGGTTTTTCTTAATCGTTTTATGGCCCAGACCGTTTTTATGAGCGGGCTGGAGCCGATCAAACAATACCGATTTTTCCTCCCTCTTACTTGGCGTCAGCGCCAATAGGAGGGAAGAACGAACAACCAATCGGGACAACGGAAAACCTCTCCCACCAAAGTTACCAGAGAGAAGATGCGTTTGACCGAGGGATAAAAGGACGGGACGGGAGTGACAAAGGGACAGTTTTTAAAAACGACTTCGAGAGAAAACTTCGAGCAGAACATCAGTGAACACAACTTCCAGCAGAAAAGTTACATCGTCTCCGGGTTTGTTATTTTTCTTTTCTCCACACACTACCCCGTCACCAAAGATGTAATCTTCTTCGCGTTTAAAAATCGAACCACTGAACGGATTTCACACCTGGCGGTGACGGCGATTGCGGGCTCCATCGCGGATGGCTGTTAGGCCGGCACTACGCAGTGATCTTCCAGGTAGTTGGAAAGGAGTGGGGGGGATCAACAATGAAGGTGGTGTTGCCGGATTTCGCCTAGTATCTCGCGCGGCGAGTGTACAGTGTTGGGAATCTTATTTTTTACTTGCCCCTCGTATTTCAATGCATTTGTGATAAAACTACTACACTTTTAAGGCGACCTGCTGTGTTAAATATGCACCATTTAAAAAATGTGATAAATGTCATAAAAGTTTCATACGTTCGAATTTGTTGTGATGCCCCTGAAAGTTGGATGGAATATATTTGCTACTTCAAGGGCGAAGCTAGTGATAGTTGATAATTACAATTGGTCATTTTTTTCAAAATTATTAAAATAATTACAATAGGTTATTTTTTTCAAAATTAATGAAATAATTTGTTTAATATTTTTTTTTGTATAAATACAAATGCTATGGCGAAACTTAAATCATCGGATGAAAAGGAAAATGCATTCGCGTCAGGTTCAAATTGTGAATCAAAAAAATGATTTTTGTGAATAAACAGTTTCTTCATAGGCAATCAGGTGCTTTTCACTCAAGAAAGAATCCAGAATAAAGCTTAGCCAAGTTATTACGAATCGCAACAATTGGTATCGCCTCGTCCAACAGCGGATTGTATGCTTTGAGTAATGAGATAGGATGTTTTAAGAAATGTGAAGTACTGGAAGGGATAACTAGAATAATCAAAAGCAAATAAACCTTTTATTGTTTCAAAACATTTATAAGATAAAAAATTTATTTTACAGGAATACAATATAAAATTAAAAATATCTGACTTCCTTTTTTATTTTTGTATGATAAAATTACGTATTTTGTGTTTGTTAAACTATAATTCCGTTTTTATTCATCAACGAAGTCAAATACGATAATTAACTTGACACACCAATTTCCAGATATAATAAGTATAATAATTAATTTACATCGTCATTTAATTACTACAATTTTATTTTATTTGTTGTGATTTTTGTTAGATGATTTGTTGTAAGTTCTGACTTTTCTACATGATAGAAAAATTATATTATACTTAAAAACACAACGATGAAAGTAAACCTAGCAACCTAATAAGGTGTGGTATGATTCTGCACCAATAGTATCTTATTCAGGTACAATCGTAAAGCCCCTGATGAGAACCCGACTAGAAGGTAATCTTTCTCTCTCTCTCTCTCTCCCTCTCACACTCTGAGGGTATTACAGTCCCAAGCAGTACCTGGACCTCCTCCCACTGCCTACACTTGTGCTTGCTGTCTTGATCTTAGACAAACGTGTAGGGAGCCTTTACAGTTTTTAACGTGGTTGCCGAGCCACTATTATGGAGGTTTCGCGGCACATCTTTACTGTGATGACTTTGACGCAGCCATGCACAGGAGGACGGCAGTTTATTTTTCCATACCCACGATTTGAACCTGGGACTTGTGGCTCAGTAATCTGACAACTTGACTACTAGGCCACCACCGCCTCTACTTGAATGTAATGCGCTATTGAAAAGACCCTTGCGGTAAGATGGATCATGTGGATAGTAGGGCACGGTTTCGGTCCCACTGATGGAATTTAGAACAGGCTACCGAGTTGATGCCCAAATCAGGTGACTAAACTAGTGGATGAAAATTTAGCCGATCGAGTCTACCGTACAGGAGCTACATTTTGTATTACATTTGGTATCGGTCACCTTGAAGGGGCATTTCGAAGAAGCCCGGTGCTGATGGTTCATAATCATACCACGCCCGACTAGGTTCCCGGTTTCATTTCTACCAGGGAAGGCGAATAAGTAATAAATATATAATAAAACACCTAGAAAAGTATCGACGGAAAAATTATGAGTAAAATAGACTATATAATTACAAATAAAAAAGAGTGGTTCAAGACGTATAGGCACTAAATTGTGTCTCAATAGGAAACGATCAAATAATGCTAAAAGCCAAAATTATGAACGAAAACAAGAAAGAACTGAACTTGTAGACCCATATTGCAACAAGCCTTCGGCCCGTCGGATGACATTAAGAGAAAAGGATATCACGGAGGTTTCAAGCCCCACCGATAAGATTCTTTCTCCTATGGGACCACTAGGGATAAGTGGATGAACCCATAGACCCACAGTGGATGATTTCACAAGCTTTGATGCCTCGAGTCTGCAAAAGCTTAAGGTACCAAATAAAAGGCTATCTAGAGCTCAACGTAGAAAGGGGATAAAGGAGGCTACTTATGTCAAATTATACAGTCAACTGTGTGAAACCAGTAAGTCTGCCACGGAGAAAAATTAAACCAATTGGCACTTGTATCATAACAAAGCTTGTATCATAACGTAAGCTCTGACGGTAGCAATCCGTCAGTCGCTGCAGTACAAACCTGATCTGGTCAGTCCTACAGCGGAGGTCTCCCTAAGCGTCAAATAGAAATTGCTTTTAAAAATAAATCCTGAGGAAAAGGTTACTCATAAACATATGACCATATAATATACTGGGGGAAGCTAGATGTAAGTTAATTTATAGATGTAAGACTACATATGTCATATCAGATCATGACCTTTTGTTAGAACGGTATTGATATTCTAAGGATGCACGATCAGTGTTCCAGAGACACATGCCATGGCTAAAATCAAGTGTCGCGTGGGAAGGGAAGTTAGGTAACTTAGTGTGACTTCTGCTTACCTGCAATACGGCGTCTCTTAACCACCACCAACCGCCTAATTGGAACGCTTTGTGAAATAATGCGAGTACAGTACAGTATTTTTTTCATTTACCATTGTCTTTTTGAAAACAACTTTCATTAAAATATATAAACTTCGGTTTATAATATGCCCACCGATTGAACGATCCCACTCTCTTTCTTGATACAACTCAATACATCTAGCTTTTCGCTCTGCCTGTATCACATCCTCCCACTCTCGACTAAACTGTTAGACAAGAATCAAAAGAGGTCTTTGGGACCTCTTTCTCGGCCCGCACAAGCCAAGAGTCCAGAGCTCGTTCCAGGTAGTATATATTTCAGTGAGTGTGAGAGATAGAGAGAGAGTTTTGTTTGCTGCGCGGCTTGAGAGTTCTCAAGGGAGTCTACGTTTGCGTATTTTGAAGATTGGGGGAGTTGTTCCGAACTTTGTTGCTACGTTGTGAAATGTTTCTATTGTATCTGTATTATTTGATGAAAGATATAATAGATACGAATATAAATCGTTAAGTGGTTTAGATGGAAACTGGTATAGATGGAAACGAAGAAGCCGATCACCTAGCAAACAAGGGATTCAGTAATCCTTTTATAGGTTCGGAACCTTTTTTCGAGATGAGTATGAACACCATCCACAAAAGTTTAGATGAAGAAATAAGAGAACAATTGATATATCTGCATAAAGACTGCGGAGCGCAGCTCCGCAAGAGACAAATGCATCTTGGGGCCCACCACTGCTTGAAACCAGAGGAGTTGCAGTCCTTGATTCTCACCCAGATCCTGACATTCCTAAAGGAATCAGGATTACAGGAGGCGCTCTAAATGGATAAGTATTTAACGCAAGAATTGGAGAAAAGGGAATACGGCTAGAAGAAGAACAAACAACAATAGAAAGAAGACCAACAAAAGACGCAACAGAAAACGCCGAAGGGAGACTACTGATTAGTCTAGTAGAAGAAAGAGGGTGGGACATACTTAATATAAACAGTGTAGGAGATGAGAAAGGAGAGTACACATATATCGGACCAAGAGGGGAGACAGTTATTGACTATGTTATGGTGAATGAAGAAGCATGGGATGAAATAGAACAATTCAAGGTGGGAGAAAGAGTCGAGTCGGATCATATGCCATTGGAAGTGAAGACAAAAGGAAGAGAGAAAAATAGAAGAAGTGAGAAGGATGTTAGAAGAAAAATTGTGAAGAATATCTGGACGGAAGAAGCAATAGAAAATTATAGAACAAGACTTAGGGAGGCTAGATACGAAGAGAAAGGGATAAACGAAAAAGTGAAAGAACTGGGTGATCACGTAAAAAATGCAACAGAAAAAAAAGTGATAGAGACAAGAGTGAAGGTGGGGTCTTGGAAAAACGAGTGGTGGGATAAAGAATGCAGGGAAAGGAAGCTATCAGTAAGAAAGAAATTAAGAAATTGGAAAAGAGGAAAAGCAAGTAATGAGGATTACAAGAGAGCACGCAAGAGGTACAAATTAGTATGCAAGGAGAAGAAGCAAAAGAAATGGATGGAAGAAGAACTAAAGATGAAAGGCATAAAGACGGAAGAAGAGGTATGGAAATACATAAATAGGGAAAGAAAGAAAAAAGAAGAAAGAGTGAGTAATAGAATTACTATGGAGGAATGGAGAACGTACTTCAGTCAGCTGCTGGGTGGTGATGAAATCAGACAGGAAAAGAAAAAGAGTCAACACAGGGTGGGAGAAATAGAAGAGATAACAAGAGAAGAATTAGAACAACAACTGAGTAAACTGAAAAAGAAAAAGGCACCGGGGAGGGACGGTATACAGAATGAATCGTGGATATATGGAACTGAAAGGGAAGCTGACAGGCTGTTGGAGATAATGAATGGAGTGTGGAAGGGAGAGGGCTTCCCACAGGAGTGGAAAGAGGGGATAATATGCCCCATATATAAGAAAGGAGAAAGGGAAACATCAAGCAATTACAGGGGGATCACCATGCTCAATACGGCATATAAGATATATGCAATGATTGTAGAAGAGAGATTGACGAAGGAATTGAAGGAGCGAGGTGTGATACCAGACGGACAGGCGGGATTTAGGAAAGGGAGAGGGACCATGGATAATGTATACATCTTGAATCACATAGTAGGGAATGAGATAAAAAAGAGGGGCGGCAGGATGTATGCATTATTTGTGGACCTGAAGGCGGCCTTTGATAATGTAGCAATAGAGGCACTGTGGGAATGCCTGAGAAAGAAAAGGATAAAGGAGCATCTGATATCAAAATTAGAAGAGATTTATGAAGAAACAATAAGTAGATTGAGAGTTGGTGAAAGGGTGAGCGAAGGTTTTAATATAAGGTAGTGAGACAAGGCTGCCCACTAAGCCCCAGCCTGTTTGCAGCATTTATTGGAGACATAGAGAAGATGTTCAGCAAGGCGCAGACGGGTGGGGTTGTGGTGGGCAAAGAAAGAGTGTGGTTCCTAGCCTACGCGGATGATTTGGTGGTGCTAGCGAGAGACGAGAAAGGGATGAAAGAAATGATAAGAAACATGGAGAAATATATGAGGAGGAAAAATCTGACAGTGAATGTGGAGAAGTCCAAGATGATGGTGTTTAGAAAAGGGGGTGGCAGGAGAAGAGTAATTGAGTGGAGATGGGAGAAGGAGAAAATTGAAGAAGTAAAAGAATTTAAATACTTAGGGTACGTGTTTAATGAGAGAAATACTGAAACAGCACACGTGAGAGAGTTAGTAAAGAAAGCCAATAAAATACTAGGAGTGGTATGGGGAATAGGAGAGAGAAAATTTGGACACGACTATAGAAGGAGAGTGATGATGTTTGATAGCCTGGTGAAAAGTGTGATGATGTATGGAGCGGAAATATGGGGATGGAGAGAGCAAGAAGGACTGGAAAGGGTGCAAGAAAAATATTTGAAATGGGTGCTAGGACTAGGTAGAGAGACCCCGGGGTATGTAGTGATGGAGGAAACAAAGAGAGATGGAATAAGAATAGAAGCAGGAAAGAGAGCAATAAGTTTTGAGGAGAGAGTGATAGAGAGAGGATTGTGCAGAATTCTGCAAGAGTGCCTCAAAGAAAAAAGGAAAGAAATAGGAAAGGGGGTGTGGAAAGAGAGGGAAGCATATCTAGAAAGAAACGGGTATGCAGGAGCGGAGATAGAAAGAATGAGAGAGAGAGGTAGAGTAATGACAGAGGAATTGGTCCAGAGAGATAGAGATGTGCAAAGGCAAGAAAGGAGAGCAAGAATTAGGGAGTCTAGGTACAATGGGAAATATGAAAAAATAATAACGGAAGAACTGCCAAAGTACCTAGGAAGAGAAAGTAGAAAAGAGAGAGTGACAATAGCAAGATTCAGATGTGGAAATGAAGAGAGAGATAATAAATTTTGGATGGAGGATAGGAATAGAGTATGCAGGATGTGTGGAGAAAACAAGGAGACAATAGAACACTTGCTGAACGAATGTTCAGAAATGAGAGAAAGGGACGAGTGTAGAGAAGAGATTTTAAACGAGGATGGAAGAGGGATAGATTGGATGAAGAAAGTTGAGGAGAGAAGAAGAGCAATATGTGGGGAGGGAAGCCGGTAATCGGGGTTTAGGGATAGGAATTTAGTGACTTTCTTTTTTAGTTTTTTTTGTTTTTAGTTTGAGCAGCTAAAACTAAAGCTATGTTTCTTTTTTTTTAATGTGTATTTTTTCTTTTTCTCTTTTTATTATTATTCTTATTTATATTATGTTCGATGTTAGTTTTAGTAAATTTTGGATTCAATTTATAAACCCGTAAGGGCAATGAAACTAAATACGAGACATTGTAGTCAGAGCTCATTAAGCGTTTGTCAGCTTCCAAAGAAAAAAAGTGCAGCAATTGCTGATTCATGAAGAACTACGAGACCATAAACCATCCCAATTATTACGTCATCTACAAACACTTGCAGCTGTACCCGACGACTTCATGCGTACTTTGTAGATGATCACCTCAGCACGTGTAAACAGATATAGCTACGTAAACCGAGATTCCATCAGCGAAAGTTACAGAGTTGGCAGATAAAGTACATAAAATCGCACTTCAAACAGCCAGTATCAGCACTCAACAACATAGCGCTGGGAACTCACAGCTTAGGGAGTAGATGATAAAGAGCATGGCTGATCTCACTCGTTAAGTTGCAACTCTAACCACCGAAGTTAGATTGCGACCGCGGACCAGGTCAATCTCTCGCAGTAGAAGTTTATCTAGACACCCTTCCCCATCAAATCAGCGTTTTTGCTGGTATCACCGACGTTTTGAGGATAAGGCCCTGTAATGTACATCGTGTAATTTATCTACTTTTGTTATTTTTTTTCTTTCTATTTATTTACTTTTTATTTACTCTTAAGAAACTGACGGAAGTAAAGATTAACAGGGATCTCACAGATATAAACAAAGTATGTGAAAATAAAGAAACCTATATTGTGCATCGTCGTTAATGCATTAGAGACTGAACGAACATTAACGCTTCACACACTACGTGGTGATCTACTACTTCAAGCCTAACCTAATCAAAAGAGTGAATAAATAAGTTCTCTTTGTTTTTTTCTAGATCTGCGTAAACTCGATTGTCCCATGTAAACAAGATGTAAAGTAATGCAAAATCCGATAAATAAAACTTTATTTCTTAAGTAAACATGTATGACAGTCTAATGGTTGAACTTTTCATATCTATTAACTGTTAACTGAATTTCACATCAATTATTATTATAAATTACAATTTGCAGAATTGTTGAACATTTTAACTAATTAATGACAATAAATGTATGTGGCACGGAAGGAACCTTCTAGCTAGCCAGAAGTAAGCGTATACTAATGTGTTCAAGGGGACCTTAATTTAATAAACGGTTACTAGACATCCCTTATTTAATGCGAACAAACCACCCCTAGTGCTATTCTCTATATATAGACTTGATAACAAATTTATCCATACGCCCATTACATCTCAACACCACTGTGTCATCAATTTAGTCTCCAATGATACTTTTGCTCATTATGATGTGAAATTATCAGACTCACACAAAATAATTAGATATTGTAAAGAGTTCAGGAAATAATTTATTGATTATTAACAGTAGAAAATTTAATTTAAAAAAATAATTATTTAATCATTATGTTTCAATTCACTCTCGACTTATAACATAAATTAATATAATTATAATATATTGCTCTATTGTCAATTAGAAATACATAATTTCTGTGCACAAAACACAGGCAAAATAAATAAATAAGTCACTTGAAAACTAAAACAAAACAAATCAAAAGAAGTACATACATACATAAATACATACATATCGTAAAAAATAAAGAAATAAATAAAGAAGAAATAAATAAACAATTAAATAAATAACAATAATTTTAAAGTAAAATATCTTAAAGAATTTTTGCTCGATGAGTGAGGCTAGCTGAGGCTAATAGGTGTGTGTGCAGTTCAAAAACTATTGATCACCGAAGAATTCTGCCGTGGTGTAGTAAGGTCGTTCTAGGAAATATGACTTGACGGTGGAACGAAATTGGGAGTTATTGGTGATAGATTTTAGGTGGATAGGAAAATGATTGAACATTTTTTTTGTGTTGTAGAATATAGATTTTTTTATCAGTTCTGATCTAGGTAAGGATAGATAAATATCCTGATCCTAGTTCCTTGTACTGTGTTTGTGTTGTAGTCTCCCCGGTAAAGCACGAATGTGTTTATGCATTAAGCTAACTGATTCCAGGATAAATAATGAAGTGAAAGTTAAAATTCTGAAATTCTAAAAAAAATAAAAGTAGGGTTTACAATGGGTTCTACTACTCAAACCAAACATACAGGGAAGCTCTTTTTCGTAGCTTGAATAAAGATTCAAGTTGGAGAAGGATGGAGTGACCACAGAACGGAAGGCCATATCGCAGGTCATATTCAAAAAGAGCGAAATAAGAAGATCTGGATGTATGGAGATTTGGCTCCCTGGAAATAGACCTAATTGCGAAGCAAGCAGAAGACAGCTTCTTGGTTAAGAGCTCCTCATGCGAGGTCCATTTGAGTGAATTGTCATTGTTGAGGCCCAGAAATCTAACAGTGTCAACAGAGTTAATGACGTTGTTGTCTAGTATAAGAGGCGGGAAGTACCTTTATAAGATAGGACTATTTTCTTGGTCCATAATTCTAGACAGTTAGAATCGTACCATGACTTAATACATGCAAGGTCATTAGATACAGTAGAGTGGAGAAGCGGCAGGTTAGGTTTGGACCATGTGATACTAGTATCATCGGCAAAGAGACAAATTTTTCCGTTGATATTTAAATTAGTTATATCTTTGATGAATACTATGAAGAGAAGTGTACCTAGAACGGAACCTTGAGGGGCACCAACATCCACCGCTCTGCCGGAGGAAGAGTAGTCATTTACCCTGACGAACTGCCTTCTATTGCCAAGATAGGATTTGAACCATTCCCGTGGAGTACCCCGAATTCCATAAATTCAATTTTTTTAGTAGAATCTCATGGTTCACACAATCGAAGGCTTTGGCAATGTTACAAAAAACTGTTGCTGTGAAAAGTTTGTTGTTAAGATTGTGGTAGATATCACTAAGAACAGAGAATCACTAGAATTTTTACTGGATAAGAATCCGAACTGATTCGATGTGAAGATGCTATATTTGGTCAGGAAAGCCATCAAGCGTACCTTGACGAGCCTCTCTAAGATCTTTGATAGAGCAGGTAGTAAGCCGATTGGTCTGTAGTTGCAGCAGCTGTCCTTATCACCACTTTTATGTAGAGGGATAATGATTGCAGTCTTGAAGCACTGGGAGAAAACACCCTTGTCGAAAGATTGGTTGATTAGATGGAACAGGGCGTTCATTACTTTAAGAGGAATTTTTAGAAATACTTTAACCAGTAGACTATCAGTGCTGCATGTATACTTGATTTTTATAGCTGTAATGGCTTGTGATAGTTCCCAGTTGTCAACAGGACTTTCTCAGAGGAAAAAGAAACTACTGGAATTCAAATTTGAGGGAGCGAGGAAGGAAAGAGTTATATTTTTGGCTACATTTACGAAATAATTGTTCAAATCATTTGGATCAGGATAAATTTGGTTAGGTGAATGAGATTTATTTCTCAGATCATTTACTATTGACCAGGCCTCTCTAGCGACATTATTAGTAGTTGAGAGGCGATTTTGAAAGTAAACTTTTTTAGCCAATTTGATGATTTTGAAGTGTAAAGTACGGTATTGCGAGATGTACTTAAGGACCTTAGGGTTGACCGTGAACTTTTTAATGTACATCAAGGAGCGCATGTTTTTGGAAGCTGTTCTAATTCCCACTGTAGTCCTAGGTTTATGACGTTTGTTCTTAATGGGAGTTAGGGGGAAAGCTGAATTACTGGCACAGGAAACTTTCATTAAAAAATCTACCTCTAGATCTACCTCTCTGGAAGAAAAGTTCCAATCTATGGATTTACATTTATTTCGAAAATCTATAAAGTTCTTTGTTGAAAAAATTCTACCCAGGCGGTGGGATGTGGGTTTTTGTTTCTTTCCTAGAGAAAAATTGGTCAAAATTGCTTCATGATCCGAGAGGCCAGAGCAAATAACTATAGATTCTACATGGGTAGGTGGTAGGTCAGACACAACGTAGTCAATGGTGCTAGCTGTAGTTTTTGAGATTCTGGTCGGTGACTCCACATGCATTTGAAGCCCAAAGGAATAAAAAATATCAAAGATTTCTGAACAGCACACACATTAGCCAAATCAATGTTAAAATCGCCCCATAAAATTTTTCTGCTTTTAATAGGTAAAGCATCGAGCAAGCTTAGAAAGTTCTGTAAAAAAGATGAACTATCTGAACTAGGTGATCTATAAATACATATTATATAGAGATCGAAAAGTAGACTGTGCACTAGGGAAAATTCAAAGACTTTCTCAACTAATAGGGAGTCAAAGTTCGAAATTGGAGAAAAATCACCCCTAGCTGAAAGTATTAAAGTTCCTTCATGAGCTGAGTCTCTTCTATTAAACCGAGCAACAGTGGTGTACTTTTCAATAAATACCGGTTCGCCTACTTTTAGCCAATGTTCAGTTATGCATACTATTTGAGGAAAGCTCATTTCTTCTAAAAACCGAAACAATTCATTTGTTTTGTATCTCAAAGATTGTATATTAATGAGAACCATGCTAAGCTTGCTGCTGTTAGATTTGGAAGACGTTTGGTCTTCCGAACACGTCAAATTATTAATTAAAAATTTCTTTTCGGCGAGTTACTGGAAAAATATATTTTTTGACTATCCCTGACTTTTTGGAGGTGTATGATCCTGTCGGAAGAGACGCAGGACCTATAGGCTGAGAGGTCGGCTTCCACATTGGAGGTAGAGAGGCCATAAGCTTCGTGAAAACTGAAGAAGATGGCACGAATGGCTTTTAGTTCTAAAGGGAGGCCTTCTGACGCTAGATGCACTTTTATGCTGATGTTGGTGAATCTATCTTAACAGACAGTGGCGGGTTGGTCATGAAGGTACGCAAGGTATAACTTAACTGCTCTCATGATGACAGGTTCCCTCAGTCTTGACAAGGTGTATCGATTATCTCCATTAGATTTTTTGTTAACCGAACTACTGGTGGAACGACTCATGGGTCCAATAAAGTTTGTGGGTCACTAGGCCTAATAGGGCTGGAAATTATTATCGAGGAACTGTTAGATAGGAGATTTGATTTGCATGCGGCAATAGCCTTGTCAGATGTGATCTTAGTAACAGTCTGGGTGGCATGTTTGTTGTTGTAGGAGATGGTCCCTGTAGAGTTCACTGGAGTGACGGGATTACCTTGGCTAGTGAAAATGACCTGCTTAGTCTGGTGGGAATCAGCTTTAGGATTACGCTGAGATGGCAATTGAGGCGGAGATGGTAATTGCGGCGGAGATGGTAATTTCGGCGGAGATGCGGCAGACCAATTTACGAGAACTCCAGTAGGCCAGAGGTTGCTTTCGAATAAGCCGTAGATTAGGCTTTTTTTTCTCACGACAATTTTAAACGACAGGTTAGAGGGTAACGTTGTAACGTTCTTTTGTTAGTGGAAAACATCTTATAAAGTCTGAAGTCCTCAATTTTGCTTTAATAAGATGAACCACTTGAATGGAAAAGCAGGGGGGAAGATTACTTACGACCACATAGTGCCGATATGCAGAATAAGATCTTGCATTGATGGGCACTTTGACCCGTTTGGGCACAAGAGGAGGAATAGCTCAATCTATAAGTCCTCGGCTCATTAATTTTTTGAGTCACTATTTTTATTTTGTATTTAAGATCTTCGATTAGTTTTTCTACGCGAGCTAAGCTCTTCTGCGTACTCTCTAGCTTCTCTTTTACCTCGATGGATGCAGAGTCTTGAAGAGACACGTTGACCGGTTGATCCTCCGCTAATTATAAATACAAACTGACCTCACAAGAGATCATGTGGGGTTTCTACCAAAAGAAAAACACATTAACCTGACAAAATTAATAATAATGAACATCCATAGACGCGTTTCTGCCTTATGGCTTCATCAGTATGGATTTTTTATTAATCTCAATATAAAATTAAAATTAAAAACAGACAACTTACTCTGCTTGTGTTATTAATTATTAAAAATTGTGGGGACCTCACTATTTGTAGTTAAATTTAAAAAAACAAAATTATGCGAAAAATAGCATGAATACAATTAATATTCAACCTGTTCGTTAATCTTCAAAATTAGGATGCTAGGACCTAGCCAAATGTCATGTTGAAGCAACTACTTCCCTGGCTAATACCACATAGTATATGGAATTACTATGGAATACTATTACTAGTACTACTAGTTAAATAACATTTAAGATCATTTCTTTCTACATAAATTAAGTGACATAAATTATATGACTAGTAATAACATACAACTGTCTATTGTGTAATTCAATATCTTGCGCGGTATTATCCAGGGAAGTAGTTGTTTCAATATGACATTTGCCTAAGTCCTAGTAGTCATGCTAGTCTAGTTTTTGTATTGTTTTATCTACTTATATCTACTTACCTAATAATTTATATTACCATCTAATTATTTATTCCAATCTTGTATAGTCCTGTGCAATCCTGTCTCGTCAATTTCGGGATATTACAAACATTTTTTCCATAACTCTATATTTTTTTTCGCTCTGTGATAACATGATTATTATGGATTTTTTTAATAGCCATGTCTGTTAAAAGGGGGAATAACATTATCAACAGCTAAAAGTATTTATTACTTCACATTGATTGTTTTATTAGGGACATGCGTATGGGTAAAAGAAATTAGCTTATGATTACACTCATCACACAGCATTTACCACTATTACTTAATAAGAGGGTAGTGGACCCTTCATTTCACCTTCCCCGGGGATGCTGTACTCAAACCCCCAATATATTTACATACATAATAGTAATCGGATATATTTGACAAATGCTATGTACTTGTATATATATATATATATATATATATATATATATATATATATATATATATATATATATATATAAACAACGTAGTATATATTCAACCAGGAAAATATATATAAGTTTAATGAGGGTGTAGTCAAAACTTGGGTCGGTAAAAAGAAACTCTTTGTTATATAATCGAGCTTTCGGGAATGTTTATTCCCTTTCTCAAGACATCTAAAAATTATTTATTTGTTAGTTACACCTACATGTGAGGTTGACCATAAACAGCAGCTTCATGAAACACCGGACAAAATTCAACCACATTGAAAAAGGCATTGTGTAACACCTCACACAACAAAAATAAGATTTATAATAAGAGAGTTAAGCCCTCATGTTTTATAATAAAGCAGATTACAAAAAAAAATTGAATTAACAAAATTAGTTACTTAACAAAAAAACAAAAATTAAAACGTGTGCTCCAACATGGTGCCACGGTGATGAAAACGGAAATGGACTAGCTTTTTTTAATAAACTGTATTGACATCTTTAAGTGGATCGTGCGAAATCCCGGTAACTGAAACTAATTTATAATGCGCATGTACCCGCACACGGGTGTTTTAAAAAAGAATATACAAGCTGATTTTTTCCACCAACAGATTGATTACATTACAATGAATTTTAGAAAATCTACAGAAAAGCCTTTTTTCTATCAAAACAGCAGCCAACAGCACGATCACGAAAACACACGATTACGTCTTATGGACGAGATAGAAACTGATGTTCTAGTTTTAGTATGTAATCATAGATAATGCTAAGATTGTTGTTAACATCAGTTTTTTTGTTCATACTATTGACCTCTCCCTTGATATAAAACATTTCCTTAAAAATTCTTTTATGGTAATTTCTTTCTGTGCATAACACTCTCACCTGGCCAAAATCCATTGAATGTTTGTTCATAATTACATGTTCTGACAGGGCACATGACACTTTATCTAGTCTGCAATCACTTTTGTGAGACGTAATGCGTCCCGACAAACACCTAGAAGTTTGTCCTATATACATTTTGTTACAATTCAGACAAGGAATATTGTATACCACATTTGATTTTTCTGATGTGTCTAACCTGGTTATTGTTTTTGTGAATAAATTGTTATTGGTTATGAAGATGCGCTGGGCAATCTTAACATCCTCACCTTTAAAAATGTTTATGAGTTTCGGTGTTAAAGACTCTATGTATGGTAGTGAACAGAAAAACGTGTGGTTGTTACTATGTGAGTTTTCCACATTGTTCTCTTGACTTCTATTACTTGGTGGAACTCCTAATTTGTTTACATTTGAATTATAGCGCGTATTTTCAACATTATCCGTTCCAGGATTCAAGGGAGAACTAAACAAAAGTCTGTTGACTAAATGATTCGGATATGAATTTTCCCGCAGGATATCTCTCACCATACCTAGGCATTCAATCACGAAATCAGGGTGTGACAATTTCATTACCCTGCTTCTCATCACCGAGACTAGATTAATCTTCATTTTCATCGGATGATAGGAATGAAAATTAAGCCATCTGTTGCTCGTGCAGGGTTTTCTGTACCATTTAGTTTTTAGTAGGTTATTGCTTGTTCGGAAGACTTTCATGTCCAAAAATGGAAACGAGTTTTTAGAGTCTTCCTCTTCTGCTGTAAATTGTAGGTTGATGTTATAACCATTGAAAACATTTAGAGCCTCAGGATATCTATAAAACATAGATATCCTTAGGAACAGATAATATCAAATCGTCAACATATCTTTTACCAAAAGGTATATTGAAAGGTATTTTTTCCAAACTGTCTGCGATGAGATCATCCAGGATATATATTTTCCTGGTTGAAAATATACTACGTTGTTTGTTTAATTATCTAGTCAATAAAAAACTATCTTCGTATATATATATATATATATATATATATATATATATATATATATATATATATATATATATATATATATATATATATATATATATATATTTATATATATATATATATATATATATATATATATATATACATTTATTTATTTATATTTGAACAGAAAGATTAAATTAAAATAATGGCGTATATATGTTTTTATTGTTTCAGAAACAAAATACGGTCTTTTATAGCCGGTTAAGATTTTGTTAAAAAGTAGAGACATTATAAAATTGAACAATTAGGTAATTAGGAAACATTCGAGTAATTTGCGTTGTGCTGAATAATGCGGCATTATTTTTAATGCCTGTTAAAATTGTGCAACAAAATAGACTTCCTATTAAATATGGGGTGATCTCAATGTGAAATAATCGCAACAAAAACGTATTTTCTGCAAGATTTGGTATGAATGGTAGTCGCTATATGTCCGACCAAACCAACCATTGTTAATTTAATTGTTTCCGTTTTTGCGCATGGCATGTAACGGGTACATATAGATGGGGTGGATCGAATACGACTTCGCTGTGTCAAATCAGATGACAAATCTGATTCACGCAGATTCATAATATAACGAAATATCAGCCATGGAAGTAATATTATGCTACACTTTTTACAATGTTATTTTAAAAAATTTAGTTAAATAAAAAAGGTTCAATACATTTATATATTTAAAGATTTGATGCTTATGTATTTTGATCTTCTTGAATGGTTTGAGAAGCCGGGGCAGGTCATTGTATAATTTTATACAATTATAGTAGGATCCGCGTTCTATTATATAATAATAATTTTTGCATTTGAAGTATGTAGTCTACTTTGTTTTTTCGTGTAAGTGGTTTTTTTTGCATAACTTTCAAAGTATTTTTTTATCTTTGATTATAAAAACGAGTGCTTGATATATATATATATATATATATATATATATATATATATATATATATATATATATATATATATATATATATATATATATATTTATAATAAGCTCCCGCTATTGTTAATATCTTGTGTTTTTAAAGTCCTTCTACATGATTCAGACGAGACAGACGAGACTAGAACATGATAGACGCAAAACTCATAGGCATAGATTTAGATATGTATTTATGCTGGGATACGCATATAAAAAATCTAACTCTAAAATTGACTAGAACGACATATGCTCTGCGTATCCTGCAAAAACATGTAGGTAAGCGTAGGATTTATAAAAATGGTTTACTGTGCAAATTTCTACTCTCATCTACGGTTTGGCATAATTTTGTGGGGAAATGGAAAAAACAACACTAATATTTTTAAATTACAAAAACAGGCAATTCGCATATTTTTTATACTTAAATACAAGGATTCATGTAGAGGGACTTTTAAAAAACACAAGATATTAACCATAGCAGGAGCTTATTATAAATATATATATATATATATATATATATATATATATATATATATATATATATACATATAGGTGAAGCAGGAGACCAAGAAAAAGACTGGAACCTCCTGGACCGGAAAACAATGAAAACTTAGCGCCATCCACTTTGGGTGCAATCCGAGGATTTATTTTGTATATATATATATATATATATATATATATATATATATATATATATATATATATATATACTTTTATATATATATATAATAAGCTCCTTTAAAAGTTTTTTAAAAGTCCCTCTACATGATTCCTTGTATTTAAGTATAAAAAATATGCGAATTGCCTGTTTTTGTAATTTAAAAATATTAGTGTTGTTTTTTCCATTTCCCCACAAAATTATGCCAAACTGTAGATGAGAGTAGAAATTTGCACAGTAAACCGCTCTCTTTTTGTCTGTCTGTCTTGTCAGTCTAGTCTTGTCTGTCTAGTTCTGTCTGTCTAGTCTTGTCTGTCTAGTCTTGTCTGTCTAGTCTTGTCTGTCTAGTCTTGTCTGTCTAGTCTTGTCTGTCTAGTCTTGTCTGTCTAGTCTTGTCTGTCTAGTCTTGTCTGTCTAGTCTTGTCTGTCTAGTCTTGTCTGTCTAGTCTTGTCTGTCTAGTCTTGTCTGTCTAGTCTTGTCTGTCTAGTCTTGTCTGTCTAGTCTTGTCTGTCTAGTCTTGTCTGTCTAGTCTTGTCTGTCTAGTCTTGTCTGTCTAGTCTTGTCTGTCTAGTCTTGTCTGTCTAGTCTTGTCTGTCTAGTCTTGTCTGTCTAGTCTTGTCTGTCTAGTCTTGTCTGTCTAGTCTTGTCTGTCTAGTCTTGTCTGTCTAGTCTTGTCTGTCTAGTCTTGTCTGTCTAGTCTTGTCTGTCTAGTCTTGTCTGTCTAGTCTTGTCTGTCTAGTCTTGTCTGTCTAGTCTTGTCTGTCTAGTCTTGTCTGTCTAGTCTTGTCTGTCTAGTCTTGTCTGTCTAGTCTTGTCTGTCTAGTCTTGTCTGTCTAGTCTTGTCTGTCTAGTCTTGTCTGTCTAGTCTTGTCTGTCTAGTCTTGTCTGTCTAGTCTTGTCTGTCTAGTCTTGTCTGTCTAGTCTTGTCTGTCTAGTCTTGTCTGTCTAGTCTTGTCTGTCTAGTCTTGTCTGTCTAGTCTTGTCTGTCTAGTCTTGTCTGTCTAGTCTTGTCTGTCTAGTCTTGTCTGTCTAGTCTTGTCTGTCTAGTCTTGTCTGTCTAGTCTTGTCTGTCTAGTCTTGTCTGTCTAGTCTTGTCTGTCTAGTCTTGTCTGTCTAGTCTTGTCTGTCTAGTCTTGTCTGTCTAGTCTTGTCTGTCTAGTCTTGTCTGTCTAGTCTTGTCTGTCTAGTCTTGTCTGTCTAGTCTTGTCTGTCTAGTCTTGTCTGTCTAGTCTTGTCTGTCTAGTCTTGTCTGTCTAGTCTTGTCTGTCTAGTCTTGTCTGTCTAGTCTTGTCTGTCTAGTCTTGTCTGTCTAGTCTTGTCTGTCTAGTCTTGTCTGTCTAGTCTTGTCTGTCTAGTCTTGTCTGTCTAGTCTTGTCTGTCTAGTCTTGTCTGTCTAGTCTTGTCTGTCTAGTCTTGTCTGTCTAGTCTTGTCTGTCTAGTCTTGTCTGTCTAGTCTTGTCTGTCTAGTCTTGTCTGTCTAGTCTTGTCTGTCTAGTCTTGTCTGTCTAGTCTTGTCTGTCTAGTCTTGTCTGTCTAGTCTTGTCTGTCTAGTCTTGTCTGTCTAGTCTTGTCTGTCTAGTCTTGTCTGTCTAGTCTTGTCTGTCTAGTCTTGTCTGTCTAGTCTTGTCTGTCTAGTCTTGTCTGTCTAGTCTTGTCTGTCTAGTCTTGTCTGTCTAGTCTTGTCTGTCTAGTCTTGTCTGTCTAGTCTTGTCTGTCTAGTCTTGTCTGTCTAGTCTTGTCTGTCTAGTCTTGTCTGTCTAGTCTTGTCTGTCTAGTCTTGTCTGTCTAGTCTTGTCTGTCTAGTCTTGTCTGTCTAGTCTTGTCTGTCTAGTCTTGTCTGTCTAGTCTTGTCTGTCTAGTCTTGTCTGTCTAGTCTTGTCTGTCTAGTCTTGTCTGTCTAGTCTTGTCTGTCTAGTCTTGTCTGTCTAGTCTTGTCTGTCTAGTCTTGTCTGTCTAGTCTTGTCTGTCTAGTCTTGTCTGTCTAGTCTTGTCTGTCTAGTCTTGTCTGTCTAGTCTTGTCTGTCTAGTCTTGTCTGTCTAGTCTTGTCTGTCTAGTCTTGTCTGTCTAGTCTTGTCTGTCTAGTCTTGTCTGTCTAGTCTTGTCTGTCTAGTCTTGTCTGTCTAGTCTTGTCTGTCTAGTCTTGTCTGTCTAGTCTTGTCTGTCTAGTCTTGTCTGTCTAGTCTTGTCTGTCTAGTCTTGTCTGTCTAGTCTTGTCTGTCTAGTCTTGTCTGTCTAGTCTTGTCTGTCTAGTCTTGTCTGTCTAGTCTTGTCTGTCTAGTCTTGTCTGTCTAGTCTTGTCTGTCTAGTCTTGTCTGTCTAGTCTTGTCTGTCTAGTCTTGTCTGTCTAGTCTTGTCTGTCTAGTCTTGTCTGTCTAGTCTTGTCTGTCTAGTCTTGTCTGTCTAGTCTTGTCTGTCTAGTCTTGTCTGTCTAGTCTTGTCTGTCTAGTCTTGTCTGTCTAGTCTTGTCTGTCTAGTCTTGTCTGTCTAGTCTTGTCTGTCTAGTCTTGTCTGTCTAGTCTTGTCTGTCTAGTCTTGTCTGTCTAGTCTTGTCTGTCTAGTCTTGTCTGTCTAGTCTTGTCTGTCTAGTCTTGTCTGTCTAGTCTTGTCTGTCTAGTCTTGTCTGTCTAGTCTTGTCTGTCTAGTCTTGTCTGTCTAGTCTTGTCTGTCTAGTCTTGTCTGTCTAGTCTTGTCTGTCTAGTCTTGTCTGTCTAGTCTTGTCTGTCTAGTCTTGTCTGTCTAGTCTTGTCTGTCTAGTCTTGTCTGTCTAGTCTTGTCTGTCTAGTCTTGTCTGTCTAGTCTTGTCTGTCTAGTCTTGTCTGTCTAGTCTTGTCTGTCTAGTCTTGTCTGTCTAGTCTTGTCTGTCTAGTCTTGTCTGTCTAGTCTTGTCTGTCTAGTCTTGTCTGTCTAGTCTTGTCTGTCTAGTCTTGTCTGTCTAGTCTTGTCTGTCTAGTCTTGTCTGTCTAGTCTTGTCTGTCTAGTCTTGTCTGTCTAGTCTTGTCTGTCTAGTCTTGTCTGTCTAGTCTTGTCTGTCTAGTCTTGTCTGTCTAGTCTTGTCTGTCTAGTCTTGTCTGTCTAGTCTTGTCTGTCTAGTCTTGTCTGTCTAGTCTTGTCTGTCTAGTCTTGTCTGTCTAGTCTTGTCTGTCTAGTCTTGTCTGTCTAGTCTTGTCTGTCTAGTCTTGTCTGTCTAGTCTTGTCTGTCTAGTCTTGTCTGTCTAGTCTTGTCTGTCTAGTCTTGTCTGTCTAGTCTTGTCTGTCTAGTCTTGTCTGTCTAGTCTTGTCTGTCTAGTCTTGTCTGTCTAGTCTTGTCTGTCTAGTCTTGTCTGTCTAGTCTTGTCTGTCTAGTCTTGTCTGTCTAGTCTTGTCTGTCTAGTCTTGTCTGTCTAGTCTTGTCTGTCTAGTCTTGTCTGTCTAGTCTTGTCTGTCTAGTCTTGTCTGTCTAGTCTTGTCTGTCTAGTCTTGTCTGTCTAGTCTTGTCTGTCTAGTCTTGTCTGTCTAGTCTTGTCTGTCTAGTCTTGTCTGTCTAGTCTTGTCTGTCTAGTCTTGTCTGTCTAGTCTTGTCTGTCTAGTCTTGTCTGTCTAGTCTTGTCTGTCTAGTCTTGTCTGTCTAGTCTTGTCTGTCTAGTCTTGTCTGTCTAGTCTTGTCTGTCTAGTCTTGTCTGTCTAGTCTTGTCTGTCTAGTCTTGTCTGTCTAGTCTTGTCTGTCTAGTCTTGTCTGTCTAGTCTTGTCTGTCTAGTCTTGTCTGTCTAGTCTTGTCTGTCTAGTCTTGTCTGTCTAGTCTTGTCTGTCTAGTCTTGTCTGTCTAGTCTTGTCTGTCTAGTCTTGTCTGTCTAGTCTTGTCTGTCTAGTCTTGTCTGTCTAGTCTTGTCTGTCTAGTCTTGTCTGTCTAGTCTTGTCTGTCTAGTCTTGTCTGTCTAGTCTTGTCTGTCTAGTCTTGTCTGTCTAGTCTTGTCTGTCTAGTCTTGTCTGTCTAGTCTTGTCTGTCTAGTCTTGTCTGTCTAGTCTTGTCTGTCTAGTCTTGTCTGTCTAGTCTTGTCTGTCTAGTCTTGTCTGTCTAGTCTTGTCTGTCTAGTCTTGTCTGTCTAGTCTTGTCTGTCTAGTCTTGTCTGTCTAGTCTTGTCTGTCTAGTCTTGTCTGTCTAGTCTTGTCTGTCTAGTCTTGTCTGTCTAGTCTTGTCTGTCTAGTCTTGTCTGTCTAGTCTTGTCTGTCTAGTCTTGTCTGTCTAGTCTTGTCTGTCTAGTCTTGTCTGTCTAGTCTTGTCTGTCTAGTCTTGTCTGTCTAGTCTTGTCTGTCTAGTCTTGTCTGTCTAGTCTTGTCTGTCTAGTCTTGTCTGTCTAGTCTTGTCTGTCTAGTCTTGTCTGTCTAGTCTTGTCTGTCTAGTCTTGTCTGTCTAGTCTTGTCTGTCTAGTCTTGTCTGTCTAGTCTTGTCTGTCTAGTCTTGTCTGTCTAGTCTTGTCTGTCTAGTCTTGTCTGTCTAGTCTTGTCTGTCTAGTCTTGTCTGTCTAGTCTTGTCTGTCTAGTCTTGTCTGTCTAGTCTTGTCTGTCTAGTCTTGTCTGTCTAGTCTTGTCTGTCTAGTCTTGTCTGTCTAGTCTTGTCTGTCTAGTCTTGTCTGTCTAGTCTTGTCTGTCTAGTCTTGTCTGTCTAGTCTTGTCTGTCTAGTCTTGTCTGTCTAGTCTTGTCTGTCTAGTCTTGTCTGTCTAGTCTTGTCTGTCTAGTCTTGTCTGTCTAGTCTTGTCTGTCTAGTCTTGTCTGTCTAGTCTTGTCTGTCTAGTCTTGTCTGTCTAGTCTTGTCTGTCTAGTCTTGTCTGTCTAGTCTTGTCTGTCTAGTCTTGTCTGTCTAGTCTTGTCTGTCTAGTCTTGTCTGTCTAGTCTTGTCTGTCTAGTCTTGTCTGTCTAGTCTTGTCTGTCTAGTCTTGTCTGTCTAGTCTTGTCTGTCTAGTCTTGTCTGTCTAGTCTTGTCTGTCTAGTCTTGTCTGTCTAGTCTTGTCTGTCTAGTCTTGTCTGTCTAGTCTTGTCTGTCTAGTCTTGTCTGTCTAGTCTTGTCTGTCTAGTCTTGTCTGTCTAGTCTTGTCTGTCTAGTCTTGTCTGTCTAGTCTTGTCTGTCTAGTCTTGTCTGTCTAGTCTTGTCTGTCTAGTCTTGTCTGTCTAGTCTTGTCTGTCTAGTCTTGTCTGTCTAGTCTTGTCTGTCTAGTCTTGTCTGTCTAGTCTTGTCTGTCTAGTCTTGTCTGTCTAGTCTTGTCTGTCTAGTCTTGTCTGTCTAGTCTTGTCTGTCTAGTCTTGTCTGTCTAGTCTTGTCTGTCTAGTCTTGTCTGTCTAGTCTTGTCTGTCTAGTCTTGTCTGTCTAGTCTTGTCTGTCTAGTCTTGTCTGTCTAGTCTTGTCTGTCTAGTCTTGTCTGTCTAGTCTTGTCTGTCTAGTCTTGTCTGTCTAGTCTTGTCTGTCTAGTCTTGTCTGTCTAGTCTTGTCTGTCTAGTCTTGTCTGTCTAGTCTTGTCTGTCTAGTCTTGTCTGTCTAGTCTTGTCTGTCTAGTCTTGTCTGTCTAGTCTTGTCTGTCTAGTCTTGTCTGTCTAGTCTTGTCTGTCTAGTCTTGTCTGTCTAGTCTTGTCTGTCTAGTCTTGTCTGTCTAGTCTTGTCTGTCTAGTCTTGTCTGTCTAGTCTTGTCTGTCTAGTCTTGTCTGTCTAGTCTTGTCTGTCTAGTCTTGTCTGTCTAGTCTTGTCTGTCTAGTCTTGTCTGTCTAGTCTTGTCTGTCTAGTCTTGTCTGTCTAGTCTTGTCTGTCTAGTCTTGTCTGTCTAGTCTTGTCTGTCTAGTCTTGTCTGTCTAGTCTTGTCTGTCTAGTCTTGTCTGTCTAGTGTTGTCTGTCTAGTCTGTGTAGTCTTGTCTGTCTAGTCTTGTCTGTCTAGTCTTGTCTGTCTAGTCTTGTCTGTCTAGTCTTGTCTGTCTAGTCTTGTCTGTCTAGTCTTGTCTGTCTAGTCTTGTCTGTCTAGTCATGTCTGTCTAGTCTTGTCTGTCTAGTCTTGTCTGTCTAGTCTTGTCTGTCTAGTCTTGTCTGTCTAGTCTTGTCTGTCTAGTCTTGTCTGTCTAGTCTTGTCTGTCTAGTCTTGTCTGTCTAGTCTTGTCTGTCTAGTCTTGTCTGTCTAGTCTTGTCTGTCTAGTCTTGTCTGTCTAGTCTTGTCTGTCTAGTCTTGTCTGTCTAGTCTTGTCTGTCTAGTCTTGTCTGTCTAGTCTTGTCTGTCTAGTCTTGCCTGTCTAGTCTTGTCTGTCTAGTCTTGTCTGTCTAGTCTTGTCTGTCTAGTCTTGTCTGTCTAGTCTTGTCTGTCTAGTCTTGTCTGTCTAGTCTTGTCTGTCTAGTCTTGTCTGTCTAGTATTGTCTGTCTAGTCTTGTCTGTCTAGTCTTGTCTGTCTAGTCTTGTCTGTCTAGTCTTGTCTGTCTAGTCTTGTCTGTCTAGTCTTGTCTGTCTAGTCTTGTCTGTCTAGTCTTTTCTGTCTAGTCTTGTCTGTCTAGTCTTGTCAGTCTAGTCTTGTCTGTCTAGTCTTGTCTGTCTAGTCTTGTCTGTCTAGTCTTGTCTGTCTAGTCTTGTCTGTCTAGTCTTGTCTGTCTAGTCTTGTCTGTCTAGTCTTGTCTGTCTAGTCATGTCTGTCTAGTCTTGTCTGTCTAGTCTTGTCTGTCTAGTCTTGTCTGTCTAGTCTTGTCTGTCTAGTCTTGTCTGTCTAGTCTTGTCTGTCTAGTCTTGTCTGTCTAGTCTTGTCTGTCTAGTCTTGTCAGTCTAGTCTTGTCTGTCTAGTCTTGTCTGTCTAGTCTTGTCTGTCTAGTCTTGTCTGTCTAGTCTTGTCTGTCTAGTCTTGTCTGTCTAGTCTTGTCTGTCTAGTCTTGTCTGTCTAGTCTTGTCTGTCTAGTCTTGTCTGTCTAGTCTTGTCTGTCTAGTCTTTTCTGTCTAGTCTTCTCTGTCTAGTCTTGTCTGTCTGGTCTTGTCCGTCTAGTCTTGTCTGTCTAGTCTTGTCTGTCTAGTCTTGTCTGTCTAGTCTTGTCTGTCTAATCTTGTCTGTCTAGTCTTGTCTGTCTAGTCTTGTCTGTCTAGTCTTATCTGTCTAGTCTTGTCTGTCTAGTCTTGTCTGTCTAGTCTTGTCTGTCTAGTCTTGTCTGTCTATTCTTGTCTGTCTAGTCTTGTCTGTCCAGTCTTGTCTGTCTCGTCTTGTCTGTCTAGTCTTGTCTGTCTAGTCTTGTATGTCTAGTCTTGTCTGTCTAGTCTTGTCTGTCTAGTCTGTTTGGGCTTGTCTGTCTAGTCTTGTCTGTCTTGTCTTGTCTGTCTAGTCTTGTCTGTCTAGACACTTTGGTTTCTCGCCACGTGGCGGAAACATATTGTTGAGAGAAAGGTTGGCTATCACCTTCGAACGCTTGGCGCCCTCTTGTAGCGAGAAGCCCCACCGCGGCGCGCACGGCTGCGGTGGCCGTTCAAATCCGTGCGAACTCTGCATCCGAAATGGAACTGCAGAATAATGAGAACCCGAACTCTCCAAATACGGGCAATCTTGATAATCAAGTGACGGTAGCTCCGCCCCGGTTCCTGATTTTCAAAAAAAATAATGGAACGAGCTTCGATAAAGTTAATCCTTTCAAAATAAGTAAGAGTTTATATAGCATAATTGGAGAATGCAACAATATTAAGAAAATTAAAGAAGGACTGCTAGTAGAAACCAAATCTTCCAAGCAATCACAGAGACTTATGTCTATAAAAGAATTTTGCGAATTTGAAGTTGAGATAGTTCCACATAGGACATTAAACTATTGCAAAGGTATAATCTTTTGTTGGGACCTCCTCGACCTTTCTGAGGAAGAAATCCTACTAGAGTTGAAAGAGAAGAATGTTTGTGAAGTCAAAAGAATTAGGAGTAAGAGGGATGGCGAACTAAAGTGTACCCCCTCATTGATTTTAACATTCAATACCCCGATTCTTCCTAAAAAGATAAAGGTGACGTTTTATAATCTTGAAGTCCGAGAGTTTATCCCAAACCCTATAAGATGCTATCGTTGTCAAAAGTATGGTCATAGCTCCGCTCGATGTTCAAGCGAAGCTGTTTGTTTCTGCGGAAAGCTACCACACAAAGGATCTCCCTGTGAAACTCCCAAGTGTGTCAATTGCGAAGGAGAGCATCCTGCAAACTCAAGGGACTGTCCCAAATATAAAGAAGAGTTTGCAATTCAGAAACTAATAACTCAAGAGAAGTTGTCTTACTACGAAGCAAGAAGAAAGGTGACCGTCACTGCCCGGTAGGGAAAGTCACATACGCGAAAGCGACAGCTGTAACCAAACCTCAACTACCTGATGTTAAAGAACTTGCTGATCATGAGCTCCTTAAAGGAGCTGGTTGCCGCTCAACTTAGACAGGCAACACATCAAACAACTGCAGACTCCGAAGCCGTCAGGACGCAGGTGCAGAAATCGACGGAACCGGATACTTCTCCCTGGCGCTACACCGAAGCGACTGGCATTTCCGCCAACCCGAGTTTCAAAACCCCTAAGTTAGCTGAGACAGAAAAAAGAAAACGAGGCGCGCTCCCATATCATTCCCCTATAATCTCGGAAGAGAGCTCTGAGACGGAACCCGGAACTAAGAACCCAGGGGCTAAGAAAAAGGGCACAGGATGGGAAAGAGAATGAGGAAGACTTCGTAATAAACCACCTCCATCTGACAAGCAGCATTAAATGGTCATTCAATACCCATTCTATGACATTTTATGGTATCAGTGTACCTTATCTCTCTGAGGGTATACTTTGCAATACAATTGTACCCAATATGTTTATCGATTTGTTTACGCTATTGTCATGTGTCGAATCATTATTTTATGGGATTGCGATTTATTTCGCAGCTTATCTACGATTTGCCACTCTGTTTCAACGAACTGCATATTTATATAGTTTTAAAGTTACGTCTTATCCCTGTAAGGATATGGATTGTAGTCTATATAATTGTTTTAACTTGTATGCCAATGTATATATCTTCTGCGATATTTTTAAGCCATGGCAGGCATTACAAATGATCACAACATCAGATGCCTACAGGTCAATCTAGGTAAATGTAAGGCAGCAACAGCGGCCCTTGTGGATAAGATCGAAAGGGACGGAATTCAAATCGCTTTTCTTCAAGAGCCACACGTCTTTCGTGGACAACTCCTAGGCTTTCCGGCCCACTATAAAATTTTGCACTCCCGAAAGCAAAATGAATCAACCATTAAAGCCGCTTTAGTGATAACCGACTCACGGATGACCGCTATGCTTAATCCGGATTTCTCCAACTGCTTGATGACAGTTGCCCAAGTTCTCTGCGGCATGTTGAATCTACACGTTATCTCTGTCTATTTACCTCCACAAATGAGGCCGGTGGAACAGGATAGATTCGAAGATAGGGCTAGACGCCCTCAATAAAATAATTATTGAGGTTAGTTCCAAGTCTGACGTATTACTCGCCGGTGACTTCAATGCAAAATCTTTTTCGTGGGGTAGCGCCTTGGAGGACAAAAGAGGCAGATCTCTTGAAAAGTTATTTTCGGACAATAACCTGACCATACTGAACATTGGATCGGAACCTACCTTTATCGGACACAATGGACAGAGCGTCATCGATCTTACCCTTGCCACCTCCACCTTGAGATGGATGATTTTTGATTGGCACCTTCCGGATGATAGTAGTTTGTCAGATCATCGCTATATCAGTTGGTCTATTGGAAATGAAACCGAGCTTCCGGAAGTCCATCGTGGTTTCTGTACTAGAAAGGGGGATTGGGCAGAATTTAGCAATAAATTCCTGCTCTATCTACAAGACATTACTCCGCAGCTACACGATTGTTTCAGCACCGAGCATATTTCATTATTTGCAACTAGATTGAATCAGGCTATGATGTGTGCTGCGCGTGACACTTTTCCAGCAAGGAAATGTTTCCGAAATTCTGTTCCCTGGTGGACACCAGAGCTTACTGCCCTGCGCAAAGAGACTAACAGGCTACGTCGGAAATACCAAAAAAGTAGAGGTGAACTTAGATTATCTAACAAATTAATCTACAACACCAAGGCAAGAGAGTATAAGGATGCAATTTTGGAATCGAAGAAACAAAAGTGGAGAGATTTCTGTACACAGTCTTCAATTGGAAATCCATGGGGTCCCGTTTTTAAAATACTAAGGAGGAGAAAAACATCCACAAGCTACCTGAGTAGCCTTAAGGTTGGGGGTAGATCTTTGGATATCTTTGACACCTCTCGACAACTCCTAGATACATTCTTTCCAGAGGACGATGAAGACGACTCTGAATTACACACTCGAATTACACACTCGTCAGAGCACGGGCGGAAGTCGATAGAGGTGGACCTGATGACACGCAGTTCACCTTTTCTGAAATAGAACGCATCATACGCGGGATGAGCCCGAAGAAGGCGCCTGGTCTGGACGGCATATCAGACATAGTGTTGGCTGCCTTTTATTCGACACCAAACACATTCATTACTTTGTACAGCGAGTGCCTAAAAAAGTCCATATTCCCATCTTGTTGGAAAGAGCAACTCATCAAAATCATCCCAAAACCCAACAAACCGGCACTATCCACGAAGGACTTCAGACCCATAAGTTTACTTCCTGCTGCCGGAAAGGTGCTAGATTCTTTACTCATCTCGAGAATCGAACATCACTTCTACCGGCACAAGCTGATTAACCAAAACCAATTTGGCTTTAGAAAAGGGGCTGGAACAGTTCAGGCTATTTGTGAAGCGGTAAGGTTCATACGTGAGTCGGTAAGATCTGAGTATTATTGTTCTGCAATAGCCTTAGACATTAGTGGGGCATTTGATAACGCCTGGTGGTAGCTTATTATCTGCAGGCTAATAGAGAAAGGTTGTCCTAACAATCTCATCAAATTAGCCAGGAGCTACTTTTCAGAACGCAAGGCCATTATCAGCGAACCAGGTTTGTACGTTGAGAAAAGAATTAGCAAAGGATGTCCACAGGGTTCTAAATCAGGTCCTGGTTTTTGGAATATTTTGTATGGATTGTCTCGCAAAACTCGCAGCAAGCAATGATAATCTGCCAATTGCATACGACAAATTGCCTAAACAGGCGCTGAAATCTGATTCCAAGGGACATTTCGAGAAACTCTGGCAGGACAGATGGAATGCAGCTACAACAGGCTTGTGGACTAAGCTGTTTATACCATCAATAAAGGTTTGGTGCAGCTTAAACGTCAGTCTATCCCACCATGCAATTCAAATTATAACAGGGCATGGCAACTTCAAGGCATATCTCCACAGATTTGGTAAAAGAGATTCTCCTCTCTGCGAGTGTGGGGAAAACGACGATTCGGCACACGTGATATTTTCCTGTCCCGATACAGAACTATGGAGACGATCCTTAGTGACAGAAATGCAACAGCATGGACTGACGTGGCCCGATAATGAGAATGATTTAAGTAGAGTAGATAAACCCAAAAAGTGGTGGTACATGTTCGATAAACACGCCAAGAAATTGTCCAGATTGGACCACGACAGTCAGTTCAGGTGTTAACAATTTGGGTCAAGAGACGCTTCTGTAAATAGTAGAAATCGTTACAACCAGCATTGTGTCGTATTTGACGGAATGCTGGCTTTCATATGCTTGCATATGAAAAAACAACAAAATAGGCTGTCTAGTCTTGTCTATCTAGTCTTGTCTGTCTAGTCCTGTCTGTCTAGTCTTGTCTGTCTAGTCTTGTCTGTCTAGTCTTGTCTGTCTAGTCTTGTCTGTCTAGTCTTGTCTGTCTAGTCTTGTCTGTCTAGTCTTGTCTGTCTAGTCTTGTCTGTCTAGTCTTGTCTGTCTAGTCTTGTCTGTCTAGTCTTGTCTGTCTAGTCTTGTCTGTCTAGTCTTGTCTGTCTAGTCTTGTCTGTCTAGTCTTGTCTGTCTAGTCTTGTCTGTCTAGTCTTGTCTGTCTAGTCTTGTCTGTCTAGTCTTGTCTGTCTAGTCTTGTCTGTCTAGTCTTGTCTGTCTAGTCTTGTCTGTCTAGTCTTGTCTGTCTAGTCTTGTCTGTCTAGTCTTGTCTGTCTAGTCTTGTCTGTCTAGTCTTGTCTGTCTAGTCTTGTCTGTCTAGTCTTGTCTGTCTAGTCTTGTCTGTCTAGTCTTGTCTGTCTAGTCTTGTCTGTCTAGTCTTGTCTGTCTAGTCTTGTCTGTCTAGTCTTGTCTGTCTAGTCTTGTCTGTCTAGTCTTGTCTGTCTAGTCTTGTCTGTCTAGTCTTGTCTGTCTAGTCTTGTCTGTCTAGTCTTGTCTGTCTAGTCTTGTCTGTCTAGTCTTGTCTGTCTAGTCTTGTCTGTCTAGTCTTGTCTGTCTAGTCTTGTCTGTCTAGTCTTGTCTGTCTAGTCTTGTCTGTCTAGTCTTGTCTGTCTAGTCTTGTCTGTCTAGTCTTGTCTGTCTAGTCTTGTCTGTCTAGTCTTGTCTGTCTAGTCTTGTCTGTCTAGTCTTGTCTGTCTAGTCTTGTCTGTCTAGTCTTGTCTGTCTAGTCTTGTCTGTCTAGTCTTGTCTGTCTAGTCTTGTCTGTCTAGTCTTGTCTGTCTAGTCTTGTCTGTCTAGTCTTGTCTGTCTAGTCTTGTCTGTCTAGTCTTGTCTGTCTAGTCTTGTCTGTCTAGTCTTGTCTGTCTAGTCTTGTCCGTCTAGTCTTGTCTGTCTAGTCTTGTCTGTCTAGTCTTGTCTGTCTAGTCTTGTCTGTCTAGTCTTGTCTGTCTAGACTTGTCTGTCTAGTCTTGTCTGTCTAGTCTTGTCTGTCTAGTCTTGTCTGTCTAGTCTTGTCTGTCTAGTCTTGTCTGTCTAGTCTTGTTTGTCTAGTCTTGTCTGTCTAGTCTTGTCTGTCTAGTCTTGTCTGTCTAGTCTTGTCTGTCTAGTCTTGTCTGTCTAGTCTTGTCTGTCTAGTCTTGTCTGTCTAGTCTTGTCTGTCTAGTCTTGTCTGTCTAGTCTTGTCTGTCTAGTCTTGTCAGTCTAGTCTTGTCTGTCTAGTCTTGTCTGTTTAGTCTTGTCTGTCTAGTCTTGTCTGTCTAGTCTTGTCTGTCTAGTCTTGTCTGTCTAGTCTTGTCTGTCTAATCTTGTCTGTCTAGTCTTGTCTGTCTAGTATTGTCTGTCTAGTCTTGTCTGTCTAGTCTTGTCTGTCTAGTCTTGTCTGTCTAGTCTTGTCTGTCTAGTCTTGTCTCTTGTCATAGATGATAGCAGAGCTATTGGTCTGTAGTTATTTAGGAGTGTTTTTTCTCCTCGTTTATGTATTGGACAGATTTTAGCATTATTCAAAATTTCAGGAAACTCTTCCAATTCAAAGGACTGGTTAACAATATAAGTTAAACACCCCAGACTCATGTACGACCAACAAGACAAACAAACAACCGAACCGAAGCACCGCACACAACGCGCATGACCCGAAGCCAGACAGCTATATGTAGTCGCATCGCACGAACGAGCTCTCCCCAACATCCGACTCCATGGCGAAATAATCAAACCTCAACCCTCCGCCACCTATCTGGGCACCATCCTCCACAAATCTCTCTGTCAACCTTCCAACACCTCCCGCTGCATCAACCTAATGCGCAAACGCTTTTGTCTTCTATACTGCCTCCGTAGTCGCCTCGGCGGCTGCTCCCCCAAATTCCTCCTCTTCACCTACAAAACCTTCGTAAGACCAATCCTCGACTACCAAGTCTGCGCTCTTTCCCTCAGCCATGAATCCCACCTTCGCCGACTTCTGTCTTTCGAAAGATCCCGCCTCCGCCGTATATTCCGCCGGCCCCCCAATTTTCCATCCTCCCTCCTGCCCGAAATCTCCAACATGGTACCATTCGACGTCAGCCTCTCCCGACTGCAAGGTCGCCTTTCCGCAAAAATTATATCCAATCAACCCCCAGTTCTCTCCATCTTCCAAACACCCCCTGTCACGATTCGCCACAAAATCCCCAAACGCAAGATCCCCATCCCCTACCTCAAACTCCTATATCATTGCACCACCGAACTCCCACCCGAGCTATCTTCCATCCTCAACTCTGCTCCCGCTGCATTCAAATAAATGACCATTCAAACCCAAGAAATTTATTAAAAAAAAAAAAGTTTAAAAATTTTATTAAAAAAAAAAAATTAAAAAATTTTAGTAACAATAAATAAATAGAAAAAAAAATAATAAGCTTAAAAAAAAAAAAAAAATATTAAGCATCCTCGAACTCCGCACACAACCCCCCCCCCCCCCCCCCCTCACCGAACCTGCACGTCGCGCGACACTATGCATCAACAACGCCCAACAACAACGCCACATCAACATCGCCACAACGTCCTGTCGTCATCTAAATCCACACCCAGGCTGAAAAGGGTCATCCCCTACAACAGCCCTCCCCCTTCGGGGGAAAAAAACATGATTATCGATCGATCGAACGAGCTCTCAGTATGCGTCTAACGGTTGACCCGCACGGACGCATATATCTCTTGAGAATGGCGAATGTTAGTTCGTCGAAACGTCGAGAACCTGGTTCTTTTCAGAGCCAAGCCTCAGCATCAACGCGGAATCCCCGAGAAAACAATACAACATACATATATATATATATATATATATATATATATATATATATATATATATATATATATATATATATATAGCCGAGCGCTAAACAACTGGTAAAGATATTTAAAAGGTACGGCATTAGTTCTCTCTCTCCCTTTTGTAGGAAGGCAGGAACTAGTTCGTCCACACTAGGGGCCTTAAAAGACCGGAAAGTGCCGAGAGCCCATCTGATTCGGTTTTCCGTACAGATGGACGCTGCCCTCCTCCAGTCAGCCCAACTTTGTTTCCGGGGTTGCATAAAGCCTTCGGTCTCCTTGTATCCTCTACATCCCGGAAATTGGATTTCTTGTAGGAGGAGAGCTCTTTGCTCTTCATACTCCGTGAAGGTCCCATCTCGTCTCTTGAGAGTGGTTGTCTTTTCCACTATATCCTTTGCTAGTGCTTTGTGCAGTCTAGCTGCCACCAGGGTGGATTCTATGTTTTCCCAGAAGGTCCTAAAGTTTTTCCTTTTTGCCCTTCTGATTTCTTTGTTGTAGGTGGTCAGCACCTCGGAGTATTCTAGCCAATTTTCGTATTGCTCGGCTTTGTTGAAAAGCCTGCGTACTTTTTCTCTTAATGTAGACAAATTTTTGTTCCACTATTTTTCATCCTTATGCTCCTTCACGGTTTTTATCGGGCAGCTGGATTCAAATGCCGTGGTGATTGCTACATTTATTTCTCCTACAGCCTGCTCCAACAAGGTGTAGTGTTTGATACTACCCCGCACTGTCACCTGTTCTAGGTTTTCTTTTAGTTGGGAACTAAACATAGGCCACACAGTTTGTCTGGGGTTTCGAATGGGGGTGTTTTCCTCAGTCGCTCCTTCCTGCTCAAACTCTATGATCCTATGATTTAGCATTGAGGGTTCACTTAAGACTCTCCACTTTTTAAAAAGATTACATACGTTAGCGTTACCTACCGTAATATCCAGTACCTCATTTCTGGCCTTAATGACAAAAGTTTTTGTGTTCCGGACGTTATAAACAATTAAGTTAAACCTCCTTAATGAGGTATTCTAAAAGGTACTCACTTCCCTTATTAGTGTCCGTGCTGCCTCACATCTCGTTGTGGGCGTTCGCGTCACATCTTAAGATGAGTGGCAGCCTTCTCCTAATACAGTACTCGACCAGCCTTTGTACCTCCATGGGTGTTATGCTGTTACCATCGCCAGGGAAATATGCTGATGCGATCACTACTTCGCGGTGGAGGCCCTAGGTATTGATGAGGACTTGTATCGGAACTAAGTCCCGCGTTAAGAATTCTGAAAGACATAAAAAATTAAATTTGAAAAGTTTTAATAACATCCACTTTGGGACAGCTTTTCAAATTAAATCAAGGGAGGGACACGGAAATCTTCTGTTACTCTTTAGCACACAGCGCTCTAGATGCATTGTGTGAGCCTTTCGCTACGTCAAAGCAAGTAACGAGAAAGGTCAAGACCTAATATGTCAGGGGCTGAAGGCCATAGGTTTATGTACTAGTAAAGTAACATAAGAAAGTTGTAATTTGTGTAACCTCACTCCTTAGGTAAAACGAGAAACCTCACCTTTGTTGGCGAGTTCTTCAGCAGTTCCTCGTCTCCGGACCAATTGTAGTATCGTGTACAAACCAAACAAAGGAATCGTATATCATGCATACGTCGGAAAATTGGACAACAATCGTGTCTCTTTATCTAACGTTGCACACAAAGTGGATGTTATTAAAACTTTTCAAATTTGAGTAGGCATTGTCTGTGCGACTGTTATAAATAGTTGTCAATTAGAATATTATTATGTGCTTCCGTACTAATTGAATCATTCCCTTATTATGGATGATTGTGTGTTGTATTTCCGCAAGCTTTGCATGGGTCCCGTGTGCAACGTTAGATAAAGAGATGTCACTGGACATCACACCAACCCTCACCACCTTGACGGTGGTGGCGTAGCTGGTGCTCGGTTCAGAAGCCTTG
Source organism: Phosphuga atrata (assembly GCA_944588485.1). Classification (NCBI taxonomy): domain Eukaryota; kingdom Metazoa; phylum Arthropoda; class Insecta; order Coleoptera; family Silphidae; genus Phosphuga; species Phosphuga atrata. The sequence goes on from OX155909.1 coordinate 4,554,132, forward strand.
TGAGGGCAGCTGGGCTGGCTGACCACTCCCATTGCTCCAGTTTGGATGTTCCCTTCTGTCTCTTAGCTGCCTTGTCTTGGGGCGTGATAGAATCAGCCCCTCTTTTGGCAGCTTCTTGTGTGTGTGGTGTAGAGTAGGGAAAGATCCTATGTTCTAAAACCGCCTCCGCCTCTGACCTTGACCTTGACCTTGTAACTTCCGGTTCCTACTTCCGGTTTCCGGTTTCGACTTCCGGTTTCGACTTCCGGTTTCGACTTCCGGTCGCGACTTCCGGTTTCGACTTCCTGCTTCCGGTTTCGACTTCCGGCCGCCATTTTTGGAACTTCCAGATGCGCGGGAAAATTAGAAAAATAGACGCGAGGCGGGGAAATTCAAAAATAGATCCTGTTAAGACAAATGAGGTGTGAAGTTGGTTGCATACATCAACGGGACTAAATACATGAGACTAGACAGACGAGGCTAGAGCCATGGGACTAAATACATGAGACTAGATAGACGAGGCTAGATACATGAGACTAGATATATGAAACTAGATACATGGAGCCAGACAGACGAAGCTAAATACATGAGACTAGACAGACGGGGCTAGATACATGAGACTAGATAGACGGGGCTAGATACATGAGGCTAGACTAGACGGACTAGACTAAACCATTTTAAACCTATTGATGAGAAAAATCAAATCTGGTGTCAGAACGGCTCTAGCATGTGCCTTAAGCGAGATACCGCCCGACCGCCTACCCCACAGTTGATGACGTCATCCGCCGCGGCAGATATTGCTAAACTAATTACCTCGATGCTGATTGGCTGATTAACGAATAAATAATAACAGTTGACCTTTTCCCTCAATTTATATGTAATGGACAAGACTGGACAGACAAGACTAGACAGACAAGACTAGACGAGACTAGTTAGATGAGCTAGACAGATGGGGGCTAAATACATGAGATTAGACAGACCAAGCTAAATACATGAAACTAGATTAGACTGAACTAAAATATATAAGGGATTGTTTAATTTAAATAAAATATATTTTCGATTGATTTTCTTATAATTGTTAATAATGTTTATATAATTACTTTCATTTTGTTATCTACGTTTTATTTTGATTTACGGCTTGTTGATTAGACGCAACCGGATGTTTGTCAGTCAAAACACCAGGCAAGAATAGAGGGACTAGACTAGACAGACTAGATTAGACAGACAAGCGGAGAAAATTCAAAATGAGTTGCGGATGGGTAGCGGACAATCCTGTATGCATACATAATTGATTGCAAACATATTACGGATTGATTCAAATGAGATTATTGGTTTTAGGCCGGACAAGATCGGACAATACCGAACAAGGTCGAACAAGAACGGACAAGACTATACAGACCTTATATTTATCCGAATAATTTCCTATGAGTAAGCGAAATTTCTTATACTTGTCTGTCAACCAGATCGTTTTTTTTTTTTTTTTATATAAATACAATTTCTGGCTGAGTTCAATTTTCTGGCATCCACTTTTCATCTACTTGCATCCACTTTTCATTTACTTGCATCCACTTTTCATTTACTTGTATCCACTTTTTATCACGCCAAACAGGGTGTGAGGTCTATGTGGCCCCACGCCAAACAGGGTGTGAGGTCTATGTAACCCCACGCTAAACAGGGTGTTTCAAACCTCACACCCTGTTTAGCGTGATGAAAAGTGGATACACATCTTGCCTGGTGTTATGACTGACAAACGTCCGGTTGCGTCTAATCAACAAGCCGTAAATCAAAATAAAAGGTAGATAACAAAATGAAAGTAATAATATAAACGTTATTAACAATTATAAGAAAAACAATCGAAAATATAAATTGAGGGAAAAGGTCAACTGTAATTATTTATTCGTTAATCAGCCAATCAGCATCGAGGTAATTAGTTTAGCAATATCTGCCGCGGCGGATGACGTCCTCAACTGTGGGGTAGGCGGTCGGGCGGTATCTCGCTTAAGGCACATGCTAGAGCCGTTCTGACACCAGATTTGATTTTTCTCATCAAATGGTTTAAAATGGTTTAGTCTAGTCCGTCTAGTCTAGCCTTATGTATCTAGCCCCGTCTATCTAGTCTCATGTATCTAGCCCCGTCTGTCTAGTCTCATGTATTTAGCTTCGTCTGTCTGGCTCCATGTATCTAGTTTCATATATCTAGTCTCATGTATCTAGCCTCGTCTATTTAGTCTCATGTATTTAGTCCCATGGCTCTAGCCTCGTCTGTCTAGTCTCATGTATTTAGTCCCGTTGATGTATGCAACCAACTTCACACCTCATTTGTCTTAACAGGATCTAATTTTGAATTTCCCCGCCTCGCGTCTATTTTTTTAATTTTCCCGCGCATCTGGAAGTTCCGAAAATGGCGGCCGGAAGTCGAAACCGGAAACAGGAAGTCGAAACCGGAAGTCGCGACCGGAGGTAGAAACAGGAAGTCGAAACCGGAAGTCGAAACCGGAAACCGGAAGCCGAAACCGGAATTCGAAACCGGAAGTTCCAAGGTCAAGGTCAAGGTCAGAGGCGGAGGCGGTTTTAGAACATAGGATCTTTCCCTACTGTGTAGGTCAAACCTTTCACGGTACTGCCCTCTTCTTAGCTTCCTCGGGTTGTAGCCCGTCTGCTAAGAAGCGCAGATACCATCTCACCCCGGTCGAGTCTGCCTGGACTACCTCGGGGTGGCAAGGGATGTGCCCATCTCGTCTTCTTCTTACCTACCTTGGGCTTTGTCTCGTCTTGCTCAGTCGCGGGCTTGGTGGGAGCAACGATGTTACTTGTCACCTTGCCCTGACTCTTAGAAGCCGCTTTGGGAGCGGGTCTCCCTTGGCTTACTGGTTTGGTGGTAGTAACGGTGTTATTGACCATCTTGCCTTTGCCTTTTGGCGACAGTCTGGGAGTGGGTCTGTCTCGACTGGTGCCCTCACTCGGATCGTGGAGCTCATGCTCCATCTGATCCTCCAGTTCTGTGGCGGTTAAGTCCCGCACACACGGATTAAATGTTTGTTTAGTTAGTTAGTTTTAGTTTGTTATTTTTTCTTCATTTACATACCACCAGTCGCAAGGGAACTAAAGGTCCGCCACGTCAGAGCCCCGCTTGCTGTGGTAAGGCTAGGTCGCTAGGTATCAGAACTTCAAAACCCAAGGTGTCATGCGACCCGTGCCGGAGGGACTGGTTGATGGCCAAGGGCAACCGGCCATCGCTTCTAACTAAGCCCTCACACCGCAACAAGATGACTTCCAGAGTGAGGGGGCCGGCCTACTTACAGGCCACTGTCCTCTAGGAGAACATCTGCACAAAATCGGGATCTGGAGAGATGAACCACTGTGCAGACAATGATATGAAAGAGGGTCTATGAAGAGGAGAAAACTGCCTCTCATATAATCTTCCATTGTGAAGCAATTGCACGTAGGAGACACGAGCTTAGCATTACAGCAAATGAGATCCCCTTTGAAAAACATGGCGCATAGACACCTAGAACTAACACAGGGGATGGATCTATTCGCATGAACAAAACATTGTAAGGAAATACAATAAGCCACAAGGCCGCAGTGTTTTTAGGGCTTACAACCCTTTACCCACATTGGTTGCAAAAAAAAATTACAAAGTAAGCTGAACTGTACTGATTGAGGCAACATACTTATGAACCGGTAATGGTATGAACCGGTTAAGGTCTGCAATATACATTGTTTATTAGGTTTGGACCAATAGATGATTTCTGATTTGGAATAATATTAGATTTGATTAATAGATTTATATCGATCGAATATACGATGAAAGTTTACACTTTCTGGTTATAATGTAGTCAACTCTTCCAGAGTTTAATAGCTTTTTGTAAAATGTGTATGCTTTTAATGGATAATAACAGGTATAAGTTAATTTCTGAAAAAAACAATTAATAACTGTAAACAAGATATCGTATGCGTACAAGGAAAACCCTGTAAGTCCAAAATTATTAGTTTAAAAAAAACGCGTTTGGACATTTAATAGTAAATGTAAAATCTATTTTTATATTTCACTTTATTAAATAATTTTATTTGAACTGAGATGACACTTTTAAAGGATAATACAAAATAACACTAACTTTGGTAAAGTGAAAAAGATATTTTTTAATGATATTAACAATAAATTTCTTAAAACTTTCTCGTTGTTGAAGTTTATGATGAGAACTAAAGTTCATAATCTGAATCGTCCGTAGCAGAATCTTCAATGGAAGGTTCAGGCACAGAATGTTTCACAGTATTAGAGGTAGGAAGGTTATAGTACAATCCATGGAATTCCTCAGGTATAACCGGGGGTATAGCTGACGTGGAGCGACACAATTTTTGAAGATCTATTTTCTTCTTGATGCTAATTGGTAGTGAGTAGATATACTAGGGGGGTTCTAGCTCACTTCAACTTTTCCAGTCCAAACTCTTGCGCCATTTTGGCTCCGGGGGGCGACATATGGGGGCTCCGACGGGGGCTTCGACGGGGGCTCCGATGGTGACTTCGACGGGGGCTTTGATGGGGGCTCCGACGGGGGGCTGGGGGGCGCCTTCAGATGGAGCCTCCGGGAGGCCTATAGCTGGGCTGACAAGGGGTGGACGACCCCCACAGCCGAGCCCTTTTGGTAGACGGGGGCTCCGGCACCGAGGAGGGGGCTCCGACGGGGGCGCAATGACGGGAGGCCTATGGCAGCGAGGGGTGGGGGGTTAAAATGTCAAGGGGATGGACGAGCCCCACGAACACAGCTATGGCGACGAGGGGGCTATCAAGGGGTGGACGACCCCCACGAACACGGCTGAGACCTTTTGGCGGACGGGGGCACCAGGGGCTTGCATGTAAAAATATAATTTGTTAACTTGACATTTCGCAATTGCGCCTGGGGGTGATGACTCATATCACGTTAATTAAAGGTGATAAAAAATATAATTTATGATCTTAACATTTATCAAATTTTAATTAAAGGTAATAAAAAATATAATTTATGATGCTGACATTTAACAAATTTTAATTAGAGGTAATAATTATTATAATTTATGATCTTGACATTTAACAAATTTTAATTAAAGATAATAAAAAATATAATTTATGGCCTTGACATTTAGCAAATTTTAATTAAAGGTACTAAAAAATATAATTTATGATCTTGACATTTAACAAATTTTAATTAAAGGTAATAAAAAATATAATTTATAACCTTGATATTTAACAAATTTTAATTAAAGGTAATAAAAAATATAATTTATGATCTTGACATTTAACAAATTTTAATTAAAGGTAAAAAAAATATAATTTATGACCTTGACATTTAGAAAATTTTAATTAAAGGTAATAAAAATATAATTTATGATCTTGACATTTAGCAAATTTTAATTAAAGGTAATAAAAATTAAAATTTATGATCTTGACATTTAACAAATTTTAATTAAAGGTAATAAAAAATAAAATTTATGATCTTGACATTTAGCAAATTTTAATTAAAGGTAATAAAAAATATAATTTATGAACTTGACATTTCACAATGATAATTATTATTACCAACAAAAATATTTTACAATCACTTTAATTGAATTAAAAATACAATTCCTGATTGTGACATTTTGAATAAACAATTATTATAGAGTTAATTGAAGGTAACTAAATATTTTTCGAGTATATAAACCTCGATATGAGTTCGTTTTTAATCAATTTAAACAAAATTGGTGAAATTAAACCTTTTATTAAAATTAAAGATTTGGTAAAAGAGAAAAAGTATAAAGTAATGAGCAGTAAAAAAATAAAATCTAAATATGGTGAACCATTAACATGCGAACTTGAAAGTGGCGTCTTGATTTTACCACCCAGATTTTGTTATAGTGATATCAGAGATTTACAAAATTAAATATCCAAAGGACTGTGGATTTCAATCAAAGGGGAGGAAGAATACCCTACAATATTATTCCACAACACATATTAACCTGCGCAAGAGGATTGCTGATTTTGAGAGCAGATTGAAACTCATTAAACTGGATATTTTACATTTAGAAAATATGACTTTACTTTTAAACAAAATGTATTTATTAAAAATATAAACGTATTAATGTTAGTAGTTGTTATTTTTTATTTTACATCAAAAAATGTAAATTACACACAATTTTTGAAACGTATTATTACAAAAGAGGAATATCGAATATGAATCATAATTACTGGATTCTTAAACGGGGTATTTTACGTTTTAGAAAATATGAGTTTACTTTTAAACAAAATGTATTTAATAAAAATACATATTTTATATAAACCAATTTTATTAAAATATTTAAATAATTGATAACAATTTTGTATAGCAAGAAGATTGCAACTCTAGCTCAAAAAATTCGCCTAAAACCGGTTTCCATGGAAAAAAAGTTTAGTTTATAAAACAATTATAAAAAAAAATAATGAGTTAAACCTTTGAAGGTCTCTACAACATGTTTCATTAAATAAGCAAATCGTAAACACTCCATTAAAAATCATCTTTCCTTAGTTTATTTCAAATCGACAATTCAAATCTCGAAATGAAATTGATTTTTAATCAATTTGAGCAAAAATTTATAAAATTAAGGATATAGTAAAATCTAAATATGACTAGTCACTAACATGTGCAATTGAATATGTTGCATCGATTTTTATGATGTTGATATAAGAGAGATATAAAAAATGAAATATCTAAAGGGCTATGGATTTCAATCAAAGGGAAAGAAGAATACAAGAAGATGAAAGCATATTAAGCAGGGATTTTACATTTTTTAAACAAATAAATTGTCGTGGGAAATATATGGTATTTTAATTATATAATTTTCATACAAATGATATGCATTATATAAGACACATATAGGGAAACCCGGGGTAGAACGGGGTTCGGGGCGGAATGAAGTTCGACGTTTTTCAGTGTCAAGGAGGCGCTGCCAGCGAGCGGCAATAAGTAAAACTAGAACAACCTGTTACCGCTCAACTACGGCAGCCATTTTAGTCTGGTTTTTTGAGCGTTCGTGCTTGAGATTTTCATTGTTTCATTTTTTACTAATGTATTATAACTTTTAATGATTTTATAGCTAAGGTAAGGTATAAATACTTGTTTACATTACAACTATAATTACTAAATGCTTGAAGTACGTTTAATTGTCTTTCGTTTCGTGTAGTTAAATGTTTGTTTACGTATCTTCCTCGAGTTACTGGAACTCCCTAACCTCAATCGTGTTCCCGGGGCGGAACGGGTGGGGCGAAATGGGGTACCTTATTCTTTCGATTTCAAATTTCAGATGGTTCGAAATTATAAGAAAAAAACAACTAGGCAATCATGGTCTATCGAGGAAATGAATAATGCTATCGAGATGGTTATTTCTGGCCAATCTGGGTATTTGAAGGCTTCGAACCAATTTGATGTTCCCCAGTCTACTCTGGAAAGATACGTTAAAAAAAGAAGGGAAAACCCCTACTATAAAATTGATAAAATGGCTGGGAAATTTAAAAACATATTTACAGAAGAGCAGGAACTTGAGCTCGTTAACTACTTAAAAACAATGGAGGCTAGATTATTCGGTTTAACAATGAAAGACTTGCGTAGTTTAGCTTATGAGTTGGCTATAAGAAATGGCATTGGTCATAGATTTCAAAATGGAATCGCAGGTCAAGATTGGGCCAATGGATTCCTTAAGCGACATCCTACTTTATCTGTTCGCAAACCGGAAGCAACATCTGGTGCAAGAGCTATGGGCTTTAATAAAGTAGCTGTAGATAATTTTTTTCTTTACTAACGATTTTAGTTGACAAGTTCAAACTAACGGCTTGTCAAATATTTAATTGCGATGAAACGGGTGTTTCAGTGAACCCCAAAAATCAATCAAAGATCATAGCTTGCAAGGGGAAACGTCAAGTCGGATCGTTAACATCCGCAGAAAGGGGCGAAACGGTAACCTGCCTTATTTGTATGTCGGCAAGCGGTAATTACATGCCCCCAATGCTTATTTTTCCTCGAAAGAAGAAGCAGAAAGGATTTGAATTAGGATTATCACCAGGAGCTTGGGCTGAGGTGCATAGCACTGGATGGATGACTGCTGAGATATTTCTCATATGGTTTCGAAAAATTGTGGAATTTTCTAAGGCATCAAAAGATTACCCGGTTCTTCTTATATTAGATGGCAATTCAACACATACCAAGAACCTTAAGGTTATAGACTACGCGAGGGAGAGTGGCGTTTCGTTGCTATGTCTACCACCACATTGCTCTGACAGGATTCATGTTTCTTTTATGAAGCCTTTAAGTCTTCATTACAGCAATGACCTTCGAAAATGGCTACGAAGCAACCCGGGGAAAGCCGTAACTCTATTTCAAATATCAACGCAATGAAAACAGCTATCAATGGTTTCAAAGCTACAGGAATATGGCCAACTGACCAATCCATATTCACCGACGCCGATTTTCTCCCAGCAAGCACAACTGACATCAGACTTGGTAGTCCTTCAAGTGAAGAGGTGACCGTATCTGGAGCCGAACAGTCAGAATTGCCTTCGTGTAGCACACCGGCTGACGAGAATTCAGCCAACTCTAATGATGACTCGCCGGCTAAGAAGATCCGATTTAATGAGTCAAGTCTTGCCACTCCTGGGTGCTCTTGGATGACAACATCTAACATGACCTCTTCATTTCATGTTTCACCTGAAATTCTTATGCCAATTCCAAAAGTTAAAGAAAGCTCGAAAAGGAAGAATCGGAAGAGGGAGAAGACCGCTGTCTTAACAGATTCCCCATACAAAAAAGAGTTAGAAGCCACTATTAAGGATAAAGACGGGAAAAAGTTAGCCAAATAAGAGAGAGCAAGAAAAAAACTATTTAAGAAAGAGAATAAAATTAAGAATGTAATAACCAAAGGAAAGTGCCTGAAGATAAGTGGAAAAAATAAGGAGCTGAAGAGAGAATAACCAAAGGAAAGTGCCTTTATGGGCACTTAAAACTAAATAAATAGAGCAAACTTCTATTTCTGCATTTTCACTAGTTTTATAAGATTTTATAATTACTTTTCCTTACCACCCCGTTCTGCCCCACTACCGGGGCAGAACGGGGCAAATGACATATTTTTCTATTTTTGAAAAAAAATATATTGTGTTTTTCTTTTCTTTCAATATCATTATATTTTTGAGATTATTACATTATAAACTGTTCATAGAAAAAATGTATTCTCTCTTAATTAACCCTTTCGTATTTTAAAAACGTATTTTCAACTTGGTACCCCGTTCTGCCCCGGGTTCCCCTACATTTATCAAACAAATGTGAAAATAACTTGAGTTCATTAATTCGATAGCATGTTGCTCGTTTAATTAAAAAACTAAGCAATTGACATGTTAAGTTTCAATATGAAAACAGATTGAGTAAATTTTTAAAGCAAAAACAACTCCAACTGATAAAATCCAGCATAAAATTGAATACCCTAGACTGAAACATATTTCTCATTAAAGTGCTTTCATGTTTGATTTCAAACTTTATGTTTCAGATTTTAATATGATTTCATGTTTGATTTCAGACTCTAGACGATTAAATTTCATCTTTTAAAATAATCCTCCCTAAAATTTGGCGTAGATTCATAAGAATTTTCTTGAAATCCTTATCCTCGTGTTTATTCTTGTTTATTTGTGCTTTTCAGCTCACATATTAACCCCTTTGCTATTCGCATTTTAAACAAGTATCATAGGACTCTTCTAGATATTGTTCAGACTCTAAACGATTAGATTTAATTGCATCAAATTTTCTTTTTACAGACTCTCGTGCTTTTATGAGCTTCAGTTTTATATCTTTATTCATAGTAAAGATTTTCTAATTCTACCTGAATACATAGGAATAAACACGAATAAACAAGAGGTTTTTCGTGTTGATACTTGTTTAAAATGCGAATGGCAAAGGGGTTTATATGTGAGATGAAAAGCACAAATAAACACGAATAAACACGAATAAACACGAATAAACAAGAATAAACACGAATAAACACGGATAAACAAGACGTTTATTCATGTTTATTCTTGTTTATTCGTGTTTATTCTTGTTTATTCGTGTTTATTTGTGTTTACTCTTGTTTATTTGTGTTTCATGTCACATATAAACCCCTTTGCTATTCGCATTTTAAACAAGTATCATAGGACTTCTAGATATAAGACTCCATGCCTATGATTTACAGCTGTATTACTTAGAATATCTAGATTTTCTACATTTCATCTTGTATACCACTTCCATTTTAACAATTAAATGAGTTTGGTGTATAAAAGTATATAAATATATACCTATAAAAATGAAGCATAGAAGAATATTAAACAGTCTCCAATCAATTGTTGAACGAAGCGGACGTTCGCTCCTAAATTTTCAGCCGCTATGAAATCTAAAATTGGAAAAAAGAAGACAAAGAAACAGCGTATTATTAAGATACCTAAACAAGGTGGTTTTCTACTGCTTGTATTGGCTGGTGTTGGCGCTTTAGCATCTTTATCCGGAGGAGTAGCAAATGTAGTTCGAACAATTAAAGAATCTAAAGCTGTAGAAGCTCAAATACAGGAATTGAAACGACATAACTTAGCAATGGAGTCTAAAAAAGTAAAAGGATTAAAAAAGAAACGCGGAAAAGGGTTATATTTAAAGCCATACGCACCAAAAAACTCTTAAATCAGCTGCCAAAACGAGCGCTTACAAATATGGAATTGGAAATGTACGTTGATAAATTTAAAATTCCATATTTTCGTGGTGTATTTGTGCGTGATATGCTACCAATTCGTATAAAACCAATTGAATGCGGTATTGTTAATTTAGATAGTCAAAAAAATGTTGGTAATCATTGGACAGCGTACATTAAAAATAATTCAAATATATTATATTTTGATAGTTTTGGAAATTTAAAACCACCAAAAGAACTTGTAAAATATTTCATGTCTTTAAATAACAGTGTTATTATTGATTATACTCGTAATAACTATCAATCATACAATTCTGAAATTTGTGGTCATTTGTGCTTACAGTTTTTATATAATTACAGCCAATTGTAATGTAAAATTCATTTCTTAATTTGCACTTAAAGAATGCATACATTTACAGAGTTGTTTGGAGAAAGGAACAGAGTTAAATGCGCATTACAATCCGCCAATTGACTTTGAAGGTAATTATTAATTAGGTTTAATTAATTTTGAAGCTTACAATGCTATTCCGAATATAGGTAAAGGATCAAATAAATTTTATATTGATAATAAAATTATTACATTTACAACAGGTTCATATGAACTCGCTGATATAAATAATTACATACAGAAGCATATTGCCCAAAATAAATTCAATATAGAATGTAATACAATTTCGAATAATAACACTCTTACCTTAGATTTCACGCGCGAGAATAGCATTGCAAGTCTTCTTGGATTTAAAAAGATTGTACTTAAAGAAAGTCCTGTATATGAGTCTAGTTTACCAGTTAATATTCTAAAGACAAACACAATACGAATTGAATTTAACATACGTACTGGTGCATAAAATAATAATAAACTTGTACACACCTTACATGAATTTTTCCCATCTGTACCCCCTGGATTTAAAATAATTGAAACCCCTAAGAATGCAATTTATATGCCTATTAATACAAAAATTATTAATAGTATAAGTAGGGAAAGATGATGCGTTCTAGACCCTCCTCCTTCTCAAACCTCCTCTGACCTTGACCCCTAACCTAACCTTGACCTTGACCCCTAACCTGACCTTGACCTGGGCACTTCGACTTCCGGTTTCGACTTCCGGCCGCCATTTTCGAAACTTCCAGATGCGCGGGAAAATTCAAAAAATAGACGCGAGGCGGGTAAATTCAAAATTAGATCCTGTTGAGACAAATGAGGTGTGAAGTTGGTTGCATACATCAACGGGACTAAATACACGAGACTAGACCGACGGGGGGACTAAATACATGAGACTAGACAGACGAAGCTAAATACATGAAACTAGATACATGGAACTAGATAGAAGAGGCTAGATACATGAGACTAGATACACGGAGCTAGATACATAAGACTAGATACATGGGGCTAGATACATGAGACTAGACAGACGGGGCTAGATGCATGAGACTAGTTAGAAAGAGACTAGAGAGACTGAACTAAAATCTATAAGGGATTGTTTAATTCAACTAAAATATATGTAAAACTTCTTAAACTTTAAAATATATAAGGGATTGTTTAATTTAACTTAATAATCTACGTTTTAATTTTGATTACTGCTCTGACTTGTTGATTAGGTTCGACTGGATGTTTGCTACTAATAACAACTTCCTGTTATCTTATCAGCGGTGTGCGAGTGTTAGTTTCCAAGAGAATGAAAGGTTGTAAAATAAAGAAAACTCCACATAAAATTTATGGTTTTATTAAATTCTAATAATAATACATTGAAATTTACATCAAAACATTTAAATACTTATATAAACATTTCTTAAATACATTACAATACATTTATAATAGTCGCTAATATGATTTATACATACAATGGTTCATTTTAATTAAATATTTAAATTAATTTTCGAACTATTCCCGACAAAGGGGTGTATTCAACGGCAGCTTCACACAAAATAAGGCAATAGGCTCGAGTGTTTGGTTTGGATGCTTGCGTAGCTTCAAATTCAATTTTTAAATCAACAGCAGATGATTTAATACTCTCATTTTGTTTAGATATATCAAACACAAAAAGAACATGATCCTTGAATTGAATCATATCTAATATCGGCTCATTTCTGCGTTCATAGTAACTGCTTTCGAAAGTGGCATACATGTAATAAAGTTGTGCATAATCACCACTGTCCATATAAAGATTTAAGCTTTCATATGGATATGAATCCAAGTTTAGGTCAATTTTCATATTTCGCAGCGATGCATTATCAAATTCGGACGCGTTTTTTACATGAGCAACTCTTCGCTCCTCTTGCAGTGCAATTATAACATATCGAGGCTTCTCCAGAGTTGTAGATGTTTTTACAGACCATATATCTCTGTCGGTATTTTTTAAAGCAGGTAGTTCATGCAACTCCCACCTACGAAACGGTATTAATATCGGCTTATCTTCTTCGAGTGTATCCAATACATTCAATCGAGCTTCGTCCTTGAGTTGGATATGGGGAATTCGCCAGTAAATTTGATCAATATTGAATCTTATATTTGCATCTCCTTTGTAGCAGTTCACGTCAGTTCTAGCTCGTAGTAGAATTAATTCCTGCTTTACATTAATTAAGATTTTTGTATAATCCTCAGCAAAACCCAATAAATATTTCAATGGAATTAAAGCATAGAACTTTCTGTTATTATCAAAGTATGTAACATTTGTAGCATTTTCAGCCCAGCCGCAAAGGTCGAGTATATGTTGATCTCGCTTGGTGTTGGAGAGTAATCCTTTTATCGTGCTTGTAATTCCTACATCTCGATTCTTATCTACTTCAACTCCATTCAATTCATAGCGAATTTCATCAAACAAAAACGCATAAGCGTTTTTCACAAGTTCAAAGTTATGTGAAGTTGCAGGTGGAATGAGTTTCGGAAAATTAACGGTTCCGCTTACATAAATATAACTTTCACTAGGATAAGTGTAAATATCCTGGTGTTGGATCCTAATACGAATCTCATCATTGTTTCTATAATTTTGAACTATAGGATAATACGTATGAAATTCACTCTTTGTAATAGTATCCTCATAGTCAACTTTGGAGAATATATCTATTTTATCCATACTATCGCCTTAACTTATATCCTAGAGATAATAGTTTATTTTTTAATATAGGTGTTAACTCTTTGCGATGTAAATGTCGAGTGGTAGAATTGTATGGGATCCTTAGTTCAATGGCGGTTTTGGGCGCGAGCCCGTCCTTCCGCCGTCGTTGGTTTTGTGTTCAGTTGTTGTTTTGTTTTTTCTGTTGTTGTCGTCTGTTTTTGTTTGTCCTTCGTTTTTTTTTTTTTTTTTTTTTTTTTTCTGTAAATTAGTTTTTCATTTCATTTCCTCCTTGGTTTCCTTCGGTGGGCTGTGTTGGGTTCTGCTTGGCTGCGGGTGGGTCTTGTTTTCTTAGCTGATTCTAGCTCCTTTGTCTTTCAGTCTTGATTTTATTTGTGCTGGTAGTTTTCTCTTTCTCTTCGTCTGGTTGCGCATCGGGCGGTTTCTTTTGGGGGCTTCGGTCGTATTTTTGGGGGTGGCATCGGTGGTCGTATTTTTTGGGGCGGCATCGGTGGTTATATTTTTGGGGGCGGCATCGGTGGTTGTATTTTTGGGGGCGGCGTCGGTGGTTGAATTTTTGGGGGCGGCGTCGGTGGTTGAATTTTTGGGGGCGGCGTCGGTGGTTGAATTTTTGGGGGCGGCGTCGGTGGTTGAATTTTTGGGGGCGGCGTCGGTGGTTGAATTTTTGGGGGCGGCATCGGTGGAATCCTCGGTGGTGGTTACGGTGGTCTTCTTGGCGGCGGAATCAGTGGGGTATTCGGCGGCGGTTTCGGTGGAATCTTCGGCGGCTTCGGTGAAATCTTTGGCGGCTTCGGTGAAATCTTTGGCGGCGGTTTCGGTGGTATCTTCGGCGGATTCGGTGAAATCTTCGGCGGCTTCGGTGAAATCTTCTGCGGCGGTATCTTCGGCGGTTTCGGTGGTATCTTCGGCGATACTATGGAGAGACTATGGTAGAATTGTCTGAAACAACCGCTCTCTCTCTCTCTCTCTCTCTCTCTCTCTCTCTCTCTCTCTCTCTCCCTGGTTTGTCCTCTCGAGTGTGTCGTGTTTTGTTAGAGCTAAAAAGTGTAAAAAAGTGCTGATTCAGTTATAAAATAATCTATAAACCTTGTGTAACTGCCATATAAGGGCAGTCCATGTGTTTCTGTAACATTTAGTCGTCTCTAAATGACTGATAAGTTTGAGTTTATAAATTAAGTTTAGGGTTAAAATTCTCCATGTGGAGATAACCTCATAGTGATAAAATAAAAACTAAAAGTGAAATAGAAATTATCGTTTAAGTTCATCCGTGAACGAAGTCTATTAGTGCAGTGGTAAAACTCTTGCTTTTAGATTCAGTGGTCGTCGGTTCGATTCGCGTCATATATAAAAGACTTTTCTCTTTGTACGAAGTTTTAATATTTAAAATATAATTCATAATTCATTCAGCAAACCCTGATAGGAATTTACGAGTGTGAAAATCAAATAGTTATTTAGCTATTTCTTGCTTGAGTTTCTAGCTTGAGACTTGTGATCTGTTTGGTTAACTTTTATGGACGCTATTTAGTGAAGGTCTGGTACCAGTAGCGTTGCAGCGCAAGTTGAACTGAAATCTGTCTATACACTGTAATGTCATTATTGGCAGACTTATGCTTTAAATGCAAAAAAACAGCCAGATCGGCTATCACATGTAATTCTTGCAAGAATTCTTTTCATCCTGGTTGTGCACGAGACTTCGTTAAGAACAAGCCATCGACGGATTGCTGCAGGAAACAATTTAACAAACTTCTGCCAAACGTGGATACAACGGTGAGTGGGTCGCGCTCGTCAAAAATGTCGAACGAAGAAGCTTCTCCTGCTATCCCAAGTGATTGGTCATCAAAATCACTAGATGAAAAGTTTACTCAGATAATGACAGCTATAGCAGCATCGGGTGAGAAAACTTCCTTAAGACTCGACCAAATTGAAAATAAAATGGAGTTACTTCGGCAGACTCAAGACACGCTTAATGATAAGGTATCTGTTATAATCGGGAATGTTGCTTCGAATACTTCGCGTATTTCTGAGCTCTATTTAAAAACAAATAACCTGGAAAATATGATATCATCTGTTGAAGGAAAGGATGGAACCTTAAGTTCGTCACTATCAGCTTTGGCCACGTCGGAACTAATGATCTCAGGAATTCCGGATGTTGTTAGTGAGAGGCTTGATCTTTCTGATATAGTGTCAAATGTTTTTGAGAAGTTGAAAATATCAGAGTTAAAAACTGATATTTTGAACATACGTAAGTTTGAAAATAAGAAAAAATCTATGGCCAGTGATAATAGTGGTAATGCTATTTTGCACTCATACATACTTAACCTTAAATCGGTTCAAGTTCGTGACTTCATCATCAATACCAAAAGAAAGCATAAAAACTTGCCCGTCAGCATGGTGTTTCCTACTATTGTTGAGAAATCTTTTCATGGAAATATTTTTGTAAATGAGTTTTTACACCCTAAGGTACATAAGCTGTTAATGAACACGAAAAATAATGCAAAGGTATTAAGGTTTAGGTATGTCTGGGTGCAAAATAGTCAAATTTTTGTTAAAAAGGACGATAACTCGGAAAAACTAAGAATCGACTGTGAACTAGATTTAGGAAAGTTAGAATAGCAAAATGTAGATTTAACCAATAGCTCAGTCGATATAGGGTCCACACTATTAAATAGTTTAAGTTTAAATATAAATAGTGTTGTGGGCCATATTGCTCAATTTCTTAATTTAGTTGCTGAAACTACACCAGATATTATTGTTCTCGTTGAAACTTGATTAAAACCTTCCATAGAAAATAGTATTTTTTCACTAGATGATTATATTCCAATAAGGAGAGATCGCATTTTAAAGCACACTGATAGTGGTCGTTATATACATGGTGGTGCAGTTGCTTGTCTTATTCATAAATCTCTAAAAACAAAGGTTTTACATATTTCTACCTCAAAACATTTAAATGAGCCAGAATTTCTTATGCTTGATGTGACTTTAGCGACTGGTGCTCATCTTTTGCTGTCTTGCATTTACAGAAGGCCTAAGGGTCTATTTTTTGATACCCTAAATTTGGTTAAATCTCATTAAAAATATATCTGTGTTTATGTACCATATTATGGTATGTATTTAAGTAATCATTAGTAATTAATTTAATCATAAATTAGTATTTATGTAATCATTTATGAATTACCATTTATTTATCATATTATCATTTTTTGTTATTGTTATTTTGTTATATCATATTTTGTTATCTTTGGGAGACCTGTAAGACTAACAAATGTTAAAAATGATACCTATATTGTATTTATATTGTATTCTTAAATTGCCATTTGGCCATACGCCTTGGCATAAATAAACTAAATCAATCAATCAATCAATCTCTCTCGTGTCTCGTCTCTAAAATAATCTATAAACCTTGTGTAACTGCCATATAAGGACAGTCCATGTGTTTCTGTAACATTTAGTCGTCTCTAAATGACTGATAAGTTTGAGTTTATAAATTAAGTTTAGGGTTAAAATTCTCCATGTGGAGATAACCTCATAGTGATAAAATAAAAACTAAAATTGAAATAGAAATTATCGTTTAAGTTCATCCGTGAACGAAGTCTATTAGTGCTGTGGTAAAACTCTTGCTTTTAGATTCAGTGGTCGTCGGTTCGATTCGCGTCATATATAAAAGACTTTTCTCTTTGTATGAAGTTTTAATATTTAAAATATAATTCATAATTCATTCAGCAAACCCTGATAGGAATTTACGACTGTGAAAATCAAATAGTTATTTAGCTATTTCTTGCTTGAGTTTCTAGCTTGAGACTTGTGATCTGTTTGGTTAACTTTTATGGACGCTATTTAGTGAAGGTCTGGTACCAGTAGCGTAGCAGCGCAAGTTGAACTGAAATCTGTCTATACACTGTAATGTCATTATTGGCAGACTTATGCTTTAAATGCAAAAAAACAGCCAGATCGGCTATCACATGTAATTCTTGCAAGAATTCTTTTCATCCTGGTTGTGCACGAGACTTCGTTAAGAACAAGCCATCGACGGATTGCTGCAGGAAACAATTTAACAAACTTCTGCCAAACGTGGATACAACGGTGAGTGGGTCGCGCTCGTCAAAAATGTCGAACGAAGAAGCTTCTCCTGCTATCCCAAGTGATTGGTCATCAAAATCACTAGATGAAAAGTTTACTCAGATAATGACAGCTATAGCAGCATAGGGTGAGAAAACTTCCTTAAGACTCGACCAAATTGAAAATAAAATGGAGTTACTTCGGCAGACTCAAGACACGCTTAATGACAAGGTATCTGTTATAATCGGGAATGTTGCTTCGAATACTTAGCGTATTTCTGAGCTCTATTTAAAAACAAATAACCTGGAAAATATGATATCATCTGTTGAAGGGAAGGATGGAACCTCAAGTTCGTCACTATCAGCTTTGGCCACGTCGGAACTAATGATCTCAGTAATTCCGGATGTTGTTAGTGAGAGGCTTGATCTTTCTGATATAGTGTCAAATGTTTTTGAGAAGTTGAAAATATCAGTTAAAAACTGATATTTTGAACATACGTAAGTTTGAAAATAAGAAAAAATCTATGGCCAGTGATAATAGTGGTAATGCTGTTTTGCACTCATACATACTTAACCTTAAATCGGTTCAAGTTCGTGACTTCATCATCAATACCAAAAGAAAGCATAAAAACTTGCCCGTCAGCATGGTGTTTCCTACTATTGTTGAGAAATCTTTTCATGGAAATATTTTTGTAAATGAGTTTTTACACCCTAAGGTACATAAGCTGTTAATGAACACGAAAAATAAAGCAAAGGCATTAAGGTTTAGGTATGTCTGGGTGCAAAACAGTCAAATTTTTGTTAAAAAGGACGATAACTCGGAAAAACTAAGAATCGACTGTGAACTAGATTTAGGAAAGTTAGAATAGCAAAATGTAGATTTAACCAATCGCTCAGTCGATATAGGGTCCACACTATTAAATATTTTAAGTTTAAATATAAATAGTGTTGTGGGCCATATTGCTCAATTTCTTAATTTAGTTGCTGAAACTACACCAGATATTATTGTTCTCGTTGAAACTTGGTTAAAACCTTCCATAGAAAATAGTATTTTTTCACTAGATAAAGCACACTGATAGTGGTCGTTATATACAGGGTGGTGGAGTTGCTTGTCTTATTCATAAATCTCTAAAAACAAAGGTTTTACATATTTCTACCTCAAACCATTTAAATGAACCAGAATTTCTTATGCTTGATGTGACTTTAGCTGGTGCTCATCTTTTGCTGTCTTGCATTTACAGAAGGCCTAAGGGTCTATTTTTTGATACCCTAAATTTGGTTAAATCTCATTAAAAATATATCTGTTTTTATGTACCATATTATGGTATGTATTTAAGTAACCATTAGTAATTAATTTAATCATAAATTAGTATTTATGTAATCATTTATGAATTACCATTTATTTATCATATTATCATTTTTTGTTATTGTTATTTTGTTATATCATATTTTGTTATCTTTAGGAGACCTGTAAGACTAACAAATGTTAAAAATGATACCTATATTGTATTTATATTGTATTCTTAAATTGCCATTTGGCCATACGCCTTGGCATAAATAAACTAAATCAATCAATCAATCAATCTCTCTCTCTCTCTCTCTCTCCCTCTCGCTCTCTCTCTCACATAATACTCTGCAGCTCTAATCGGTTATGTGTAGCGTGGGGTCACATAGACCTCACACCCTGTTTAGCGTGGGGTCACATAGACCTCACACCCTGTTTAGCGTGGGGTCACAAAGACCTCACACCCTGTTGAGCTTGGGGTTACATAGACCTCACACCCTGTTTAGCGTGGGGTTACATAGACCTCACACCCTGTTTAGCGTGCGGTCACATAGACCTCACACCCTGTTGAACGTGGGTCACATAGACCTCACACCTTGTTTAGCGTGGGGTCACATAGACCTCACACCTTGTTTAGTGTGGGGTCACATAGACCTCACACCCTCATTGATGCAAAGAACTCTGCTCGATATAAATAGGGTTGGATAGCATTTATAATTTAGTGTTAACGCTGATGTTTTACTATCAAGATGGGGATTGTATTTGGCGAGAAGCATGCCCGTAATAAAACCATCTATTGGACTCCACTTAGAATATCTCCTAGTTTATCACCATCATATGAGACGCTTCCTAGACGTCAAAAGAATAAAGTTGAGAGTTTTAATGGTGACTATGATAATAATAGAGAAAAATATGCACATCTTCCTGATTCAATAAACCAATCAGCTGTTTGTTCATCCAATGCTAAAGATAGTGAACATTCCCTCGAGAAAGCGGACGTTAAAAGACGGTGTGTTGGTTGTTATAAAGAAAACCGAATGATATTTGGAAGACAAAAGGCCTCAAGTAAAACTAGTTGTATAAAGTTTCGTTGTAATATGTGTGCAAGTCATTATTGCTTAAGCTGCTTCTTCCGAACGCATAACATATACAAAGCATGACCACTATTTGTATTTAAATGTATTGATGTAAATTTAAATGTATATCTAGCCCCGTGTATCTAGTCTCATGTATCTAACCTCGTCTATCTAGTTTCATGTATTTAGTCTCATCTATCTAGTTTCATGTATTTAGCTTCGTCTGTCTAGTCTCATGTATTTAGTCCCCCCGTCGGTCTAGTCTCGTGTATTTAGTCCCGTTGATGTATGCAACCAACTTCACACCTCATTTGTCTCAACAGGATCTAATTTTGAATTTCCCCGCCTCGCGTCTATTTTTTGAATTTTCCCGCGCATCTGGAAGTTTCGAAAATGGCGGCCGGAAGTCGAAACCGGAAACCGGAAGTCGAAACCGGAAACCGGAAGTTGAAACCGAAACCGGAAACCGGAAGTCGAAACCGGAAGTTCCAAGGGCAAGGTTGGAGGTCAAGGTCAAGGTTAGGTTAGGGGTCAAAGGTCATCGCGCATGCGCATGTCAGAGGTGGAGGTGGGTCTAGAACGAAGGATCTTTCCCTACTAGTATAAGTCTTAAAATAGTGGATCAAGATGATCATTTGATCAATTTTAGAGGAGAAGTCTACATTACGATAAGACTACATTTAAGACGCTCTCCAAATGGGTATTAAATTTAATTCTAAACAAAAACCTATAAATACTGCTTTCAAAGAAAATTCCAGTATTAATCTTCAGACAGCCAACCAATTAACAAGTGATAGAAAATTATTTTTAAAATCTTTAGGTTTTATATTATTACAATGAGTATACTAAATGTTACCGAAAAAGTTAATTTTGATAATTCAATAAAAAATGCTGAAAAACATTCACATTAGAAAATTAGAAATTAGAATACCAATTCAACAACAAGATGTTTATACACTACCGAGCGAAAGCTATATTTACTTAGAGGGGAAATTATTAAAAAAATGTGATACAATATCACAATGGGTTTGCATTTTTGTTTGATGAAATCCCATACCACCATTCCAATTTGCATTGTTGCCTGAAAATTTAAAACAACAAGCGAAATGGCTGATGCTGAATCATCATACGATCAAATGGAGTGATGAGTGATGAGTGAATGGATTTACACCTGTTCATCAATTTGATTGCAATTATAAAGTCGCTAACTAAGAACGTTGATAGAATCTACGTAAAGGAAAATGAAAAGTCTTTATTTATAAAAAAACATGTTAATTGTTCAGTTTTGGAATTAAACGAGCAGCCAGCTATTACATTAATGAGTCCAAGTTGTTTCTCACATTTGTCTGATAAATGTGTATTGTAGATTGTAGATATGGTGGTGACGACTTGTACTGCGACCTCTATAGATCTATTGTACCCCACCCTCCTCCTCCAAGTGTTGGTGTACTTACCTATTTAGAGCGCCTCCTCTAATCCTGATTCCTTTAGGAATCTCAGGATCTGGGTGGGATTCAAGGCCTGCAGCTCCTCTGTGTTCAAGCAGTGAGCCCCAAGGTACATCTGTCTCTTGCGGAGTAATGCTCCGCAGTCTTTGAACAGATGTATGGGGGTTTCCTCTGCTGAGCCACAGAATCTGCATCCATCATCCTCCTCTAGGCCTAGGGCCTTGAGATGTTTCCTAAGTCTGCAGTGTCCCGTCAGGGCTCCTGTCAGAATTCTGAGCTTGTTCCTGCTTAGTTTCAGGCTTTTCAAGCTTTAGTTCTCTTCTAGCCCTGGAAGTTCTTCCCAGGTTTTCATCCATTTTCCTCTTATTTCTTCATCTAAACTTTTGCGGATGGTGCTCACGCTCATACCGCAAAAGGGTTCCGGACCTATAAAGGGGCTACTGGATCCCTTGTTTGCTAGGTGATCGGCTTCTTCGTTTCCGTCTATACCAGTGTGTCCTGGTACCCAGTATAGCGTTACTTTATTATCCCTGCCAAGCATGTTCAGCTTCCCCACACAGTCCCATACTAGTATGGATCTGATGATGTATGAGCTAATGGCCTTGATGGCTGCTTGGCTATCTGACAGGATAGCAATTCGTTTTTTGCGGTAATTCCTGTCGAGGTTAAACTGTGCACATCTTTCGATTGCGTGTACCTCTGCTTGGAAGATACTTGGGGATGTTCCCATCGATTCGGAGTATCTGGTACGAGGCCCAAACACTCCTGCACCAGTGCCTTCCTTTGTCTTCGAACCATCTGTATACCACTTGATGGCATTTTGCTCTATGTGGTATGCTGAGGATTCGTCGCTCCAATCGGCTTTACTAGTACACATTGCTGTGTAGTTTTTCTCGAAGTGGTATTTGCATACCATTTCGTCTTTTGGTACTTCCAGCCAGGGGATCTTGGCAGCGAGGCTGTTTCGGTCTCTGCTCCCGATTATTTTGCCTCTGCCCATTCCTTCCTTGCTGAACCTTACGATCGCCGATCTGGCGGCGCTCTCCACCACAAGGTGCAGCGGAGTCAGATCCAGCAGCAGCTCCAATGCTGCTGTCGGACACGACCCCATCGCCCCCGTGATGCAGACACACGCCAGTCTTTGAATCTTCTCAAGCTGTTTCCTCATAGAGGCCAGCTTGATTCTACTTCCCCACGCAACCGCCCCATAAGTGATTGCAGGTCTCACCATCATGGTGTACATCCATCGCAGGATACTGGGGTTACAACCCCACGTTTTTCCTGCCAGATTTCTGCACACCATTAGGGCGCGTTTGGCTTTACCTACCACTGCCTCAGCGTGTCTATTCCATAGGAGTTTGCTATCTAGTGTGATACCCAGATACCTTATCTCCTGTTGGTATTCTACTGCCTTCCCATCTATGAGTATGGGATGTAGGCAGTTTAGTTTTCTCCTTCTAGTAAATGGTATCACCGTGGTTTTGCTCGGGTTGAGTCCCACTGTTTGACACCATCTACTAGTTACTTTGAGGCCTCTCTGAACAATTTTACAGAGCGTTCCCTCAAATTTTCCTCTGGCCATTATGACTATGTCATCGGCGTAACCTTGACATTTGATGTCTAGGTCGTTTAGCCTAACCAGTAGTTCATCAACTACCAGGCTCCACATTAGCGGTGATAGTAAACCTCCCTGTGGGCACCCTCGAGTTGTGGAGATCTTAATGGTGTCTTTTCCCACTTGTGTCTCCGCCGTTTTAGTTCTCAGCATTTCTCCCATCCACTTTGAGATAGTGCTGTCGATATTCCTTCTTTCGAGGGCCGCTCCTACAGCCTCGTGTGAGGTGTTGTCAAAAGCTCCCTCTATATCCAAGAAGGCACATATCGCTACTTCCTTTGTCTCTAGTGCTGCTTCTATTTCGTTTGTCAGCTGATACAGGGCGGTTTCTGTGGATTTCCCTGCTCTGTAAGCATGCTGACTCCTGTGTAGTGGTGTACCTACCAGCACTATAGTCCTAAGGTAATTATCAATTACCTTCTCCATTGTCTTTAACATAAAAGATGTTAGATTAATGGGTCTAAATGACTTCGGTTGAGTGGTGTCTTTCTTCCCCACCTTCGGTATAAATACCACCTTAGCCCTTCTCCATAGCTCCGGTATATCTTATCTCTCTCCCTTTTGTAGGAAGGCAGAAACTAGTCCGTCCACACCTGGGGCCTTAAAAGGCTGGAAAGTGCTGATAGCCCATCTGATTCGGTTTTTCGTACAGATGGACGCTGCCCTCTTCCAGTCGGCCCGACTTGGTTTCCGTGGTTGCATCAAGCCCTCAGTCTCCCAGTATCCTCTACATCCCGGAAAATGGGTTTCTAGTAGGAGGAGAGCTCTTTGCTCTTCATCCTCCGTGAAGGTCCCATCCGGTTTCTTGAGAGTGGTTGTCATTTCCACTCTATCCTTCGCTAGTGCTTTGTGCAGTCTAGCTGCCACCGGCGTGGATTCTATGTTTTCACAGAAGGTCCTAAAGTTTTCCCTTTTTGCCCTTCTGATCTCTTTGTTGTAGGTGGTAAGCACCTCAGAGTATTCTAGTCAATTTCCGTATTGCTTGGCTTTGTTGAAAAGCCTACGTACTTTTGCTCTTAATGTAGACAAATTTTTGTTCCACCATTTTTCGTCCTTATGCTCCTTCACGGTTTTTACCGGGCAGCTGAATTCAAATGCCGTGGTGATTGCTACATTTATTTCTCCTACAGCCTGTTCCAGCACGGAGCAGTGTTTGATACTACCCCGCACTGTCACCTGCTCTAGGTTTTCTTTTAGTTGGGAACTAAACATAGGCCACACAGTTTGTCTGGGGTTTCGAATGGGGGTGTTTTCCTCACTCGCTCCTTCCAGCTGAAACTCTATGATCCTATGATCTGACATTGAGGGCTCACTTGAAACCCTCCACTTTTTAATTAGTTTACTTACGTTAGCGCTACCTACCGTAATATCCAGTACCTCATTTCTGACTTTAGTGACAAATGTTGGTGTGTTCCCAACGTTGTACACAATTAAGTTCTCTTTAATGAGGTATTCTAAAAGGTACTCACCCCTCTTATTAGTGTCCGTGCTGCCCCACATCTCATTGTGTGCGTTCGCGTCACATCCCAGGATGAGTGGCAGCCTTCTCTTAATACAGTGTTCCACCAGCTTTTGTACTTCAATGGGTGGTATGCTGTTACCACCGCCAGGGAAGTATGCTGATGCGATCACTACTTCGCGGTGGAGACCCTCGATCTTGATGAGGGCCTGAATCGGTACTAAATCCCGCGTTAAAAATTCTGAAAGACATAAGTAATTTATGCCGTTTCTTACCATAATACAAGTTCTAGGGGAGACCTCACGGCTGTCCCATACCAACTTACATTCCCTGTTGGTAAGGCCTCTGATCTTACCTCCGTAGGTCCAGGGTTCTTGAAGCAGCGCTAGCCCTAATTGCTGCTTGGTGAACATCCTAGCCATCACAGCTGAAGCTGCTTTGGCATGATGGATGTTCACTTGGGCTATTTTGGTGCGCCTGCTGGTCATTCTTGTTTTGTGACAGGAGGCGGCAAGTCCTCCTCTGTCCCTACAAGAACATCTACCTCTGCCTCTGTAGACATGGCTGGACTGCTCATGTCTACGAGTGTGAGGTCAAGGTCGTCTTCCCGGGAATCCGGGCTGACTTCCTTGTTCTCTGTGTCGGTTAGGTCCCGTACACATGGATTATTTTTGCTTTTGGAATTCATATAAATCCCTCGAGTTGCAAGGGAACTAAAGGTCCTCCACATCAGAGCCCCCACCCCGCTTGATAGTGGTAAGGCTGGATACCCTCTGAGGTCGCCAGGTATCAGAGGGGCTCCGTAAGCGATTGCCGGTTGCCCTTCTCCATCAACCAGTCCCTTTGGCACGGGTCGCATGACACCTTGGGATTTAGGGTTTGGAATTTCTTGGTTGTTTGCCCTCCGCCGAACGCCCCGACCGGAGTTGTTCCAGTCGTGACGTCCAACGGTATGTTGCGAAACTAAGCCCTCACACCGCGACAAGGTGACTTCCACGTGAGGGCAAGGGTAAATGTGTATGTGCTTTAAGTAATGTGTATCATCTGTATAATAATTTTTTAATGAAATAAAGATATATCATTTTATAAAATTGTTTTATTTATATAACATATAAACACATAAATCAATTTTTATATTTAAATAATACGAAGATCAATTTAACATATTTTAATAAAAACTATACATATTGTTTACCACTGGGTAATATTTGTTTTAAAAAATCGTTAGTGCGTATGTAAACTTCAGGGTCTGATGATGGCCATTCTCCAGAATCAGGTCCACTACACCAACCACCACCAAAGGTTTATTAGCATTTATATTTTCCAAATTTATTAAAATTCGATTTTGAGGTTTGAAGTGTAATTCAATATTCAACTGATTTGCTGTAGTATAAAGACCTTTTAAAAAAACTTGAATTTGCATAATATATCCATCACATAATATTTTATCAACAAAGTACTCAATGTTTTTATAATTCACTAATAAATTGGTACAGTTAACATATTCATTATTTAAATAATTATTACACATTTCTAATAATAAAAGTAATTTATAAATGCATCGTAAGGTAATCACTATTAGCAAAATCCATCAATTCAGATAGTTTATCGTAAGCGTTTTCAAGAAACATTTTAATAAATGAATCAAATTTCAATTTGTAATCAAATAAACATTGAATAATTTCGCTTGATGTATGTTTCAGTAACTTATATTTTAAAATGTCATCATTCACATACACACGATTTAATGCATATAATAATACACTTTTGTTTTTGTTTCTGACACTGTCATTTACATTTTCTTTATATACACGTTCACTAGCTTCCAACACTTTGAATTTCATTTGAAGTAAATCCATCTTCAACGGCTGAATGTAGACTGATCCTCGTGGAGGTGTTTACCATCGAGTAAACTTAATATATACACTTTTTACGATTTATATTATATATATAATTCTATACTAATTAGGTCAATTATACATTATATTTTTACAATTCATCCGCTAAATCAGTAATCACATTTCGTTTATCGTCGTGTGGGTTTAGAATAATTTTATTTTGTTTTATGGTAAATAGGTCATGACGTTTCGATTTAATAAGATTTTGCTCTCCTTTCATAACAAATTTATTAAAGAGACAATTTTTAAAATCATCGAAAGTTATTTTACGTAAACTGGGCTCAGTTACACCTTTTGCCTTCTTTTTTTGCTTTTCATCAACTTTATATACATACATTTTAGCTTTTAAACCTACAAATTCAATCATAATTTTACCATTATTTTCATCTTTCATGACCTAAAACTTTTTTATTGACTAACGGCATGTTGTAAACGTTATTAGGATTATAGTCAGAGGTATCAAACCTTTTTAAATTTTGCTTCATAATATCATATATATCTGGAACATTAAACTGATAAATTAATGAGTCGGTATCGGTATATAAAAGTTTAGAATTATATGGAATTTTTGTTTTAACAAAATCATAATGAAATTCGAAGACTTAATTTTGAAATATCCAAGATACACATACCTTTATAAATAGGTTTATTAAATCTAATTTTTGTTTTATTCAACTCGATTACTACTAAATTTTCATCAAAAATTTCGCAACTATGAAAATTTGTTCATAGGTTTTGAAATTAAAGCTTTCGCTCCATATCGTCCTTCCCATTTTTTACCAGTTTAATATCCCTATGTTTACGTACATTTTCCATCGTTTTCCCAAAAACAGCTTTACATTAGTTTATAATAGTTTTTTTTTAAACGCTTGTTGTCATTTGACGATGTTTTGTATTTAAATCTATATAAGATTTTAACCAGGGTGATTGATTAAATTTTAAAATTCTATTAATTTGGGTGAATTTTAGACCCTGGTTAATACATTGTTTTAAATTTAAATAGTGTGTAACATATTTTTCTTTTGAAAACAAAGTCGTCATTAGTTTAAAATGTTTTGAGTGTTTTTGATGTTTTGATATAACCAATATCTGAGTTTTCTTGTAAATTTAAAATATCTATTTTATTAAAATCCGATGGATCAACTCATTGAAATTCTCCATATGGCAGATATTTACTCATAGCCCATCCATACATATTATTGATATCAAAATACATTAGGTAAGAAGGTTTTTGCGTAGAGTCATAGTCTTTCATATAAATATTGTTAGCTTATCCATACCTATTTGAGCATTGCGCTACGCCTCCTCTGATCCCTCTTTCAACAAACATCAACATATCAGTAGGGAAAGATCCCACTGATTCCATGTTCCCATGTTCTAGAAAGATCCCATGTTCTAGACCCACCGCCACCACTGTCATGCGCATGCGCGATGACCTTTGACCCCTAACCTAACCTTGACCCCTAACCTTGACCTTGGAACTTCCGGTTTCGACTTCCGGTTTCGACTTCTTGTTTCCGGTTTCGACTTCCGGTTTCCGGTTTAGACTTCCGGCCGCCATTTTCGGAACTTCCAGATGCGCGGGAAAATTAAAAAAATAGACGCGAGGCGGGGAAATTCAAAATTATTTCCTGTTGAGACAAATGAGGTGTGAAGTTGGTTGCATACATCAACGGGACTAAATACATGAGACTGGATAGACGGGACTAAATACATGAGACTAGATAGACGGGACTAGATACATGAGACTAGATACATGGGGCTAGATACATGGGGCTAGATACATGGGGCTAGATACATGAGACTAGACAGACGGGGAGATGGATAAGATTGTAAAATAGAGAAAACTCCACATAAAATTTATGGTTTTAATAAATTCTAATAATAATACATTTAAATTTACATCAATACATTTAAATACAAATAGTGGTCATGCTTTGTATATGTTATGCGTTCGGAAGAAGCAGCTTAAGCAATAATGACTTGCACACATATTACAGCGAAACTTTACACAACTAGTTTTACTTGAGGCCTTTTGTCTTCCAAATATCATTCGGTTTTCTTTATAACAACCAACACACCGTCTTTTAACATCCGCTTTCTCGAGGGAATATTCACTATCTTTAGCATTGGATGAACAAACAGCTGATTGGTTTATTGAATCAGGAATATGTGTATATTTTTCTCTATTATTATCATAGTCACCATTCAAACTCTCAACTTTATTCTTTTGACGTCTAGGAAGCGTCTTATATGATGGTGATAAACTAGTAGATATTCTAAGTGGAGTCCAATAGATGGTTTTATTACGGGTACGCTTCTCACCAAATACAATCCCCATCTTGATAGTAAAACACCAGCGTTAACACTAAATTATAAATGCTATCCAACTATATTTATATCGTGCAGAGTTCTTTGCATCAATGAGGGTGTGAGGTCTATGTGACCCCACGTTAAACAGGGTGTGTGGTCTATGTGACCCCACTCTAAACAGGGTGTGAGGTCTATGTGACCCCACGCTAAACAGGGTGTGAGTTCTATGTGACCCCACGCTAAACAGGGTGTGAGGTCTATGTGACCCCACGCTAAGCAGGGTGTGAGGTCTATGTGACCCCACGCTAAACAGGGTGTGAGGTCTATGTGACCCCACGCTAAACAGGGTGTGAGGTCTATGTGACCCCACGCTACACATAACCGATTAGAGCTGCAGAGTATTAAGTGAGAGAGAGAGCGAGAGGGAGAGAGTGAGAGAGAGAGAGAGAGAGAGATGGGAATTAATTTTCACGGAAAACGTATAAAAGCGGTTGTTTCGGGCAATTCTACCCTCCATAGTCTCAGCGACCGTCACAGCTGCAACATGTCAACCTGTACTCCGACAACCCTCAACGAAGCCGCGCAAAAGTACCTCGACCCAGGCTTCCTGGATACCCTGGACGACAACGTTATAGAGGAAATGATTCTCTACATAATGAAAAGGAAGAAGAACACCGAAATCGCCGCCGAAAAAAACACCGCAACCGCTACAGAAGATTCCACCGAAACCGCCGCCGAATACCCAACTGAAACCGCCGCCGAAGATTACACTGAAACCGCCGCCGAAGATTACACCGAAACCGCCGCAGAAAATTCCACCGAAACCGCCGCCGAAGATTTCACCGAAGCCGACGAAGATTTCACCGAAGCCGCCGAAGATTTCACCGAAGCCGCCGAAGATTTCACCGAAGCCGCCGAAGATTTCACCGAAGCCGCCGAAGATACCACCGAAACCGCCGCCGAAGATTACACCGAAACCGCCGCCGAATACCCCACTGAATCCGCCGCCAAGAAGACCACCGTAACCGCCGCCGAAGATTCCACCGATGCCGCCCCCAAAAATTCAACCACCGACGTCGCCCCAAAAAATTCAACCACCGACGCCGCCCCCAAAAATACGACCGAAGCCGCCGCCAAGAAAAGAACCGAAGCCCCCAAAAGAAACCGCCCGATGCGCAACCAGACCAAGAGGAAGAGAAAACTACCGACACAAATAAAATCAAGACAAAAAGACAAAGGACCAAGAATAAACTAAGGAAACAAGACCCACCCGCAGCCAAGCAGAACCTAACATAGCCCACCGAAGCAAACGAAGGAGGAAACGAAATGAAAAACTAAAATTTAAAAAAAAAAAAAAAAAAAAAAAAAACGAAAGACAAACAAAAACCGACGACAACAACAGACTAAATAACAAAACAACAACAGAAAAACAAAACTCACGACGGCGGAAGGACGGGCTCACGCCCAAAACCGCCATTGAACAAAGGATCCCATACAATTCTACCACTCGACATTTACATCTCAAAGAGTTAACACCTATATTAAAAAATAAACTATTATCTCTAGGATATAAGTTAAAGCGACAGTATGGATAAAATAGATATATTCTCCAAAGTTGACTATGAGGATACTATTACAAAGAGTGAATTTCACACGTATTATCCTATAGCTCAAAATTATGGAAACAATGATGAGATTCGTATTAGGATCCATCACCAGGATATTTACACTTATCCTAGCGAAGGTTATATTTATGTAAGCGGAACCGTTAATTTTCCGAAACTCATTCCACCTGCAACTACACACAACTTTGAACTTGTGAAAAACGCATATGCGTTTTTGTTTGATGAAATTCGCTATGAATTGAATGGAGTTGAAGTAGATAAGAATCGAGATGTAGGAATTACAAGCACGATGAAAGGATTACTCTCCAACACCAAGCGAGATCAACATATACTCGACCTTTGCGGCTGGGCTGAAAATGCTACAAATGTTACATACTTTGATAATAACAGAAAGTTCTATGCTTTAATTTCCATTGAAATATTTATTGGGTTTTGCTGAGGATTATACAAAAATGTTAATTAATGTAAAGCAGGAATTAATTCTACTACGAGCTAGAACTGACGTGAACTGCTACAAAGGAGATGCAAATATAAGATTCAATATTGATCAAATTTACTGGCGAATTCCCCATATCCAACTCAACGACGAAGCTCGATTAAATGTATTGGATACACTCGAAGAAGATAAACCGATATTAATACCCTTTCGTAGGTGGGAGTTGCATGAACTACCTGCTTTAAAAAATACCGACAGAGATATCTGGTCTGTAAAAACATCTACAACTTTGCAGAAGCCTCGATACGTTATAATTGCACTGCAAGAGGGGCGAAGAGATGCTCATGTAAAAAACGCGTCCGAATTTGATAATGCATCGCTGCGAAATATGAAAATTGACCTAAACTCGGATTCATATCCATATGAAAGCTTAAATCTTAATATGGATAGTGGTGATTATGCACAACTTTATTACATGTATGCCACTTTCCAAAGCAGTTACTATGAACGCAGAAATGAGCCGATATTAGATATGATTCAATTCAAGGATCATGTTCTTTTTGTGTTTGATGTATCTAAACAAAATGAGAGTATTAAATCATCTGCTGTTGATTTAAAAATTGAATTTGAAGCTACGCAAGCATTCAAACCAAACACTCGAGCCTATTGCCTTATTTTATGTGAAGCTGCCGTTGAATACACCCCTTTGTCGGGGATAGTTCGAAAATTAATTTAAAAATTTAATTAAAATGAACCATTGTATGTATAAATCATATTAGCGACTATTCTATATGTATTGCAAGAAATGTTTATATAAGTTTATAAAATGTTTTGATGTAAATTTAAATGTATTATTATTAGAATTTAATAAAACCATAAATTGTATGTGGAGTTTTCTTTATTTTACAACCTTTCATTCTCTTGGAAACTAACACTCGCTCACCGCTGATAAGATAACAGAAAGTTGTTATTGCTAGCAAACATGCAGTCGAACCTAATCAACAAGTCAGAGCAGTAATCAAAATTAAAACGTAGATTATTAAGTTAAATTAAACAATCCCTTATATATTTTAGTTCAGTCTTATCTAGTCTCATGTATTTAGCTCCGTATATCTAGCCCCATGTACCCAGCCCCATGTATCTAGTCTCATGTATCTAGTCCCGTCTATCTAGTCTCATGTATTTAGTCCCGTCTATCTAGTCTCATGTATTTAGTCCCATGGATCTAGCCCCGTCTGTCCAGTCTCATGTATTTAGTCCCGTTGATGTATGCAACCAACTTCACATCTCATTTGTCTCAACAATAACTAATTTTGAATTTCCCCGCCTCGAATCTATTTTTTGAATTTTCCCGCGCATCTGGAAGTTCTGAAAATGGCGGCCGGAAGTCGAAACCGGAAACAGGAAGTCGAAACCGAAAACCGGAAGTCGAAACCGGAAGTCGAAACCGGAAGTCGAAACCGGAAGTCAAAACCGTAAGTCAAAACCGGAAGTTCAAAGGTCAAGGTTAAGGGTCAAGGTCAAGGTTAGGTTAGGGGTCAAAGGTCATCGCGCATGCGCATGACAGTGGTGGCGGTGGGTCTAGAACATAGGATCTTTCCCTACTCATATCTATATCAGTAAGAAGTTGTAACTCAATTTTAATTAATTTCAGCATAGCATCAAATGCTAGACCTGGAGCAGTATAATAGTGAAGTGCATCCAGATCATAAGTTTCATGACAGCTATCTCTAAAATTAAAGAAAATATCTGCTAATAATAATATATCTGTTTTTAAATATAAATCTGAATATTCGCCTAAATTATTACATTTAAATTCACAGCAAACTTTTATTAAAATCCGATGGATCAACCCATTGAAATTCTCCATATGGCAGATATTTACTCATAGCCCATCCATACATATTATTGATATCAAAATACATTAGGTAAGAAGGTTTTTGCGTAGAGTCATAGTCTTTCATATAAATATTGTTAGCTTATCCATACCTATTTGAGCATTGCGCTACGCCTCCTCTGATCCCTCTTTCAACAAACATCAACATATCTATATCAGTAAGAAGTTGTAACTCAATTTTAATTAATTTCAGCATAGCATCAAATGCTAGACCTGGAGCACTATAATAGTGAAGTGCATCCAGATCATAAGTTTCATGACAGCTATCTCTAAAATTTTCGAAAATATCTGCTAATAATAATACATCTGTTTTTAAATATAAATCTGAATATTCGCGTAAATTATTACATTTAAATTCACACCAAACTTTTTGGGCATGTATATATTCCTCTTCGCTAATACTTTGATTTCGTAGCTTATTGAAAAAGTCATGAATGTGTGGTAAAGACGTTTCTTCTAGTTTCCCCCAAGGAATTTATCCTTATGATTATATTGACTATATAATCATAAGGATAAATTCCTTTTTTAGACATTAACTGAAATTTAGCTTCATCATTGAAAAATGTTTGAGTAATTATTTTTTGCTTATCATCTAAATCTTTTGACAATTTATCAATACTGCTAGCCATAAAACGAAAAGAATCAATAAACCGAAATTCTAAGATTGTGCCAGCAACCTTTTTTGAAAATGAAATGTATTTTTCTTTATTAATCGGTAGTAAATTAACTGAACCCTCAAAACCTATAGCAATTTGTTTGATGATTAAATGAGCATCATACCCACTTAAACTATGAAATACAACAGGTATTACATGCGTGTCTTTATAATTTAAATTGCAACATTGATGAGCTGCACCCCTGTATTTTCGGATTAAATGACAATGGTCTCGAATTTTAATATTATCATTACTAAAATTCCCTCCGCAAATGTGACATACTTTGGATCTATGAAATAGAGACCATTGATCAGATGTTAATTTATCCATGGGTATGATGCATAGAAATACTGTCTCTATATCTTCAGCCAAGTCTCTTAACTGCTCAACAAACCATTTTTGACAATCAGGTCCACGATAGCTGCTAAATTTAGATAAAGAATCATCGTAACTACATTTTAAATAATATTCATAGGGGTATGTTTTTGGTACATTTCAGTGCTGCGTTTTTCTAAAATACATGCGAAATCGGCATATATAACGAAGGGAACCTTTTCTTTATGTTTGAAATTTTGAAATTTTATATATTATTATCTTTAGCAGGCATTTCTACTATACAACTGTTCATATTGATACAGTATGCTATATCTAGCATGGCTGAGCTTCTAAAATAATTTAAACATCTGTCACAAATATATTTAGCATTTTTACTATTATTTAGTTGTGTTGAAAGTAAACTTGATAAATTTTTAATCCAAGCAAAATGATAAATTTCTTCGTTTCCAAACATTAATAAATTTATACACTTATTATTATTAAATTTACTAAGATAGATTAGAGTTACTTGATATTTCTTATTTCTCAATTTATCAAGTCTGTATACGTTAATTTTAATGTTGTTTAATTTTTCAATTGTTTTTATTTGTTTTATTTTAATAGAAAATTCCAAACCATCATATTTTAAAACGTTACTAAAGTGAGGATATGATGAGACTCGATCTACATATTTATCTGCGGGATGAAGGCTTGATACAACTGACCACAGAAAACAATAGTTATCATTGTTTTTAACGTTTATTACAGCCTTTTTATTTTGTATATCAAGAGGGAATGGTGTATAGGTGCCGGATGTTATCGGATAGTAGGGAAAGATGATTCGTTCTAGATCCTCCTCCTCCTCAAACCTCCTCTGACCTTGACCCCTAACCTAACCTTGACCTTGAAATTTCCTGTTTCGACTTCCGGTTTCGACTTCCGGTTTCGACTTCCGGTTTCGACTTCCTGTTTTGACTTCCTGTTTCCTGTTTCGACTTCCGGTTTCCGGTTTCGACTTCCGGCCGCCATTTTCGGAACTTCCAGATGCGCGGGAAAATTAAAAAAATAGACGCGAGGCGGGGAAATTCAAAATTAGTTCCTGTTAAGACAAATGAGGTGTGAAGTTGGTTGCATACATCAACGGGACTAAATACATGAGACTAGATAGACGGGACTAAATACATGAGACTAGATAGACGGGACTAGATACATGAGACTAGATACATGGAGCTAGATACATGGGGCTAGATACATGAGACTAGACAGACGGGGAGATGGATAAGGTTGTAAAATAAAGAAAACTCCACATAAAATTTATGGTTTTATTAAATTCTAATAATAATACATTTAAATTTACATCAAAACATTTAAATACTTATATAAACATTTTTTGCAATACATATAGAATAGTCGCTAATGTGATTTATACATACAATAGTTCATTTGAATTAAATTTTTAAATTAATTTTAATAAAACCATAAATTTTATATGGAGTTTTCTTTATTTTACAACCTTTCATTCTCTTGGAAACTTACACTCGCTCACCGCTGATAAGATAACAGAAAGTTGTTATTGCTGGCAAACATC
This sequence comes from Phosphuga atrata, assembly GCA_944588485.1. NCBI lineage: Eukaryota > Metazoa > Arthropoda > Insecta > Coleoptera > Silphidae > Phosphuga > Phosphuga atrata. The sequence goes on from OX155909.1 coordinate 4,589,540, forward strand.
CAGTCGAACCTAATCAACCAGTCAGAGCAGAAATCAAAATTAAAACGTAGATTATTAAGTTAAATTAAACAATCCCTTATATATTTTAGTTCAGCCTTATCTAGTCTCATGTATTTAGCTCCGTCTATCTACCCCCATGTACCTAGCCCCATGTATCGAGTCTCATGTATCTAGTCCCGTCTATCTAGTCTCATGTATTTAGTCCCGTCTATCTAGTCTCATGTATTTAGTCCCATGGATCTAGCCCCGTCTGCCCAGTCTCATGTATTTAGTCCCGTTGATGTATGCAACCAACTTCACACCTCATTTGTCTTAACAGAAACTAATTTTGAATTTCCCCGCCTCGCGTCTATTTTTTTAATATTCCCGCGCATCTGGAAGTTCCGAAAATGGCGGCCGGAAGTCGAAACCGGAAACCGGAAGTCGAAACCGGAAGTCGAAACCGGAAGTTTCAAGGTCAAGGTTAGGTTAGGGGTCAAGGTCAGAGGAGGTTTGAGGAGGAGGAGGATCTAGAACGAATCATCTTTCCCTACTTCGGATTATAATGGTTAATATTAACTTTTAAATATAAAATTTCTATTAAAGCCCAGCCTTAGTCCCTCTCTTGGAAATCCTCTAATTTAGATTTTATTTTATCTGTAGCAATTTTAAACCAATGTTTCAAATTTGTATTAGAATCAATAACGTTATTCTTAGTATTAAATACTTTTATATCTTTTTCACCCGTTTGAGGCATTATAAATTTTGCGTATAATACAATATTTACTTTAATAAACGATGATAGAAGAGCATGTCTTATTTTAATAGCAAAACTTTCATATGATCTTTCGAAAAATGTGTTGATGTCTTTTAATTTCAAATTTATGATATTACCTGACCTTATTCTCCCCTTAAAACAAGTTTCAACATCTTCCCACACAACGAAATTTTTAGATTTTTTTGTCTTGGTCTCGTTGGTATTTTAAAATAGAGAGATTTGATTCTAATTTTTGACAATTCTCCGATGACAATTTCCTTAATAATTTTTTTCTCACTAGAAATATTATTTTATTGATGTGACTTAACCATATTTGGACATTATCGTTTGTTTTAATTAACGCTAAAACTTGGTTAATATTCTGAATGCACTTGTCGCTAATTTCACACACAGACATGGTTGGCTAGATGGCTACAGAGACTAAATGGAATGAAGAGATGGTGAGTGTTGTGGAGTTTATATACGCCGAATAGTTATAGTTATTTTTATGTTTTTATGTTGGTAATTATGCGGTTTTATCGCAAAATGTCAAGATCATAAACGACATTTTTTATTATCTTTAATTAAAATTTGCTAAATGTCGAGATCATAAATTATATTTTTTATTACCAATAATTAAAATTTGTTAAATTTCAAGATCATCATTTTTTTGTTACCTTTAATTAACGTGATATGAGCCATCACCCCCAGGCGTAATTGCGAAATGTCAAGATAATAAATTATATTTGTACATGCAAGCCCCCTGGTGCCCTAGTCTGTCAAAAGGGCACAGCCGTGTTCCGGGGGCTCCGGCACCGAGGAGGGGGCTCCGACGGGGGCGCAATTAGACAAGGAGCTTATGGCAGCGAGGGGTGGGGGTTAAAATGTCAAGGGGGTGGACGACCCCCACGAACACAGCTATAGCGACGAGGGGGCCGTCAATAGATGGACGATCCCCACGAACACGGCTGTGCCCTTTTGACAGACTAGGGCACCAGGGGGCTTAGGTTAGGTTAGGTTAGGTTAGGTTAACCTAACCTGGTGCCCCCTGGTGTTCAGCCGTGTTCGTGGGGATCGTCCATCCATTGACGGCCCCCTCGTCGCTATAGCTGTGTTCGTGGGGGTCGTCCACCCCCTTGACATTTTAACCCCCACCCCTCGCTGCCATAGGCAACCCGTCTAATTGCGCCCCCGTCGGAGCCCCCTCCTAGGTGCCGGAGCCCCCGTCTACCAAAAGGGCTCAGCTGTGGGGGTCGTCCACCCCTTGTCAGCCACAGGCATAGGCCCCCCGGAGGCCCCGTCTGAAGGCGCCCCCAGCCCCCGTCGGAGCCCTCGTCGGAGCCCCCGTCGAAGCCCCCGTATGTCGCCCCCGCCGCCGCCAAAAAGGCGCAAGAGTTTTGACTTGAAAAGTTGAAGTGAGCTAGAACCCCCTAGCCTATCTACTGTAGTGGTTTGTTGTACAATTTTTTTAGTTGCTTGGGTAGAGCTGGTGGTCGTCCTTTGCCAAATACGTATAATGACTTAGATTCAGAAGAGTGTCTATACTTCAATTGAATTGTTCCAGGATTTCCCTTTGTGTATTTTAGACTTTTTATGAGCAACCAGTTAACAATCTGACCCGTTGTGTCTTTAGCTGTATTCTTAATCAAGATACTTGACAACTGTTTTAAATCAACAAAATCTGTAAATTTCAATTCCTTTGTATTATAAGGTGAACTGATTTTGTTTCTGCCCCTCGTAGATTGTGCTAATCGAAAAATAGTGAAACAATCCTGCAAGGTATAGACTGGAACGAACTTTTTTGATTTCTCAATAGAACTATGCATTGAATCGGCTTCCAAGTAGGAATGCCCACTTTCTAAAAAATTGTGCTCTATAACTTGGAGGTGTGTTGTTTGCACCAAATGTAAGAGAACTGCGGTACTTGTTGATTAGGATTTTGTCCTCCACATGTGTCAAAGCACAATTAAACTTTTGTCACATGTGGAGGAAGATTTTTGAAGTAGTTTAATATACAAGTACCGATTTCAGAACTACCTCTCTTTCCATTGAACTTCCATTGAATTTTGACCAGCAAAAGCAAAAAGGCGTCATTAGGCGGGGCAGCTTCGTAAATGCTTAAATTGAACACACAGATTTTCCTACAATAGTACATTTGGCTTACGCCTGAGGACGGTATTTGTAGAACAGCGTGCAAATCAAACGTTTCAGCCACAAAATTCGGCTAGTTGATTGCTCTTTCCTTGTCAGCTTTCTTCTCCGCATAACGCGTTTCTGATCCGATAACTTTGATAAACTTTCTCAAACTTTTGTTTTTCTTCGGCCTTGGCTCTATTTTAGTTCAGGCATATCTGGTACATATCTTTTTTTAAATAAACGCCAAGTTGTACTCCTTTCCAAAAGTTCTTTTATAAGTTTTAAATGATGATGACGTTTTGCTTATTTTCTTCCTCACATTTGTTTTTATATAACGCATACATTTTTGATATAGAAATTTGCAATCCAGATACTGCCTTTTAGTAGTTGCTCGCGAGTAGTGTGACTACAGTAGGAAAACTTTCGATGTGACTTTTTACGTGGCGTTTCACGTGGTGTTTTATTTCCTGGTACCGATTTTCCTCTCTTGTCTTCACCAACGCTCATACCTGTGTCTCCTTTGTACTTAAACGCATTTATAACTATGTCGTTGCTGATATTCAGTGTTTTAAGAAAAAAAGCTTGACACACCCTGAATTTGTTTCCCTCTTTCTCAAAGTAATATTTTTTGGAGTTTTGACGTGGGCGTTTATTACCTTTTCGTTGTCTTCTTCTTTCTGGATTGGTACAAGTAATATTATTTAAAAGAAAATCTTTTTGTCTTTTAAAATCGGCAAGTTTCCATCTACTATCTTACATCTATCTTACATACATACATCTTTTAGATATGTGTGTATCGGGCTGTACGTGCATTTATGAATAGAAACAGAATATCAAACAATTATAATCACACAATCTTTATGAATACATACAGATGTTTACATACGAAGTTTACATTTGAAATAGGCTAGACTCAGGAATACAGTTTGTATTTAGTATTGTACGAACAGTTATACGGAGTAAATGTAATATTCGTGTCTTTGATTTTGTTTTTTTTTTTCTAAATGGCGGGTTGTTCTAAACGTGCGCGAAATGAATTGCAGATACACTGCAAGGCGATGCAGATGCAGAAAATGAAATTAGAGAACTTTATATGGACAATGATTCGGAAGAAGAGAACGAACTTGTTGACATAGGTATTAGTGATGACAGTGATAATGATGACATTGTATTTCGGCCGAGACGGCCAGGCCAGTTGATATTCCAAATGTGTTGCCGTTACAGGACTTCCAAGTGGAATAAATTAAGCAAATATGAACAATGTTAACTCAAGATCATCACCATTTGATTTTTTCATGTTATTTTATGAAGAGGTGTTTGATATTTTGGAAGAAAGTAATAGATACTATCAACAATATCTTGCTTCTAGACCAGGAAGTGCTCCTCCGAAACACATTACGATGAATGAATTATTTAAGTTTCTGGCACTAACACTTCAAATGGGCCACTGCCTTCGAGATTCGACCAAGATTATTGGTCAAGAATGGAACAATATTATACACCATTTTATTCTAAAGCTATAACTCGGAATCGTTTCCTACATATTTTAAAATTTTTATATTTTGCCGATAACGAAAATCCACTTGACAGAAATGCTGAGGACTACGATAGATTGTGGAAAATAAAAAAACGTTTCCTTTCTAAAACGGAAATTTGATGAAATGTATAATCCAGCAGAACATCTAGCTCTCGATGAGGTAATAGTAAAATTCAAAGGCAAGGTTGTTTTCAAACAATATGTCCAAAAAAACATAAACGCTGTGGAATAAAACTTTATAAGTTGTGTGGTGCTATGAGCTATACTTACGATATGCAAGTGTATCTTGGCAAATAAAGATAAAACGCTAGAAATGCTATATCGCCAACCCACGGAACAGTTTTGAAATTAGTAGAGAAAGTGGTAGAATTTGGCCATAAAGTATATATGGTCAGCTGTTTTAGTTCTCCAGCCCTTTTTTTTCCTGCCCTGAAAAAGGTGATATCATTTCAAGAGAAAAAGGTACTCTTTTTGCAGTTTGTTGGAAGGACAAAAGAGAGGTATATCCTCTTTCGAATCTGCATGTACCTCCAATAGAAGGCAGTTTCAAAGGTTATTACGGAAATGCTATCAAAACTCTTATAGCAGAAGACTATAATAGGCACATGGGATACGTTGATAAAAGTGACAGAATGGCAAATAGGAAGTGGACGAAAAAATTGTTTTTTCATTTTACCGATATGACTATTGTCAACGCCTATATATTACATAAATCGTGTGGTGGTCAATTAACCCACAAAAAAATTATAGAGCAGCTAAGAATTATACAGCAGCTAAAAAAATTAGAGACATTTTAGTAAAGGTGTACATCGGAAATGAAATTCCCACAGTAGTAAGTCGGGGTAGGCCAAGTCCACGAGCAACTAACCTTACTCGGTTAGAAGTGAAACATTCACAACATTGGCCAAAAAAGGCTGTAGAAGGCGATGTCGTTTATGTTCGACAAACAATAAAAAATCCACAATATTGTTTTATTGTCAAAAGTGTGATGTTGGCTTATGCGTAACAGACTGTTTTGAAGAGTGGCACACTAAAGTGTAGATAGTGTTGTTTATATTATTTTATCCTTTTTGTAAACTTGTTTTTTTTTTATTATATATACTTCATAAAATGTTTTTATATTAGTTTATTATTGTTTTCGTTTTATAACATTTTTAATATATTTTTTTTGTAAACTTGTTTTTTTATTATTACATAGTTCATCATTATTTGTATATATCTCGCGACCCCATTCCGAATGGCCCGCGACCCCCTGGGTGTCGCGACCCCCAGTTTGGAAACCGCTGGTCTAAACTGTACGTAAGCCCTTCTAAGCGTCGACCACATAAATGAAGAGCAATGATTACTATTCGGTTACATTAACACTTGAGAAAGAATAATTCCACTTGAGAAAGAATAAGTCCATTTTTGTGTCACAATTATTTTTGTTTAACTGGAGGATTTTTTAGCCTTAAGAGAATGAAGGACGGGTACCACAATTTCTACTTTGAATTACATAGAACCCATGTTTGTGTAATAAGAGGGTTGAGTAAATGTATTTGGTTGTTGAATTGATAGTTATTTTAGAAATATAAGGGGTCAATACTTATCGCTTGGTTTTGTTTTACTGCACTCTTATGCCCGCTCCACACGCTCGCGGAGTAACTTCGGCGAGGATCTTCGCCGAAGTTGTTCGAGGCGAGGAACTAGACGTAGGAGGCATCTACACTCTCGCCTTAATTCGCGAGGACCTCAGTGCCATGACTGACACCGAACAGGTGGTAGCTGCTGCTGCAACTTGTGTGTATAATATATAGGAAAGGAGGAGTAAACACGAGAGTGTAGACGTGATACTCTCCCTTCCTCGTACTCGCGCCTCGTGTCTCTTTGACTAGGCTACGAAAAACCGCTCCATGAAACGAAGTTAACCAAGGCGAGGCGAGGTAGCACAAGGTGGACCGAGTAACCTGACCACACTCTCGTTCCTCGCTCAACTCCGTGCTACATCGCGAGCGTGTGGAGCGGGCATTACCCATTTAACAAGGTGGATATTACAAGAAGGGTCAGTTCATAACTTAAATTTTGAAACTGTTTAAATGAGTTGAGATTATTGAAAAAATAGGATGGCACATTTTGGATCTATGTTGTTATCAGGTTGAAATCTCAACAACCTTGCACGATACAAAAAATCATACAGTGTGGAAACTTGAACTGCAATAAAATTCATAACTTCGAAAAAAAAACTGAAACACGTTACGTATTGTTTTTTCTTGTCCTCATATTTATGTATATGCTGTTTGTTTATCTGTTCCCGGAAGTGTTCAGCCACCTCCGACCTTTTATTCCAAATGAAAAGGTATGTCAAGTAACACCTCGTTTGAAAGATCTCGTCGCAAGGAGTACAACACACTATTTATTTCTTGAATATTTTCAAAACCCACGTGATCAAAGTTCAAATCGAGGATAACGTGCATCTCTAATGTTTTGTAACATATCTGGTGTGACTTGCCGTATTTCATATCTAATACGTTGCTTAAGGTCCTCAATATCGTTCGGTTTTGTTACATGGATTTTACTCTTGAGATATCCCTACAAAAAAAGTCAAGAGGACTAAGATCCGGAGATCTCGCCGGCCATTCAATGTGACCTTCTTCCAATCCATCCATTTGGAAAAACTTAGTCTAAATATCTACGAACGATCACAGTATAATGGGGTGGTACTCCGTCCTGTTGATATCATATCCGTTCATCAGGTAAATCCGGATCTATCGGATTTGGAAATAAAGTGGCTAACGCTGGCATGAAGTCATGTTGAAGAAACGTAAGATATGTTGCTTCATCAAGATTAACATCGTAGAATACTGGTCCTACAATCTGATCACCTATTATTCCAGCCCATACATTGACTTTGTGCGGGAACTGAGAATGTGGTTCTCGCATTCAATAAGGGTTATGGCCAGCCCAATAACGACAATTTTGACGATTAACGTCACCGTGTAAGGTAAAAGTACTATCGTCGTTAAAAAGAATTGATGCCAATGAAATCTGGTTATTGTCGATCATTTGCTCGCAAAATCAGATTCGGCGGTCCAGGTCATCCTCCGTTAATTCTTGGAGTGCCTGCATCTTGTAAGGATACAGCTTGGCTGATCTAAGAATTTTCAGGACAGTAGTATGACTAATCTCCTTGTCACGGGCCAGTTGCCTGTCTGGAGTCACCGGATTTCCTTGAAGAGTTAATAATGTAGTTGTAATGTAAATAATAATGAAGATATTTTTAGCCTGGTATCTGATTTAATAGTGGGATTACGCTGTCTAAGCACAACTCTAACATGGCCCAAATTGTATTGTTGTATTGTGTCTCAATTTTGCCTATGGTACCTTGGCTAATGGGTGGTATATCCGGATGCTGTTCTCGAAATAACTGAGCAACCTCAAACTGACTTCATCTTCTATTACCATAACTGATCATCATCAGATTCTCGATACGGAGATTTTCGGTTAAATACAGCATTTTAGAAACTTCTTTAACAACTTGACGAGCGTATATGATTGCTTTGGTGAATATTATTATCACTAGTAACTAAGTAACGTGGTTCCAAAGCATCAAAACACATGTTAAAAACTTCACGTCGAAACGTGTCCAACGTAAAAGTACTTTTCTTGTTTTTATCACATGGGCTTTGAAAATATTCAAGAAATAAATAGTGTGTTGTATTCCTTGCGAAGAGATCTTTCGAACGAGGTGTCACTTGACATACCTTTCAATTTGAATAAAAAACGGTTGGAGGTGGCTGGGCACTTCCGGGAACACAGATAAAGAAACAGCATATACATAGAAATGAGGGCAACGAGGACAAGGGGTATATTTTGCAACTAGGGCGGTAAGTTTTCAATTACCCACGAGAGTGTAATTTTGCGCACGAACGAAATGAGTGCGGTCATTCGCTCGAGAGGGCAATACCCCACGAGTTGCAGATATATTTTTAATTACTCATGCGAGGGGACATATCTTACAAGTTTGGGGACCAGGGGCCATCCAAAAAAATAGAAAAAAAATGAAGAATTTATTTTTGCAATTGTCTCCGGTGGTGTGGATTTGTCATAAGAACTTTCATCAGTCTCCGGTATCACCATAGAATTTACACTCATTTTAAAACGTTTTCTTTAGTTTTTATTTTGTAATGAAAAAAAAGTTCTGTCTCTTTCACAACACTTTTTTAATATTGAGGGTTTGATTGTGTTAAGTATTCAATTGTTTTTTATGTAAAGCGATTTTTATTGAATATTTGCGTGCGTTACCCAAGTTATGTGGTAATACAGCCAAAAACAGCCATTTTTCGCACTAAAAAACGGGCGATAGTGCTAGGATAGTGCTTATCCCGCATGAGTATTAAAAAAAACAACTTTATAAAATGCTTTAATACTAGTTTATTATTGTTTTCGTTTTATAATAAACTTCTTTAAAAACTTGAATTTTTGAAAAAAAGATTTTTTTCAAAAATCACATTTTTTATATATATTTTTTTTTGTAAACTTGTTTTTTAAATATTGTATTTGTTATTTGTAAAATTGTTTTGTTTATTTTATTTTATTATTTTAAAACTTTTAAACAAATGAATTCCGTTTTTTTTTATTTTTTCATAAAAAAAAATAATGCAGGCCAACTGCGTTTACTAATCGATCAGAAAATCAGTATGATAAAGGTTAAAGTGAAATAATTTACCTGACGTTGGGTTAGGACGTTCTATAGGCTCACACTCATCATGTTCACTTAAGTTTTGGCAGGCTAAAAAACAAGACTCTGGAATGCATGTTAAACGCTTCTAACTGACACTTTACGTACATCACTGATATAACCTCACTATCTCTGGACATAAAGAATTTTATATGCACTTGAATTTGTATTTCTGGCATTTTGTAGCAGCAAAAGTCATTAAGTGCACTTAGTTGGTTTTCACTGTCAATGTTTGTAATCGAATGGACTTACTCGAAATGAACACTATTATAGTAACCAAACAATAACTGATATGGACATAACAGATTTTTCCAGAGAAGAAAATTTAAATTCTGGACTTTAGTGGTTTAGTGGTTTTACTTTGGTGACCTTTACAAAATATTGAGTTTAAACTTAGTGATATACTTAGTGGCTTTTCATTGTACGCCTACGATATATTTTAATCCATAAACAAACTTGAAAACATGAAAGCTTATGAACTAAAGCAAATCAAGTGACAAAACCTATTATTACTTTATTAGCTTCATGTTTTATCTGTTGAGTAAGTAAATGAAAGATTTAAAAAAAAAGTTTAAAAAGGCAAAATAATCAAAACCTGTAATGCATGTATGTACAGAAAAGCCGGTCTTGCATCAAACAAACAAGATTTCATATCAGAAAAGGTTTCCTTTATAAATGTACAACCCCCCCATATATTTCGTTATGGGGTTTAGCTTTTCATTTAGCTGTAAAGCTCGCTGATCCGCTTATCGTTACAAATTAATAATTGGGAATTCATCCTCGTAAACCATCCACTGTTCGACATCAGCATAATTAACTTACACAGACAAAAGAAATACATTTCTACTAATTTCTTGTTAGCGCCATCCTACATAAAAAATGTTGAATTATATCTGAATTTGGAACAATATTATCGTTTTAATAAATTTATATATATATATATATATATATATATATATATATATATATATATATATATATATATATATATATATATATATATATATATTAGGGTGGGCCAAAAAAAACTTTTAATTTTTTTTTCTTTAGCTACTACGAAAATATCGTCCAATATGACGAAAAAAAAATTCTAGTAAAGTTTCAGCCCTTAACATTAATATTAAAAGGTGGCTCATTGTGATTTTTGATTTCCCATTTAAATAACATAAGAATTTATTTATTTTTTGTTTGGATTTTTAATGCACTCGAACGAATAAATGTCTCGTGGAAATAAATACATATTCTTGTAGGAAATTTAACTATCTACAAGAAAAGTCTGAAATGATTTTTTGCTAAGTTGACTCGTTTAAAAGTTATTCGAGGTTTAAGTCCAACCTCAAATAGTTGAGGATAGCTTTTACAATTTCTTATACTCTATCACAAAATAATGACTCAAAAACATAAAATATCTTAGTTCTCGTAAATCTTATCGAGTTTTTTTTGATAAAACAATAATATTTTTACAAAACATCGATAATCGTAAGAAAAATCGATATTTTCATACCTAATTAAAAAAAAAAACACTCGGAACTGTACTTTACCTGAGAGCATCATTCCCTGAAAAATTAATAAGTGCTTTATTTGCACTTGACTATTAGGTAATGTGAAATATTAAAAATCATGTTTCAATAATTTTTCAATTGTAATAAAACTGTTTATTTTATAACTTGCCATTTTTTTAATCTCAAAATCAAACTAAATTTTTTTTGTTACAATTGGGAAATTTTTGGGTGTGATTTTTAACTACTTGCAATAAATATTGCAACTGTTCTTCATTTTTGGTCAGACATTTGTTATACTCTTCTATTAATGCAACTCCTCTTTCTTCTACATCATTGACAACGCTGAGACGTTTTAAAAATGTCAGATTCTCTTGATAGCTCTCATCCTGTGTCCAAAATTCAACATTTTTGTCCATGAAATCAGTAGGTAAATCAAATATTTGAAATGTAGTCAATGATTTTTTTGAAATAAAATCACTCAGGTCTGCTGATAACAACGTATCTAAATTTTCTTGCTCAATTTCAAATCGCTTCTTTTTTGGATCAGTGCTTATTTGATTTTTTTCCAAAGATAAAATCATTTTCTGCTTTACGAGTAGAGGCACATTATCGTCAAACAGAGAAATAATTGCCAACTGTTCACTCAAATACCACAGGTGATTCATCATTTTTGAACAAGCTGCTCTTGATACGGAACTGTTTACAGTTTTATACCTAATCAAGTCTTGCATGAAGATCAGATCATTGTGTGGTGCCAAAATCGCAGATGGAGCAGTAAACCAAGCTTTTAAATATATTTTTACTAGAAAAATACACACTTGACGTAAACCGTTAATTTCTCGTGCGGTTAATTTAAATTCTCCTCTAAAAAGAAATATTTTTAACGAATAAATGGCTTTTGACATCCAACGAGCATGATGAATTAGACCTGGATATTTAAACGTAGAGTTATCTTTTGGCTTTTCACCCAAAAAAATCAGTGAGATCTCTAAAAGCTCTTTATAATCATCTCTCGGTATTTAGAAAAAAAATAATTCAAATTATCCTCTAAAGTGAGGATGATCTGACAACTTCATCAAGAACATATGGCATGTATAATTTTTGTGAAGTCAAATTTATGAGTTCATACCTGTAAATTTTCTTCAATCAAATTAATTAACGCTTGTTTGCTATTTGACAATATTTCATTGACGATACTATCATCCATCCCAGCCTTGAAATTGCATTTATTAAGGTCATTCCATTTATTTTTAAATCTATAGAAGAATTGAACGTTTGGGCCTGATGAGGTTGGCCAATATACTTCAAACACACCTTTAAAAACCAGTTCAAAGATGTGGTGGCGACAAGGTAAATGGATCAACTCTCGACTTAAAGCTTTTTCTAGTTCAGCACAAGTCCCATGATGAATTCCTAGAAAACGAATGGAACAATCGAAAAACATAGATGATTCAAATGAATAGCTTGTATATCATAAATAATTAACCTGTATTAACAGCTGCTGTGTCAAAACACATCCCTTTGACATATGAACTAAGACCCCACTGCTTTAGAGTTTCAAGAATAGCAACTGCTTGATCATTGGCACTTCCTGATTTTAGCATCGGCACACCCAACAATTGTTTACCACTACATGATGACAGAACGATTGGAAGTCTATCTACAGTATCGGTTATTATGTCTGTCAACAGTTTTCCGTCCCAGTGCACAATACAATTATTTTCAAACTTTAACTCATCTTTTAACCCCTTCGCAATTTCTTTTCGCAAAGCTATTCGGCTACGTTGAATTGTTTTGTAACTTATATTTACACTATTTAAATCAACTCCAACGCTTTTCAGAGTCGCAGCAATAAGGTACGGCATTTCTACAAGAAACATTCGATCGATCTAATGCAGCAACTAATTCTGGTGTTATCACGTTAATTTTAGAAGCAATAGGAGGAGTTAATTCATTTTCAAAATCAGAGACTGATTTTGAAGTCACGCTTGCTGATGACTCGGATATTATTAGGTCAGATTCTTGTCTAGTTATTGGGATCTGTTTATCTGTTTTCACTGGCTGATATACAATTGAAAATTTGAATATTTTTATAAGCATACGAATATTATTAGATGTAGAAAAAGAGTCTTTGACAATTTTAGGAAAAATAAAATTAAATATTAAAAGTTGAAAGTAAAAGGAATTTGTAGTCATCTACTTATAGTTATTCAGAAAAAATGATAGCTAGCAATATTTTTAATCAAGTAATAAATTAATTATAACTATACGTTAAAACAATTAATAACAGTCAATTTATGTATTGTACAGTTGGATAATTATTAATTAGGCATTTATTTATATCGAGTTATGAGCACTATGCACTATGAATGTTAATTATTAGAGGAAAGTAACCAAATATGGAATAGTATCCCTAATGTGGAATACCGGCATTTCTCGAAAACAAATACCTCTAGACGCAATAAGCAGTGATCATCTAACTCTAACACTATACGCGCGTATAGGTTTCAACTCGTTAGTCGAGCGAGTACTATAGCCGGGGTGAGACTGTATTGTTTTGTCACTGTCAAAAAACTTTTTATGACACGTAAAAATACATATGCGAACTCTAGGCACATAATGATTGCGCTGGTGCAGAATTCGACCCCTGGATTTGAGATTATTGCTAGTAGTTTAAGTTACATTTTATATTTGACCAAAGTTCTAAAGTATCTCATATAAACTATGGTTGATTTTTGATAGGTTTTGTAGTGTTCCATATTTGGGGTACTATTCCATAATTAGATACCTTTATGTTGACTTTGTTTTAGAGAAATTATAGTAAGTAATTTTAATAAGTACTTACTTATAATTAATAAATATAATACAAGACTGTTACTATGTTGGGCAAAATATGTCTGTTGATCATTACGATTAAAAGTTATAGATTTTTAAAATTTGTTTTTTTATGCGTAAAAAACAAAACGGTATTCCATATTTGGTTACTTTCCTCTACATGTTCATAAAAATAATACTTACTCATTTCATCGGCTATCATCACATCTGCTTCAGTGTCTGGTTGTGAACTTAAATTTATAATTCCTCTTCGATTCGAAGATTTTTGCCCCTCTAGAAAAATCTTTTTATCGTGATATATTGATTGAAGGTTTTTTTGATTCGTAGTATCAAAAAGTTCAGCCAACTTTTTTTGAAAAAGAGACTGATTTTTCATCTGAGCTGGTGGTTTTTTTTAAAAACCACCAGTTTTGTAACTTTTCCACTTACAATGTAAGCCTAGCAATTTTTGTACAGCGTTTTCTCTTCCACAAACTGTCAATCCAGCAGAATACCATTGCTTTTCAACTTTAACTATGGTATTCCCTGCACTTTGTTTAATTGTCTCCTTCAATACAACATGGTGATAAAAAAACACAGACATAACCTCTTTAACGGAATATAATTTACGGCCAAAGACGTTCGGGTTTGGAGTACCAATTAAAAAAATAGGCTTGCAGCTCATTTTTTAATTAAAGGCAAAAAGTTTTAATAATAAAAATTAAAAATCGAAAATAACTCAGTAAACTTTACTAATACTCGAATATAATAATTAAATACACATCAAACAACCCAAGATCTCACACAGTATAAACAAAGTTGTAAAAGATTGTCGTTACCTTAAGTATTATTTACATGTAAATAATGCCATAGAAGTGCTATGATCGAATGCTATGATCGACAACCACAGTGATTTTAGCGGTAAAATACAAAAAAGTAATAAGTTGACTTTAAATAACGAATTAACATTTATTTGACATATTTGACAATCTCTACAGTACTGCCAACTACGTTATTACAAAATGTCGTTTTAGCGCTTTTTATTTGAATCGTGCTGAATCACATAAAATTTTCTCTACGAAATTATCAAAAAAACTCGATAAGATTAACGAAAACTAAGATATTTTATGTTTTTGAGTCATTACTTTGTGATAGAGTATAAGAAATTGAAAAAGTTATCCTCAACTATTTGAGGTTGGATTTTAACCGCGAATAACTTTTAAACGAGTCAACGTAGCAAAAAATTATTTCAGACTTTTTTTGTAGATCGTTAAATTTCCTACAAGAATATGTATTTATTTCCACGAGACATTTATTCGTTCGAGTGCATTAAAAATCCAAACAAAAAATAAATAAATTCTTATGTTATTTAAATGGGAAATCAAAAATCACAATGAGCCACCTCTTAATATTAATATTAAGGGCTAATAATAATATATATACATATATATATATATATATATATATATATATATATATATATATATATGTATAATATTTAATATATATATATAAATATATATAATATTTATACATATATATATATATATATATATATATATATATATATATATATATATATATATATATATATACATATATATATATATATATATATATATATATATATATATATATATAATATGTTTTATCTGTTGTCTCATCTATAATCTATCTCTCTCATTATGAAAATCTTTTTTTCTTTTAGTCTTTTAGTTTTTTCTACTTTTAGTCTTTTCTTCAAAAATTTATTTTTATAATATATGTATATGTATACATATATTTATAGAATATGTCTCTATTCGTTAAAAATGTTAACATAATCAGTTAATCATTAATCATTAAAACATTAATGTTTTAATTAAATCAACAATTAATTAAAACATCATTTAAAAAAACAATTTTTTTAGATAGAAATACCTATGAGATTAAGGATAATAAAGGATTAGATAGAATGCTGATATATGTGTTTAAGAGATTATATTTATTTTATTAATAATAATAAATAATAGGCACTAGGTATAACTTTCACAAATTGATTTATTTAACACTTTATCGATTTCGACTTCTTTTCTTAGGCTTTCTTCAGAAGATTATGTTCATAATCTTGGTTAATCTTCTGAAGAAGCCTAAGAAGCCGGAATCGATAAAGTGTTAAACCAATTAGTGATACTTATACCTAGTGTCTATTATTTATTATTATTTTTATAATGTTTCACCTAGGGCCCACAGCTGAATCTTTAAACTTTATTTTATTGCTTATAAATGCTCTGTAGTGCATCTGGATTTTTTTAATTGCTTTCTTTTAGTATTATTCCTTTTGGACTATAATGGATTTTTATTGTGTATAATGCAAGTGATTTATATGGATCACGACATTTTGCCAGATATTTTGTTTGTGTGTGTGTGTCTATATGTCTGTGGGTGTGTGTTATTATAATTGGTTTAAAAAATGAAAGCGTTCGGGATCTCTCCAGCCTTCATTAATCAAAATAATCGAAGCCTTTTCATGGAGGCGATGCCGCACGAGTGTATCAAAAGTGCTTTATATTGAGATCCTTCAGTTAGAAAATTATATAATTTTATAACATTTTCTACGTTGTATGCAGAAAGGAGATGAAACATGAAAGCACTTGACGCTTAATTGAATCAATTTGCTAAAAAGCTCGAAAACTTAAAATTTATTAGATAAGCTACGTTGAGATCAATGTAAAATTATTTGCAACCAAAGATAAATTCACACTAAAAATACATATTCTTAAATAAATTACATCAGGAGTAGTAAATGTACAACGTATATTACTCTATTCCTATTGGGTTTCGATATTCCTATTATTATATTACTCTATTGCCAAAAAAAAAAAAACATGATAGGGAAGATGAAAATCGACGATATTAATAGTATTTCTTTATTATTCCATTAATTGAATTTTAACGGTGTTAAAGTGTTTATTTATAATTGAAAATATTACAAAAATAGAATTAAATTGTATTTAATTATGTAATCTCTTCATATTAAAAAAATTTTACATTTTGCAAAAAAATATAAATAATAAGATCGCTACAAATTGATTCAACAAAAAATGTAATGGTTACGAACATTTATTTCAAAATTCTGTATTAATAATACTATATTACTAATACAATATCCCAGGCAACAGCCAAACAAGTTAGACGTACAAAAATTTGCTCGTAGAAATTATGTATTTTGAGTGGTACAAAGTTCATAGAGAAAGAAATTCATAGTGAAAAACAATAAGTTAACATTAGATTGGTGTTAGTGAAAAGAAAAATTGTGTAAAAAACAAAGTGAATTGATTTCAAGAAAATTATCGTTGGAAATGTCAAATTAATGTAGTGTCAAATTTTCATTTTCTTTGTGGGACTTAAAAAATAGTAATATAATAATATGTGGGGTTTTTATACCCCATTATAGTAATATAATAATATGTGGGTTTTTTATATATATAATATGTGGGGTTAATATATTGTTAATAATAAAACAACTTCGCTTCAAGGCTTACAACCCTAATAGTTAACAACTCGTTACCTTCGGATGACCTAACCTAATCACTTGTGTGATAGACAACATGAAGTACAAACTTAATTAACATAATACCTCTTATGGTAGACAAGTCACAAGTAGGTCATCGTATTCTGGTGGACCTACACCTTCATGTGAACCAGTCAGATCTAAACGAAACTTTAAAAGGAATATTACGTACTTAAGCATACACTTGAAGAACAACAACAACATCAGTATAGCAGCTCTGCAGGGACTAGGTTTCCGGACGAAGAAGCCATAGAGCAGTGGTTCCCAACCCTATTTCCCTGGTTCCGGGCACCCTGGCGCCCGCCGACTGTTTTGCGCGTGCCCGCCGCAAGTAAACGTAACCAAAATAGCAACATATATTGCAAAACTTATTCAAGTAAGGACAGAAGAACTGGAGCTAGACATTTTGGACCTTTTCATTTTCCTAAAATCCAATTTATCAGATGAGGATTTCTTGAAAAGAATAAGATGCCCGCCGCTGGACCGGCTTTCTAGAATGTGCTCTTGAGTGCTAAAAGGTTGGGGGTCCCTGCCATAGAGTCTGAACGATATAGAATATATAAAGGAAAACCTGGTAATAGAGTAATGGAAAATGCAAAATTCCTTGGGACTGGGTTTGCAGTACACCATCGACTAGTTACAAGCATTCTTGACTTTTCCTCACCAAACGATAGAACATCGGTGCTTTCCTTCAGATGCAAGAATAGGGGATACTCAATGATTAATTTCCACGCTCCTACCAATGACTAAAAAACCCAGAAACGACAAACAAGTACAGAGAAGCCCTTGAGGAAACCCTAGACAAAGTCCCAAATCACCATACGACTATATTGTAAGGAGATTTCAATGCCCAGATCGGTAGAGAACAGAAACACCAGAAGATTGTTGTGTTAGATTTATATTATTAAAATTGTTCATTCTAGTGCCATCTATTATTATATTCATTGCACTGCCATCTATTACTTTGTTCATGGCAGCGCCACATATTTTTACTTGTATAAAACATGTTATATTAAAAATAAATGTGTTAGTCTTGTGTAAAACATCACTGCGTGAGCATTATTTCTAACAGGTTATGGGCCCAGACTTGAAAAATGGCAGCCGTTAATTATTTGTCGAGTGTACCGAAGCTGAAAGCAAGAGAGAATTATGCAGAATGGGTGTTTGCAATGGAAAATCTTTTAGTGTTAGACGGATTATCCAAGAGCATACTTGGAACTGAAGAAGACGCGGAGAAGGTTGGAAAAGCAAAGGCCAAGCTAGTTCTAGCCATCGAGGCTTCGTTGTATGTGCACATTAAGGAGGCAAAGACTGCAAAAGACGTTTGGGATAAGTTGAAAAAACTATTTGATGACTCGGGTTTTACGCGGAAAATTGGATTATTGCGAGCTCTTATTTCTATAAGGCTAGAAAATTGTGGTTCCATGGAGTCATACGTGAATCAAATGGTTGACACAGCGCAGAAATTAAAAGGGACAGGATTTCAAATAGATGATGAGTGGATCGGTTCATTATTATTAGCCGGATTGCCTGAAAGGTATTCGCCGTATGTATGATAATGGCGATCGAACACTCGGGAATTCTAATAATGGCCGACAGCATTAAAACAAAATTGCTGGACATGGAGCCGGAAGTCGGTAAGACAGGGAGTGCATTTGCCAGCGCCAGAAATGCAGGAACGAAACAGCAACACAAGTACGGCCGCAGCACGGCAGATGGCGGTAACCGTGAGTCAAGTGTCAGAATGAAAGACGTTAAATGTTATCGGTGTAAACAGATAGGTCACTTTAAAAATAAATGTCCGAATGAATATGTGGAAAATCGTAGAAACAGTAATAATAATAAAAACGAACACGCGTTCAGTGCGGTATTTTTAAACGGTGCATTCAACAAAAACGACTGGTACGTGGACTCGGGCGCGAGTGTGCATCTAACGGTTAATAAACATTGGCTGCGAAATGTGTCAAAGAACGTGAATTTAAATAAAATCATGGTGGCAAATAAAAGTATATTACCAGTGGAGTGTACGGGAAGTTAATATTATAACAGTTGTTGGAAAAGACAGACATAATGTAACAATTGAACGGGCAATGTGCGTGCCAGAACTGACATCAAATTTATTGTCGGTCAGTCAACTAATCAAGAATGGTAACAGTGTCCAGTTTGAAGAAGATGGGCGCAAGATTTTTAACCGAAATAAAGTTTTGATTGCAACAGCAGATTTAGTTGAAAATGTTTACAAGTTAAATGTTGAAAATCCAGTTGAATGTGAAAACAGCCTGATGAGTACATCAGTAGTCACAAGTGAAGTGTGGCATCGAAGATATGGTCACATCAATTATGCAGACCTAAAAAGATTGCAAGGCGGAATCGTAAATGGAATTAAATATAAAGGAAGTCAGGAAGAACAGTGTGTGGTTTGCTGTGAAGGCAAACAGGCGAGACTGCCGTTTAAACACAAAGAGACAAGGGCAAACAATATTTTGGAGGTCATTCACACTGATGTTTGTGGTCCAATGCAAGTAACGTCCTTGGGAGGCTCCAGGTATTTTGTGTTGTTTGGAGATGATTACAGTCGTATGACATTTGTATATTTCCTGAAAACGAAGGATGAAGTTATCAACCGATTCAAAGAATTTCAAACAATGGTGGAAAATCAAAAAGACTCCAGGATAAAGAAAATAATATCCGACAATGGAGGTGAGTTTTGTAGTAACGAAATGGAAAATTTTCTGAAAAGAAATGGTATCATACACCAGACAACAAATCCCTATACGCCGGAACAAAATGGTCTATCGGAACGAATGAATAGAACAATTGTAGAAAAGGCAAGGTGCTTGTTATTTGATGCAAACCTTGAAACCAAGTTTTGGGCCGAAGCTGTACATACAGCGGTCTACCTGCGAAACAGGTCAATTGTGTCATGTTTTGAAGAAAAAACTCCTTATGAAGTTTGGCATGGTCACAAACCAGATGCGAGTAATTTCAGAATTTTTGAGAGCCCTGTAATGGTTCACGTTCCAAAAGAGAAACGCACCAAATGGGACAAGAAGGCAGTACACATGATACTAGTAGGATATAGCGAAACTACAAAAGGGTACTGATTGTACGACGCTAACAGAAATATTGTAACCACAAGTAGAGATGTAGTAATTATGGAGGACATTGTAGAAAACAAAGTGCAGGTGATAGTGAGCACGGAAGTTGATAAAGAAGAAACAGCAGAATCAGTGGGGGATATAAGTTCTAAAAGAAAATCAACACGACAACCGAAACCCAAAGTGTTTGAAGACTATGTGACTTATATGTGTGCTGAGGGAGTTGAATTGAAAGAAGATCCAGTTACCATAACAGATGCTTTATCAAGACCCGAAAAAGAAGAATGGAAGAAAGCGATGGAAGAGGAATTACAATCGTTTGAGGAAAATGAAGCATGGGTACTAACCGATTATCCGAAGGATGGAACTATAGTAGACTGCAAGTGGGTGTTCAAAAAGAAATTTGATAGCGAATGTAAGACAAAATTTAGAGCTAGGTTAGTGGCAAGAGGTTTTTCACAAAGAGCCGGAGTTGATTATGATGAAACGTATTTGAGACATTCAACCTTGAGAATGTTAATGGCCTTAGCTGTCAAATTGGATTTGAATATAACACATCTTGATGTAACTACAGCGTTCCTGAATGGTGATCTAAACGAAACAATGTATATGAAACAGCCGGAGGGTTTTGTGATGGATAAAAACAAAGTATGTAAGTTGAGAAAGGCTTTATACGGTTTGAAACAGTCTTCCCGGTCTTGGAATAAGAAAGTAAAAAGTGTACTAAAAAAGATAGGTTACGAAAGGTCAAAGTTGGAACCGTGTATTTACTTAAAGGGTAAAGGAGACAAATTAACAATTATAGCTCTATATGTGGAAGATTTCTTCATTTTTTCGAAAGATTTATTGGAAGAAGAATTCTTAAAACAAGAGTTTGGTTCTAAGTTTAAACTAAAAGACTTGGGAGAAGCCAAACAATGTTTAGGAATGAGAATAGAGAGAAATTGGAACGAGGGAATAATAACTTTAGATCAAGAAAATCATGAATCAATTGTTGAAAAGGTTTGGAATGACTAATTGTAAACCAATTAATACTCCTATGGAAAACAAATTGCAATTGGAACCCAGCAACGGAAAATGTAGTGAAGACATTCCTTACCAACAATTAATAGGTAGCTTAATGTATTTAAGTGTACTCACACGTCCAGATATTTCATATAGCGTAAGCTACTCAAGTCAATTTAATGCTTGCTATAATGAATCGCATTGGAAATGTGCCCAAAGAATTTTAAGGTATTTGCAGGGAACAAAAAGTCATTGTTTAAGATTCGAACGGTCAGGATCAGAGGTGCAAGGCTTTACAGATGCGGATTGGGCAAATGACAAGCAAGATAGAAGATCATATACAGGTTATGTCTTCAATTTAGCAAATGCGGCTATATCATGGCAAAGTAGAAAACAGAAAACCATAGCACTTTCAAGCACAGAAGCAGAATATATGGCCCTAACTGAAGCAACGAGGGAAGGAATATATTTAAAGAATTTAATGTGTGAATTAATCGAAGTGAATAATCCCATAGTGTTGTATAATGATAACCAAAGTGCGCGGAAGCTTTCTGTAAACCTTGTTTTTCATGGTAGATCTAAGCATATAGACGTTAAACATCATTTTATTAGGGATACTGTTAATGATGGTAGTATTGAAGTTGTTTACATGCCTACATCAGATATGCCTGCAGATTTATTAACCAAAGGCTTATGTGAGGCAAAGCACTCAAAATTCATGCATGCTATAGGATTATGTAGAAAATGAAAATTTTTGTAATATATGAATGTTAGATTTATATTATTAAAATTGTTCATTCTAGTGCCATCTATTATTATATTCATTGCACTGCCATCTATTACTTTGTTCATGGCAGCGCCACATATTTTTACTTGTATAAAACATGTTATATTAAAAATAAATGTGTTAGTCTTGTGTAAAACATCACTGCGTGAGCATTATTTCTAACATGTTGGAAGATATCTTGTCCATAAGAGAACCAATACCAACGGGGAACGCTTAATCAGTGTCTGCACCAAGTATGGATTACTTTTGATGTCTACAAGGCCATGACATGGCGATGCCCAAATAGCATGATGGGTGAATTCCAAATCGACCATGTAGCAATAAACAAGTTACCCCACAGGAATATTATGAATTTCAAGGTGCTACGAGGAGCCAACATTGACTCTGATCACTACCTGTCTCTGGTTGAGACGAAATTGAAACCACTAATAAAGAACATTAGTATGTTAGCAAAAAACGAGAAGAACCCTAGGTTTGATATCACCAAACACAGAGACAGCTCTAGTTAGCAAGATAGGCTGATTCATAATACCAACAGGATTAACACAACTAGAAAATGGGATCCGCTTAGGGATGCCATAACAGTAGCGGCTCAGCAAATAATCCCCAATAGACCTAAAGTGAACAAGCATCCGTGGTGGTCCAAATGGAACCACCGCCTCGCTCGCGCCACTATGGACGCTTGGCTCGAGAACACCGTGACACCCACCGCGCAGGGCGAACGGCGCACGCGTTCCGCTTCACGTGTTTTAAATGGAATGTACATAAAAACGAATCTAATTAACAAGTCTTTATTGCACAAAGGAAAACTACATCGAGCATCATACGAGGCACCAAGAGGAAGCACAACCAGTACTCACCGACGCTGGACTCATTAAGCAAGCTGAGGAAGATTTTATATGGAACAACTCTAGAGATCTATACAAAGGCCTCAAGCAACAAACAACCTAATTCACGTCCCCTACCTTACACCTCCTGAGACTAGATGGATCTCTGTGTCTTAATGACAGCGATTGTACCAAGACCATAGCTAACCACTTAAAAGGACTCTTAAATGCAGAAGAACGTATTGATTGTCTCCAAGTTACAGAATCAGCTAACCCGAATACTGAGTATATCGCTCCTCCAACCTATGAAGAAGTCAGAGAAATAATTAAACTACTCAAGAATACTATCGAGGTCCTGTACCGAGCAGATACACAATCTGAAGACCATCCTTCAATACAGCAAGTCAAGAGCCCGACAATGGGTAGCTATATTTGTCTACTTCCAGAAAGCATGCGACTCAGTGAACAGAATTAGTCTTTTCAACTAGGATCTCAACTCAACGACAAGATCAATAGGCTGGTACAAGCCACCTTGCATAACACCACAGACAGCGTAAAGTTTAGAGGACAACTCTCGAAGAGTTTGGCCATTAAAACAGGGGTGAGACAAGGAAACGGCATCTCATGCATATTATTTAATTGCGTTCTGGAAAAGACCATTAGAGAGTGGACGATAATCCTACCAGAGTACACTGGATTACGGATGGGGATTAAAGCTGACAACCTAAGGATACCATGCCTAGCGTTTGCAAACTTCTCCGCTTGTTTCATCCAAAAGAATCCAGCAGCTTTACCCTTGTTAGCAGCCTTGAAGATCCTATGGGATAACCTGTTTGAGTCCATTCTGGATAGATGTCCGTAAGAAGCTAGTTCTAAAAAGCTTCTTCTGATGGTATCTATGAGAATTTCTTGGTGTTTATATAGCTCAAAATTTGGTTGATACCATCGGCTTAATTTGCTAGAATTCTTGGCGCTACTATCAGTCGAGTCAGTGATAATATCTACATCAAAAGAGTCAAAAGTGTAAAGTACCTTGGGGTATGGTTCTCAGAAGACCTCGTCGAAAAAGTGGTTCTTAAACACAGGAGACTCAAGCTAGATAAGGCTTACTATGCCTGTAAAAAACTATATGCTTCAAAAAAATTGTCGATGAATGTCAAACTAAGACACTACAATGCTGTAGTCAGACCTTCAGTCCTCTATGCAGCAGAGTGCCTATATCTAACTAAGAAGACCCCATTAAGAGCCCTCGAGGTGCAAGAAAGAAAGTTCCTGAGACTGATAGTAGCGCCAAGAATTCTAGCAAATTAAGCCGATGGTATCAACCAAATTTTGAGCTATATAAACACCAAGAAATTCTCATAGATACCATCAGAAGAAGGCGACTAGCTTTTTACGGACATCTATCCAGAATGGACTCAAACAGGTTATCCCATAGGATCTTCAAGGCTGCTAACAAGGGTAAAGCTGCTGGATTCTTTTGGATGAAACAAGTGGAGAAGGATCTTTCGGAACTCCATATAAATCAATATGACATAGCCGACCCGAATAACTATAATACAACTCTTAAAACTAAATCCTTCGGAACATCCCTCACAGAAGTTACCCACAGACCAAAAGACGAGACCAGGAAATGGTCTGAAAAGCTCGAGATACCAACAAGAAAGCAGCTGCCAAACCCACAAATAAGAACACCAAACGTAGCAAACAACGACGATGACATAAGAAAACAGCTAAAACACAAGGACCGTGGTTCATAGATGGCCCTAACGAAATGAATAATAATACAATATTTTCATTTACAACGTAAATTAATGTAGCTATTAATTTTAATATAATATAATTTATATTTCACTTTAAATAGCACTTTAAAATGGTAAACTATTTTCTAATGACACTTTCAGAACTAGATGATTCTTCCTCTGAATGTATGATTCTTCCTTCAGGTTCAACATTCTGTGTTTCATCCATTATGGATGTATATTCATGTACTTCTTTATTATCCAGTTCAGATGCATCGCTCTTCATAGTTTCAAGGAAAATTACACTTCTTGCTTTGATTATTTTTCCGGGTTGTGCTGGATCTGCGAGTCAATATCCTTTTGTGTGTTCACAGTATCCTACCATTATACATTCTTTTGATTAGCATCAAGTTTATTCCTAAGCTCATTAGGTATATGGACATAAGCCTTGGCTCCAAACACTCGTAAGCGGCTTTCGTCAACTTTAGATCCAGTCCAAACTTCTTCAGGCGTGGCTCCTGCCATTGCAAGATTCTTCAGATATATTTCTGTTGCTACCGCTTCACCCCAGTAGCGTTTGGTCAGTCCTGAATCTTGTAACATAGTTCTCGCTTTTTCAATTATAGTACAATTCAGCCTCCTCTAGCTGAGGAGGCAGCTAGAGGAGGCTTTTCTCTCTTTCCCGGGCCACTTCCAACCATCTTCCTAGTTTAAGGACTCGTCTGGCGTCCTTGTCTACCTTACCCTCCTATTTTTTTTTATTTGTCTTCCTATCGGCCTCTTCCCCTCCACTTTAAGAATCCTGAACCTCCGTTCAAAATTCTTTTAGGCATTCTACCATCTGGCATTCTTATAATGTGCCCTGCCCACCGGGGGCGCTGCAGTTTCACGTATATCGGCACTGGTTGGTCTTTAAGGGCCTGATATATTTAATTATTGTATCGCCTCCTATATTCTTCATTTTCCCGTACTGGTCCTAGGATCCTTCTTAATATTTTCCTCTCGAACGCGTCGATTTTTTCTTCGTTCTTTACGGTGAGGATCCACACTTTGCAGCGGTACATGAGTATTGGTCGGATGATTGTTTTGTACACCTTAATTTTTGTGTCCGTGTATATAACATTGGACTTCAGTACATTCGCCAATGAGAAATAGGCTTTATTTGCCATCCTCGCTGTAGCTATAATTTCCGCGTTTTCCAGACCTTTGCTGTTGATGTTTGCGCCCAGATACTTGAAGTCGTTCACAAAGTAGTAGTTCCAAGTTGTCTTGTGTTTGTATTCTTGGTGTACCCGTTCTACTTTCCACTAGCGCCTTTGTTTTGTCGATGTTGATTTGAAAGCCGATTGTTTGGGCTGCTGATTTAAGTACTGTATATGATTCCTCCGTGGGTCGTTTTGTGGGTCCCATGATGTCACTATCGTCCGCGTATGCTGCGAGTTGTACGGATTTGTTTATTAGCGAGTTGTCTCTCTCTATTCCAGTCTTTCTTATTACATGCTCCAGGGCGAGGTTGAACAGCGTCGGTGCCAGTCCATCGCCTGGTTTCAGCCCTTGTCCAAATGTAAAGCTTTTCGATAATTTTACCTGCACCCGCACCTGTGCGGTGCAATCTGACTGGTGAGTTGGACAAGTCTTACCAGCTTTTCTTGTATGCCCAGTTCTATCAGTATCACGTATGGCTTGTCTCTGTTTATGGAGTCGTATGCTTTGTTTATGGAGTCGTATGTTATTTGAAATCGACGAACACATTGTATATGTCGTCATTTTGCTTCCAAGCTTGGCTGAGAGTAAGTTTGAGGTTTTCTATTTGGCCTTCTGTCGTTCTTCCAGGTCTAAAACCTGCTTGCTACTCTCCTATTATATTTGACAAAATGCTTGAGTCTGTTGTTAATTATGTTCGTGAACATTTTGTATCCGTTGCACACCAGTGATGCACACTCCTCTGTGGTTTGAGCATGTCATCCTATCGCCTTTCTTGTATATCGGGCATATTATGCTCTCGTTCCGTTCCTGCGGTATCTGTTCGTTCTTTCATATTTCCATTAGGAGATGGTGTAGGTAGCATGCTAGCTTTTTGCCGCCCTGTTTCAATATTTCGCTTAGTATTTCGTCAATGCCTGAAGATTTGTTAGTCTTTAGCGTGTTGATTGCTGTTACAATTTATTCTATAGTTGGTACACTCGTGTGTTCGCTGTCTTCTTCCATTGGCAGTAGCTCTGCTTGTCTTAATGGTGTTACTGATTAAGCAACTTTTCGAAGTACTTTTTTTAGGTGTCCTCTATCTCACGTTGATCACTTTTTCCCGTTTCGTCTCTGCTTAAACTTGTTGAAACCTTCTCTTCTCTGCTTCAAGTATTTGTACGCATCTATAGCATTGTATGCTCGAAAATCTTTTTCCATATTTCGGATTTGTTCGTTTTAGAGTTTGCGCTTCTATTGTCTGCAGAGCTTATTTGATTCTTGTCGTGCCCTTCGTTCTCTTGTTTCTATTTGAAGCATACTTTTATGGGCGTTGTTTCTTTGATCAATCCTTTCTCTACATTCATCGTCATACCACTCAGGTCTCTTTTGCTTATTCTGTCCAATTCCTAGTACTTCCTGTGCCGAGTTCTTTACTATGTTCTTCACCGTGTGGCCGTGGTCTGATCCACGACAGGCCCCTCTCTGTGTTCTTACGTCTAGTATATTTGTGGCCCATCGTCTGTTAATTAACGCATGGTTAATTTGATTTTTTATGTTGCCATATGGGGAGCTCCTTGTCTATGTCTGAATGCTTGATGTGGAAACAGACTTGAGCTGATTACCAACTGGTTCAGCCTTTCAGATACACCATTTCGTTGAGGTGAATATGGTACAGTTGTTTCATGAATTAAACCGTGCTTAGTAAGATAATTTTTGAGAATTTTGTTACAATATTCCAAACCATTATCAGTTCTTAATTTCTTTATTTTTAAATCAGTCTGATTCTCTACTAATTGTTTAAACTTTATCGGACGAATGTTACATATATGTAACATTTAAAATACGTTACTTAATACGCAAAATACGTTTACTATCGATCAGAAAATCAGTACGATAAAGGATAAATTCAATTAACTTCTCAAATACTTGCTTCTTTGATGGTAGAAGATAACCAAAAGTTTTTCTTGATTAATCATCAGTAAGGGTCGGTAGATAAAGGGCTCCACCCCAGGTCGATTCTGTCATGGGTCCACAAAGATCTGAGTGAATTAATTCTAACTTTTCCTTGGCTCGTTTTGTGACACCTTTTGGAAATGCATCTCTTCTTTGCTTCCCTTCAATATATGGCACACAATCCTTAATTTCTCCATCTTCTTTGAAATCAATTCCTGTGACCAATCCCTTTTTTATCATTATCATACTCTTTGGCTTATCTTACCTAGTGTTCTATGCCACGTGTTCTGTGATATTGCCATTGCAACTGGTTCTACACTCATTGTTGCACATTTTTCTTGTGCTAGACAATATGGTTTCTTAGCTCGGTAAAATTTATATATTCCATCTATATTAGTTGCTGTGACTTGGCTAAACCTTCCGAACTTTACATTTGTTTTTATCATATATACCGGGTGTTCCATTTTAATCCGCCAGTAGCGATAATTCTGAACCAGTGCATTGAATTAAAAAGTGTTCTGAAAAAAAGTTAACGGTTATGAGGGGGACATCTGAAGCCGTCGACTTTGCCCCCACCGCGCTAAAATTTGTACCCCTTAGAACTAAGTTGGCGCGCACGCACTACCGCGTTAACCGCTAGCAGTTTTTTGGCCAGACCGCCGTGAATAGCAAACCTTAGCTAAAACACGTACCTACCAATCGCAATAAAGGGGCGGAGTCTGGTAATGGCTCCAAATTCAAAAATATATTTGAGATAATGAACCGTTTGGAACTTGCACGCTATATATCAAGTCTGCCATATATCAATTTGTTGATTTTTAAGGTATATTTTTTAGTGTTGGGGGTAATTGTTGATTTGGGTCGAATGAATAGTGGCAATTGTCGTCGACCATGTCGTCGACCGAGTCGGACTCAATATGAACGTTTATCCCAAAAATATAGTGAAATATGTATTGCGAAATGTTGAATCCATGAAAGTAATGTGTGGATGCACAATTTGCAAAATTTTATCGAAGCTGTCTACCGACATGCGACAGTAATTAAAAAAAGTCTCAGATTGTTAATTTCAGGTTGCATCTTGATATTTATTATGACAGAAACCCTTCTTAAATCTACCGTTAGTGATTGGATGGACCCTATATTTGCGAATTTTACGTTGTCTTCTTTTTCTATTTCTTAGTATTAGATGAACAATAGATACAGCCCTCTTGAAATCCATCTTCAACTGTGAAAATTGCGGCCAGTTTCGCGGTTTTTAATCGCAGTGTGTGCTCTTTGAGCGGTTTCGCGGTTATAGCTAACTGCGTTAACTGCTCGCGGGAAAAAGCCGTGTTCGGCCTCGGACTTTGTCACCCTTTAACTAAGATCCGGAAGCAAAAATTAAGCTACTACGTTGTCTGGTTCAATAGATATTCGTGTTTTTGTTAAAAATAATTGTTGACATTTTCAAGATGACAGATAGTAGATGCGAACGAAGCTGACTCGACGTTGCCACGTTTATTTTTGTTTATATGCACGTTTCTATGAAAAAATATGATTTTGGCAACATATATACAATCTTAAGCGTCGTATTCAAGTTGCATTCATATTGCAACGAACAGCCACGCCACAAACAGCCGCAATGTCTGGAGTGAATTATTTAAGTGTCCTGGATATCCACCAGATTCTGCAGGATCCTGAGGAAACCGTCAGGAATTTGATTGAGTGGAGATTGATCCCGGCCGAGGGGTCGTATAAATGCCCCATGTGCGAGAACGGCCTCTTGAAAGTGTGTCGGGATACTTCAAGGTTGGTTGCTTTTTTGGAACTTACTTATTAACGCCACCACCACAGCAGATTGTAGTGGAAAGACATAGGCCTTGTAAAAAATAATATGAATATATTTTGAAAATGGTTAATGATTAAATGGTAAAAAAATGGTAAATTGTTATATAACTAGATGTGTAATTTTTTCGGAGAAATATTTAGGTTTTTGTAATAAAAAAATTACATTACAACATAATAACTGACGTGTATGTCTGGTCACAAAACTAAGAATGTAGATACAAATGGGTCAGCCTTGCCAAATTTAATTTTGACAACATATAAATTATTAAAATTTTTCTGCGTCACATGTTTGTGTAAAGTATATGCAAAGTTGGCTTCCAGAAATTATTTGTCTATTCTGAATATTCAGAATATTTTAAGAAATCCCGAGTAAACAATTGAAAAATTAATTGAATGGTATTTGCTACCAGCCGAGGGGTACCGAGGGGATACCAGTATATGTGTCAAAAATGTGGGAACGGTATTTTAACCCTGAGTCGGGATATTTATAGGTTATTTTTGTTATTATCATATGTTTAGTGGCTTCCAATAAATTCTTCTATTTTGATTCGAAGACATAGGGCAAATTAAACGTAAAGGTTTTAAATAAATAAAGGTTTTAAATATTTTTCGCGCATGCACATTGACATGACCATGATATAAAAAACATAAACGTAGAGTAAAAAAATTTTCTGGTGGTATATTTTACCAATCAATTGTATTTCTTTCAGCAACACATATACTAAAATTGAATATTTATTAAAAAAACATAATTATATATTGGATCGAGAGTTCGCAACAGCAAGTTTGTGTTTTTGATTTATCTGCCCGCTTCGCGGTGGACAACCTAATCTAACCTGGGTTAAACCAACGGTGCTTGCCACATTGTCCTATATTATATCGAGAGTTCGCGCTGCTGCGCGTATGTGGTCTTGATTTATCTGCCCGATTCGCAGCGTGCAACCTAATCTAACCTAGATTAAAACAACGGTACTTGCCACATTGTCCTATGGGCAGATGAATTAAGACCACATACGCGCTGCAGCTCGAACTCTCGATCTAATACAGGACAATGTGGCAAGGACCGTTGGTTTAATTTAGGGCTGGGGCGGGGTTGAACCCCCAAAACCCCCCTGGTTAAGCCCATGATTCATAAGCTATCTAGCTATATAAATCTAGCATACATACATCTAGCTATAATAAAATGCATTAAATGCCCGTTAGTTTTCCATAGAGGATGCAAAAATAAAAATTTAAAAATTGTAAACAACGACTCTGTTATATGCGACAAGCATAAGCCAGAAGTAAATGACTGCCCCAGTGATCTACCTTCTTTGATGAATTGCAACAGTGAGCTCAGACAAGAAAATAATACACTGAAGGAATTCATTCAAGAACTGAAACTTATTATCTCGAACAATCACTCCTCCTCATTGCAGTTCAAAAAAGAACTAATTATGCAAACAAATGCTCTACACCTTGAGATAATGGGATTAAAAGAACTTATCTTAAATAAAAATCCTGCACTTAAGGCCGTAAACATAACCAAAACCGTACCAAATATCTCAAATAATCCTCTACCCAAAGAACTTAATACCACAAATAAAAACCCAACCAACAACAACTCAACCAGTAACAACTCAAACAGCTCAACAGTCGCTGTAGATGAACTTACTGAAGCAAGTCCCAGACCCAGGCCACGAACGCAGAGAGAATCCAGGACCTCAAATTACCCAAGAGTACAAACACACAAACCTCTCGTTTTAGGAAGTGGGCCCTCTTACATCATCCGTGCTGCTGTTAAGAGAAAATGGTTCCATGTGAATAACGTTGCTCCAGGAACCACTGAGGACAACCTACTTCAGTTCATTAACCCACACATCTATATAGAGGACAGTATATGTAAAATTATCACTTCTAATGCTAGATACTGCTCCTTCAAAGTGAGGATACGGGAATCGGATTGCAACAAATTCCTAAAACCGGACTCCTGGCCATCGCAAATAACAATTAGAGACTACGTCTTTGTACAGAAAGGTTTGCATAATAATACAATAAACTCCAGTGGAGCACGAGCGGTTATCAATCCACCACCACCTAACAAAAGTTTTTTAGAAGAGGCACCGGATGTAAACATCAAAGCCTAGCGGTTACTTCTCAAAAAACTCTAAGGAAACCTCATATTAAAACCATCAACTCACAATCAGGAATCACAATTGCTCAGTTTAACACTCAATCAATTAGAAACAAATTTCATTTGGTGCAATTGTACTTAAAAAGGGAAAACATCGACGTGGTATGCACATGCGAACATTGGTGTACAAATGATGAAATTGATGTGATTAAAATCGATAACTACCAGTTAGCCTCACATTTTTGTAGGACTAAAACTATCCATGGTGGAGTTGCAATATATGCTCGCAATTGTATAAATACATCACATCTTATGCTATCGAGTTATTCAGTTGAAAAGGATTTTGAAGTTTGTGGTGTAACACTAGGCCTTCATCTAACCAAGATTAACATTATATGTATATACAGATCGCCGGTAGGAAACCTACAAATATTTTATACTATGCTCAATGAGATGTTACTACACCTTTGCAAATCTGATAAACCCACTTTGCTTGTTGGTGATTTAAATATTGATTTTATGAAAAATACGACTGAAAAACAAACACTCATTAACATACTAAGCTCATTTCAACAATGTGTTATCAATCAAGGCGCCACTAGGATATTTACAAACTTTCGTGGTTCAACTACTCAGTCATCGATTGACTATATGGCCACTAACATCGATGCTAGCGCATTTTCGTTCAAGATTGTTGATCCAGTCATCGCTGACCACCTTAGCTTAATCTTTCAACTGAACCCGAACTTCATGTCATGTGCATCGAACCAAAAGTTGACATACCGCCTGGGAAGACATATAACCGATGTTGACATACACAAAATTAAACATCTCATCAGTAAAATCGATTTCTCAACAATTTTGAGCGGGGATGTTGAGGTAGCTTTCAGTAATTTTTTGAATAACCTAACGCTTTCTTTGGACCAAATCTGCCCCATCGAATCTAGGAAATATGTACACAAAACCAACAAATGGATAACAACAACACCAATTAATGAAGGTAAACATCTAAAGAAGCTCTATTGGTTGTGTTATACATTAAATGATCTACACCTCATTGATCAATATAAAACTAAAAAACTTCAACATGCTAGCAACATAACTAATGCCAAGAGAAATTTTTTCTTCAATAAAATCCAGCAATCTAAAAACAAATCCAGAGTTGCTTGGGCATTCATCAACGATACGTTAGGGAAACAGAAAAAGTTTGCACCAATAACACTCAATGTAAATGCAACAACAGTAACGAAACAACAAGTTGCTGAAGTGTTCGCAACTCACTTCTCGAATATAGCTCTCACTACAATCAGAAAGCATCTTAATGTTTCATCAACACCCCAAAACGTTAACTCTCACATCATTAACCAAAACTCATTTTATATGCATACCATTGAAACAGCAGAACTCCATAAGGTAATTCAAAATATGTCAACCACGTACTCCTGCGGCACTGATGGATACTCAATCAGAACCTTAAAATCAATTTTGGACGTCATTGAGGGTCCTTTGCTTCAACTCTACAATAAATCTATCGATGTCGGAATATATCCTTCTATATTAAAAATAGCTCTCATTATTCCTCTTCATAAAAAAGCAGATGCCTGTGATATTGACAAGTACAGGCCAATTTCTATTGTGTCTGTATTCTCAAAATGGGATTAAAAGAACTTATCTTAAATAAAAATCCTGCACTTAAGGCCGTAAACATAACCAAAACCGTACCAAATATCTCAAATAATCCTCTACCCAAAGAACTTAATACCACAAATAAAAACCCAACCCACAACAACTCAACCAGTAACAACTCAAACAGCTCAACAGTCGCTGTAGATGAACTTACTGAAGCAAGTCCCAGACCCAGGCCACGAACGCAGAGAGAATCCAGGACATCAAATTACCCAAGAGTACAAACACACAAACTCTCGTTTTAGGAAGTGGGCCCTCTTACATCATCCGTGCTGCTGTTAAGAGAAAATGGTTCCATGTGAATAACGTTGCTCCAGGAACCACTGAGGACAACCTACTTCAGTTCATTAACCAACACATCAATATAGAGGACAGTATATGTAAAATTATCACTTCTAATGCTAGATACTGCTCCTTCAAAGTGAGGATACGGGAATCGGATTGCAACAAATTCCTAAAACCGGACTCCTGGCCATCGCAAATAACAATTAGAGACTACGTCTTTGTACAGAAAGGTTTGCATAATAATACAATAAACTCCAGTGGAGCACGAGCGGTTATCAATCCACCACCACCTAACAAAAATTTTTTAGAAAAGGCACTGGATGTAAACATCAAAGCCTAGCGGTTACTTCTCAAAAAACTCTAAGGAAACCTCATATTAAAACCATCAACTCACAATCAGGAATCACAATTGCTCAGGTTAACACTCAATCAATTAGAAACAAATTTGATTTGGTGCAATTGTACTTAAAAAGGGAAAACATCGACGTGGTATGCATTTGCGAACATTGGTGTACAAATGATGAAATTGATGTGATTAAAATCGATAACTACCAGTTAGTCTCACATTTTTGTAGGACTAAAACTATCCATGGTGGAGTTGCAATATATGCTCGCAATTGTATAAATACATCACATCTTATGCTATCGAGTTATTCAGTTGAAAAGGATTTTGAAGTTTGTGGTGTAACACTAGGCCTTCATCTAACCAAGATTAACATTATATGTATATACAGATCGCCGGTAGGAAACCTACAAATATTTTATACTATGCTCAATGAGATGTTACTACACCTTTGCAAATCTGATAAACCCACTTTGCTTGTTGGTGATTTAAATATTGATTTTATGAAAAATACGACTGAAAAACAAACACTCATTAACATACTAAGCTCATTTCAACAATGTGTTATCAATCAAGGCGCCACTAGGATATTTACAAACTTTCGTGGTTCAACTACTCAGTCATCGATTGACTATATGGCCACTAACATCGATGCTAGCGCATTTTCGTTCAAGATTGTTTATCCAGTCATCGCTGACCACCTTAGCTTAATCTTTCAACTGAACCCGAACTTCATGTCATGTGCATCGAACCAAAAGTTGACATACCGCCTGGGAAGACATATAACCGATGTTGACATACACAAAATTAAACATCTCATCAGTAAAATCGATTTCTCAACAATTTTGAGCGGGGATGTTGAGGTAGCTTTCAGTAATTTTTTGAATAACCTAACGCTTTCTTTGGACCAAATCTGCCCCATCGAATCTAGGAAATATGTACACAAAACCAACAAATGGATAACAACAACACCAATTAATGAAGGTAAACATCTAAAGAAGCTCTATTGGTTGTGTTATACTTTAAATGATCTGCACCTCATTGATCAATATAAAACTAAAAAACTTCAACATGCTAGCAACATAACTAATGCCAAGAGAAATTTTTTCTTCAATAAAATCCAGCAATCTAAAAACAAATCCAGAGTTGCTTGGGCATTCATCAACCATACGTTAGGGAAACTGAAAAAGTGTGCACCAATAACACTCAATGTAAATGCAACAACAGTAACGAAACAACAAGTTGCTGAAGTGTTCGCAACTCACTTCTCGAATATAGCTCTCACTACAATCAGAAAGCATCTTAATGTTTCATCAACACCCCAAAACGTTAACTCTCACATCATTAACCAAAACTCACTTTATATGCATACCATTTAAACAGCAGAACTCCATAAGGTAATTCAAAATATGTCAACCACGTACTCCTGCGGCACTGATGGATACTCAATCAGAACCTTAAAATCAATTTTGGGCGTCATTGAGGGTCCTTTGCTTCAACTCTACAATAAATCTATCGATGTCGGAATATATCCTTCTATATTAAAAATAGCTCTCATTATTCCTCTTCATAAAAAAGCAGATGCCTGTGATATTGACAATTACAGGCCAATTTCTATTGTGTCTGTATTCTCAAAAATCTATGAGCGAACTATTTACAATAGAATGATCCAATATCTGGAAAGATTTAATTTATTGAGTATTTGCCAACATGGCTTTAGGGCCAAGAGATCAATAGAAACAGCCACGTGTAACATGACTAAATTTATAATAAACGAGTTAGATGCTGGAAGGCATGTTATGGGACTATTCTTTGATTTATCTAAGGCCTTCGATACGGTTAATGTTGAATTTCTATTATCAAAATTGGAGGGGAACTTTTTTGAAGTTAATTCGATCATTTCTTACAGGCAGGAAGTTAATTGTGTGTGCTAATAACACTCAATCGAGCTGCAAGGATGTATCCATCGGTGTGCCTCAAGGTTCTGTTCTGGGCCCGCTTCTATTTCTGTTGTTTGTAAATGATCTTCCACTTCACGTAAGCGCGGAAACTATTCTGTTTGCAGATGACATGAATGTGGCTGTATCTG
This sequence comes from Phosphuga atrata, assembly GCA_944588485.1. NCBI lineage: Eukaryota > Metazoa > Arthropoda > Insecta > Coleoptera > Silphidae > Phosphuga > Phosphuga atrata. Next base: position 4,625,475 of record OX155909.1, read on the forward strand.
CAACCAATTTAGATGAATTGGCAACTAAGATACCTCTGTTAAGTTGGCAGAACCAACTCGGAAAAAAAAATCCGCGACGGCACATATTAATCCGCTTTTTATCCGCTAACGATTGTAAAAAGAAAAAAATTTCCCGCTCTTCCCATTTTCCGGGAAAATGGGGTCCCACTAACTTAACAAAAAGTTAGCGGTACCCATTCTAAAAATAATTATATTGAGAAAATAATTGCACCGGAATTATCCGCTAACGATTGTAAAAAGAAAAAAAATTCCCACCCTTTCCATTTCCCGGGAAAATAGGATCCCGCTAACTTAACAAAAAGTTAGCGGGACCCATTCTAAAAATAATTATATTGAGGAAATAATTGCACCGGAATTATTCGCTTTTAATCCGCAAACGAATGCCGCGAGACTTCATTCCGCGGGAAAATTCGGGATTTTTTTTGTCACCGAGTTCGTTTGTGGATGAAGCAAAGGTTATCATGTACTATCGCGGCGAAATAAGGATACCGACGATACAATTGCTGTGAGTTAATTTTAAAGAACAAAGAAAGAAAGGTTTTTGAAAATTTGTTTTGAAAATTTGATTTATTAAGTTCTGTTAAAATTCTGATAAACCTCTGAAAACAATTCTATAGTGAAAGCTTAATCGCAACGAGAATAAATTAGTAATTTCGGGCTGACACGATTCCTAGTATCCATCACAGGTATCGGTGATTCATGAAAACCATCGTATTCATTCCAACCCGGAAATAGATAGCGGATTTCGGAAAGGGGTGGAGTCTAAATGTTTTTGTTTTTCCCCGGCCGAATCGTCACACGTTATTTTTAATGCCCCCTTCAAAAAGGCATCGGCGCGGCGGCGAAATGCTAGGGCCTTTCAAAGATGCGGGCGGCATGCTAGGACCTTTCAAAGGTGCAAGCGGCATGTTAAGGCACTTTCAAAGACGCAAGCGGTATGTTAGGTCTTTTCAAAAATGAAATATTCTTTTCGTTGCCTTCCTCCCACATACGGTGGGGTGAGAGGGCAGTTTTAGTTAGTGGAGCTATTGCCACCCCTCTCTTTCTTTGTTCTTCAAAATTACCTCTCAGCAAAATTTTTCCCCGATATCTTTATTTCTTATTAAATAACTTTTACTTCATACACAAACGAATTACGCGAAAAAAAATTTTTTCCGGGAAATGAAAAGTTTGGAAATTATTTTTCTCGCGGCATTCGTTTGCGGATAAAATGTGAATAATTCCGGTGCATGTACTTCCTCAAAATATTTGTTTTTAGGGTAGGTTCCGCTAACTTTCTGTTAAGTTAGCGGGACCCCATTTTCCCGGGAAATGGGAAGTGCGGGAAATTTCTTTCTTTTTACAATCGTTAACGGATAAAAAGCGGATAATTCCGGTGCTATTATTTTCTCAATATAATTATTTTTTGCGATGGGTCCCGCTAACCTTCTGTTAAGTTAGCGGGATCCCATTTTCCCGGGAAATGGGAAGTGCGGGAAATTTCTTTCATTTTACAATCGTTAGCGGATAAAAAGCGGATAATTCCCGGTGCAATTATTTTCTCAATATAATTATTTTTAGAATGGGTACCGCTAACTTTTTGTTTAATTAGCGGGACCCTATTTTCCTGGGAAATGGGAAGGGCGGGAAATTTTTTTCTTTTTACAATCGTTAGCGGATAAAAAGCGGATAATTCCGGTGCAATTATTTTCTCAATATAATTATTTTTAGAGTGGGTCCCGCTAACGGTCTGTTAAGTTAGCGGCATCCTATTTTCCCGGGAAATGGGAAGGGCGGGAAATTTTTTTCTGTTTAGAATCGTTAGCGGATAAAAAGCGGATAATTCCGGTGCAATTATTTTCTCAATATAATTATTTTTAGAATGGGTACCGCTAACTTTTTGTTAAGTTAGCGGGACCCCATTTTCCCGGGAAATGGGAAGTGCGGGAAATTTCTTTCATTTTACAATCGTTAGCGGATAAAAAGCGGATAATTCCCGGTGCAATTATTTTCTCAATATAATTATTTTTAGAATGGGTACCGCTAACTTTTTGTTTAATTAGCGGGACCCTATTTTCCTGGGAAATGGGAAGGGCGGGAAATTTTTTTCTTTTTACAATCGTTAGCGGATAAAAAGCGGATAATTCCGGTGCAATTATTTTCTCAATATAATTATTTTTAGAGTGGGTCCCGCTAACGTTCTGTTAAGTTAGCGGCATCCTATTTTCCCGGGAAATGGGAAGGGCGGGAAATTTTTTTTTGTTTAGAATCGTTAGCGGATAAAAAGCGGATAATTCCGGTGCAATTATTTTCTCAATATAATTATTTTTAGAATGGGTACCGCTAACTTTTTGTTAAGTTAGCGGGACCCCATTTTCCCGGGAAATGGGAAGTGCGGGAAATTTCTTTCATTTTACAATCGTTAGCGGATAAAAAGCGGATAATTCCCGGTGCAATTATTTTCTCAATATAATTATTTTTAGAATGGGTACCGCTAACTTTTTGTTTAATTAGCGGGACCCTATTTTCCTGGGAAATGGGAAGGGCGGGAAATTTTTTTCTTTTTACAATCGTTAGCGGATAAAAAGCGGATAATTCCGGTGCAATTATTTTCTCAATATAATTATTTTTAGAGTGGGTCCCGCTAACGTTCTGTTAAGTTAGCGGCATCCTATTTTCCCGGGAAATGGGAAGGGCGGGAAATTTTTTTCTGTTTACAATCGTTAGCGGATAAAAAGCGGATAATTCCGGTGCAATTATTTTCTCAATATAATTATTTTTAGAGTGGGTCCCGCTAACGTTCTGTTAAGTTAGCGGCATGCTATTTTCCCGGGAAATGGGAAGGGCGGGAAATTTTTTTTTGTTTAGAATCGTTAGCGGATAAAAAGCGGATAATTCCGGTGCAATTATTTTCTCAATATAATTATTTTTAGAATGGGTCCCGCTAACTTTTTGTTAAGTTAGCGGGACCCCATTTTCCCGGGAAATGGGAAGTGCGGGAAATTTCTTTCATTTTACAATCGTTAGCGGATAAAAAGCGGATAATTCCCGGTGCAATTATTTTCTCAATATAATTATTTTTAGAATGGGTACCGCTAACTTTTTGTTTAATTAGCGGGACCCTATTTTCCTGGGAAATGGGAAGGGCGGGAAATTTTTTTCTTCTTACAATCGTTAGCGGATAAAAAGCGGATAACTCCGGTGCAATTATTTTCTCAATATAATTATTTTTAGAGTGGGTCCCGCTAACGTTCTGTTAAGTTAGCGGCATCCTATTTTCCCGGGAAATGGGAAGGGCGGGAAATTTTTTTCTGTTTAGAATCGTTAGCGGATAAAAAGCGGATAATTCCGGTGCAATTATTTTCTCAATATAATTATTTTTAGAATGGGTACCGCTAACTTTCTGTTAAGTTAGCGGGACCCCATTTTCCCGGGAAATGGGAAGTGCGGGAAATTTCTTTCATTTTACAATCGTTAGCGGATAAAAAGCGGATAATTCCCGGTGCAATTATTTTCTCAATATAATTATTTTTATAATGGGTACCGCTAACTTTTTGTTTAATTAGCGGGACCCTATTTTCCTGGGAAATGGGAAGGGCGGGAAATTTTTTTCTTTTTACAATCGTTAGCGGATAAAAAGCGGATAATTCCGGTGCAATTATTTTCTTAATATAATTATTTTTAGAATGGGTCCCGCCAACGTTCTGTTAAGTTAGCGGCATCCTATTTTCCCCGAGAAATGGGAAGGGCGGGAATTTTTTTTCTTTTTACAATCGTTAGCGGATAAAAAGCGGATAATTCCGGTGCAATTATTTTCTCAATATAATTATTTTTAGAATGGGTACCGCTAACTTTTTGTTAAGTTAGCGGGACCCCATTTTCCCGGGAAATGGGAAGTGCGGGAAATTTCTTTCATTTTACAATCGTTAGCGGATAAAAAGCGGATAATTCCCGGTGCAATTATTTTCTCAATATAATTATTTTTAGAATGGGTACCGCTAACTTTTTGTTTAATTAGCGGGACCCTATTTTCCTGGGAAATGGGAAGGGCGGGAAATTTTTTTCTTTTTACAATCGTTAGCGGATAAAAAGCGGATAATTCCGGTGCAATTATTTTCTCAATATAATTATTTTTAGAGTGGGTCCCGCTAACGTTCTGTTAAGTTAGCGGCATCCTATTTTCCCGGGAAATGGGAAGGGCGGGAAATTTTTTTCTGTTTAGAATCGTTAGCGGATAAAAAGCGGATAATTCCGGTGCAATTATTTTCTCAATATAATTATTTTTAGAATGAGTACCGCTAACTTTTTGTTAAGTTAGCGGGACCCCATTTTCCCGGGAAATGGGAAGTGCGGGAAATTTCTTTCATTTTACAATCGTTAGCGGATAAAAAGCGGATAATTCCCGGTGCAATTATTTTCTCAATATAATTATTTTTAGAATGGGTACCGCTAACTTTTTGTTTAATTAGCGGGACCCTATTTTCCTGGGAAATGGGAAGGGCGGGAAATTTTTTTCTTCTTACAATCGTTAGCGGATAAAAAGCGGATAACTCCGGTGCAATTATTTTCTCAATATAATTATTTTTAGAGTGGGTCCCGCTAACGTTCTGTTAAGTTAGCGGCATCCTATTTTCCCGGGAAATGGGAAGGGCGGGAAATTTTTTTCTGTTTAGAATCGTTAGCGGATAAAAAGCGGATAATTCCGGTGCAATTATTTTCTCAATATAATTATTTTTAGAATGGGTACCGCTAACTTTCTGTTAAGTTAGCGGGACCCCATTTTCCCGGGAAATGGGAAGTGCGGGAAATTTCTTTCATTTTACAATCGTTAGCGGATAAAAAGCGGATAATTCCCGGTGCAATTATTTTCTCAATATAATTATTTTTATAATGGGTACCGCTAACTTTTTGTTTAATTAGCGGGACCCTATTTTCCTGGGAAATGGGAAGGGCGGGAAATTTTTTTCTTTTTACAATCGTTAGCGGATAAAAAGCGGATAATTCCGGTGCAATTATTTTCTTAATATAATTATTTTTAGAATGGGTCCCGCCAACGTTCTGTTAAGTTAGCGGCATCCTATTTTCCCCGAGAAATGGGAAGGGCGGGAATTTTTTTTCTTTTTACAATCGTTAGCGGATAAAAAGCGGATAATTCCGGTGCAATTATTTTCTCAATATAATTATTTTTAGAATGGGTACCGCTAACTTTTTGTTAAGTTAGCGGGACCCCATTTTCCCGGGAAATGGGAAGTGCGGGAAATTTCTTTCATTTTACAATCGTTAGCGGATAAAAAGCGGATAATTCCGGTGCAATTATTTTCTCAATATAATTATTTTTAGAATGGGTACCGCTAACTTTTTGTTAAGTTAGCGGAACCCCATTTTCCCGGGAAATGGGAAGTGCGGGAAATTTCTTTCATTTTACAATCGTTAGCGGATAAAAAGCGGATAATTCCCGGTGCAATTATTTTCTCAATATAATTATTTTTAGAATGGGTACCGCTAACTTTTTGTTTAATTAGCGGGACCCTATTTTCCTGGGAAATGGGAAGGGCGGGAAATTTTTTTCTTTTTACAATCGTTAGCGGATAAAAAGCGGATAATTCCGGTGCAATTATTTTCTCAATATAATTATTTTTAGAGTGGGTCCGGCTAACGTTCTGTTAAGTTAGCGGCATCCTATTTTCCCGGGAAATGGGAAGGGCGGGAAATTTTTTTCTGTTTACAATCGTTAGCGGATAAAAAGCGGATAATTCCGGTGCAATTATTTTCTCAATATAATTATTTTTAGAATGGGTACCGCTAACTTTTTGTTAAGTTAGCGGGACCCCATTTTCCCGGGAAATGGGAAGAGCGGGAAAATTTTTTCTTTTTACAATCGTTAGCGGATAAAAAGCGGATTATTATGTGCCGTCGCGGTTATTTTTTTTCCGAGTTGGTTCTGCCAACTTAACAGAGGTAACTAAGATCGGAATTGTTGTTGGGGAGGTCAAGAGCTGGTGTAGAACTAATCATCTTATATTAAACTCCGAAAAAACAATCTGTACATATTTCTCTAAACTGAAGAAACTTACACCCGTTTTTTAAATAATTATTGATGACAAAGAGAAAAACCTAGCGGCATGTACTAACTTTCTGGGAGTACGGATGGACTCCACACTTAGCTGGTCTAGCCATATAGACCATGTCTGTAAAAAATTATCTAGTGCATACTTTGCAATTCTGCAATTAATAAAATCAATGGACCACGACTCAATAATTAGCTTATACTATGCACTTGTCTACTGTCACTTATCCCTCCACATTTTGCTCTGGGGTCAGGCTCCTAATGTAAAGCGATGCTTTATCATGCAAAAAAGGATTTTACGTCTTATTTTCAGACTTAAAACCGGGACAAGCTGTAAACAGTGCTTTAGGGATAATAGCATACTAACACTACCTGCAATGTATATACTCAAAGCATTATGTTATATAAAACAAAACATTCAAGAATTTGATACACTTGCTGAGTCCCATTCCCACAATACTAGATTTGGTGCCTCTTTATCGATTCCTAAGCACAATACTGCCATCTATGAGAAATCCTTTATTTGTACTGGAATAAAACTGTATAATAAGTTAGATTCGAAGATAAAACTAAAAACTATACGCAATTTAAATGTGAATTAAAGCAAATACTTTTACGGGGAGCATACTATTCTATTACCGAATTCTTGTGTAGTTACAATGTGTAATCTGTTATTTTCTTACCTACATGTGTTTTTAATCTGTTTTATTTAATTACATTGACCATCACATCCACAGCATGATATTTATATCAAATTATTTACTACTTGTTTTTATTTATTTATATATTGCCATGTGGCTAAGTGAATAAATTTATTATTATTATTATTATAATATTTCAGAAATTTATTAACAACTTATTAACAACAATCAACAAAAAACTAAACTAAAAAATACATCCTATAAAATGGTTCACGACCTTACTACCACTATAAACACATCTTTAATATAGATGGCGTTACATAAGAATGAATAAATATATATTTAATTATTTTCAACTTGTAAGCAGAGACAAGTATCTAAAGTAAGTTTGCTTGTAAGTTTGTTGATATAAGTTTCACTTTGCATAGCAAGTCATAAAGCTTGTGATGATCGATGTTTCGTTTTTTAAGTGTAAAGTCCTGTCTTAGGTTCCCATAATCATCACCTTCGATTACATCAGGTTTATCTGCATTCTTTAGAATTAAATTTAACTCTTCCTCTATTTCTAATGCTATTTCAAAAGCAAATTGTGACTTCCGAGACCTACTTTTGAAAAAGTTTATTCATTAGACTGAACGAAATTAGGTTCTTTAATCGATCAAGCACTAGATGCATTAGATGTCAGATTTGAACAACGTTATAATTATGAAAACTATTTTCAACTCTTATAACCTTAAACATTCCTATTGGGAAAGGTTAAATCCTATACGCTTTTTCAGAATTTGAATAGGAAACATCATATTTGAATAGGAAAAGTTAAGAAATTTCTGGCAACCGGATAATGCCTAATAGGATTATACAAATCTGAATAGGAAATAAAATGATGAGCGTTAACCTATAGGATTTAGAACTTTCCTATTGACACAACTGAATTGGATTATGATGATTCTAAAAGGAAGTTAGCGATTCTATAGGAAATGAAGAGTTTTTATAGGAAATGAAAGTAAAGATCTAAATAGGAAACCAAGTGAATCAATAGGATAATGCGACATAGAAAATTTATCTTTATTTCTAAATTTCGCAATGGGATTCTGCATTATTCAATAGGTTTGGCTTCACCAATGTCCAATAGGAGATGAATAATTGCCAATAGGGAAATACGACTTAGAAATTATTTTTATTTTATAATGATCCTCAATAGGATTTAGCATTATTCAATAGGATTGACTCCTCCAACATCCAATAGGAAATGAATAGTTGTCAATAGGGAAATATGACTTTGAAATTATTTTTATTTTATAATGATTCTTAATAGGATTTAGCATTATTGAATAGGTTTAGTATTATTGAATAGGTTTAGATTATTTTTATTTTTAAATAAACCTCAATAGGATTCTTTGATATTCAATAGGTTTGGTTTTACCAACATCCAATAGGAGATGAAAAGATGTCAATAGGGAAATACGACTTACAAATTATTTTTATTTTTAAATAAACCTCAATAGGATTTTGCATTATTCAATAGGTTTGTCTCCTCCAACGTCCAATAGGAGATGAAAAGATGTCAATAGGGAAACACGACTTATTAATAAATTATTTTAATTGTCAAATAAACCTCAATTGGATTTTGCATTCTTCAATAGGTTTGACTCCTCCAACGTCCAATAGGAGATGGATAGATGTCAATAGGAAAATACTACTTAGAAATTATTTTAATTTTATAATGATCCTTAATATGATTTACCATTATTTAATAGGTTTAGTATCACCAACATTCAATAGGAGATGAATAGATGTCAATATTGAAATAGGACTTAGACTTTGTTATGTTTTTTTTATTCTTATTGTTAAATGTACAAATTTTCACTGTAATTCTATGTTATTAGGTTGTAGACATGCATACATTTTACACGCATTTTCGTCCCCTACATTTCCATTCGCTGATTGTTATGAGTATTACTTTATTGTTTATATCTTGCATTGTAACATATTCCGAATTCTTTTTCCATTTTGTTATCAAGCAGATGTAATCTAAATTTCAAACTTTTCTAGTTCCGCTATTTTTACATCGAATAACATAATTTCCCCATCGAAGCTAAATCGTTTGATTCTTGCAACACATCCATTTTTCAGATGTATGCATGTATTATCTGTTCTCTTAGGTTTATTGTATTCCATGCTGTGATATACAATTCCTTAATAAATACATCGATTATATTTTCCGGCACAATTGTTGAGTAATGGAACCTGATTTTCACTTATCAATATTGTGTCATTTTATCACGAACAAAATGGCTATTGTCCGTCCTTTATTAATTATATTTTTACAAAAGTTCCACGAATTTTTCTCTTTTGATATGGATAAATAGCTGAGGAACCCATTCCGACGTAATGTACGTGTAGCCATTTGGTTCATGATGTTTTTTGGTCCTGTAACGTCTTGTTTTAGCTTGTAAATATTACTTTCAAATGGGTACGTTGACGTGGCCCACAACGACCCATTTTTCCGCACACTTTGTACTATATGAAGCAAACAATGAACATTAAAAGTCATAAATTCTGGCCTGTACAATTCCTGACAATTAACAATAAAATCTAAAATATTCATTTCATATTCGCACAGTTGACTTTCTGTTATTTCCTTCAAAAGAAGGGTGTTTTCACGAACAATCTGTATGCTTTTAGAACATTTTTATCTAACACCACTTAAACAAGGAATGGTGTAAAAAAGTAGACAAAAACGCCATTCTGTCGCCTTCAATGCTTTTTTCTTTTTTAAAACACGGTGGCTTAGGCCGAGGCCGCACTACGTTTTTTTCCCGTGAGCGGTAACCGCTATAACCGCGAAACCGCTCGAGAAACACACAGCACGCTATGAGAAAAAACAGTCGCGGGTAAAAACCGCAAGTTAGGCCGCTTGTATAAATCTTCTTGACTCTTAAAATCAGGAGGATGAAAACCGCGGCGGTTTAGCCGTAGTGCGGCCTAGGCCTTACGATGAATTTCATTTGGTGACATTATTTGAAGCAATCGCGCATTTATAATTTTAATCTCGGCTCGGCTCGGTTTCCAGATTGGCCAATCGTAGCGCTAAGGCTTGGCTGCGCAAACTACCAAAATCTCATAATGCAAACAATGAAGTAAAAATTATTTACTTTGCACGTGGATAATAGTGATACGCATCATACGAGAATACATTTTTTTTATTAAAGAGTGTAAATTTAGGATTCTTGCAATAATGACTAGTCGTAAGTATTTGAAGCAACATTATTTAATTATTGTTTTTGTTAACATGGCTTGTAATAAATGTATATATTTTATATATGTATACTGAAATTTGGTTAGCGTTTGTAATTTTCATGTGTATAATTTATTTTTAAGAAGGCCAAAATAACAAGCATTATGAATGGGCATAGGTGAAATGCAACAATACCCAGACAGCAGTTCTAACCAAAGAAATTAGGAATTTTGACCTGACCAATTTTGATCGCAATAAAAAATATAACATGAAGATGAAAAAATGACCACTGGATTAGTTGCTTTTGTTACAAGTAATTACTATATTTTAATAATAAATAGATTATTCAATATAACTAACAAACTTTTATGTTTGTTATTAAGAAAAATAATTATAGCTTAGCTTGAATATTGTATAATTATGTAAAATCTAATACTAATTGTTTTAATGTACAGAATTATATAAAGAATATTTGAAGAAAAATAATAGCCGAGATGCAGTGGCAAAAGAACTATTATACGATTCTCATCTTGTGAAATTAACGTTTTATATAGGCCAACCTGTAAACGATCTCAAAAAACAATGTCATTACAGAGGTATATTTTTCGATATCTTTTTATGTGATATTTTTTAAAATTATGATTACTTGTAGATGAATCTGGAACAGAACTGAGAAACACAGAAAATAACATTCGAAATGGGAATGAAAAGTTGAAAAAAATACAAAAAGGGACAGGACAATGAAAAAACTTAAATGATACTAATCAATCTGATGAAACGGATAATGAAGAAAATGAAAGATATGTTAATGGAACAAATGATGACATAAACAATGAAAGGAGTGATAATGAAGAAAATAATGAAGTAGAAAATGACAAAAGTGATGATGAAGAGCATGACGATTTAGAAACTAACAACAATGATGATGAAGTAAACGGGGATATAACTACGACAAGCAATGATAATGAAGAAAAGATACTTACGTATTAACGCCACCACCGCTATATATTGGATCGAGAGTTCGCGTTGCCGCGCGTATGTTGTCTTGATATATCTGTCCGCTTCGCGGCGGGCAACATAATCTAACCGGGGTTAAAAAATAAAGTATTTTGTGTTTTAAAATGTTTTAATTTTAAATAAAATGTTTTATTTTATGATTTATCATAAAAATTTTAGGTGTACCTTGGCGGCATTAAAAATGTAGTGGTAGTAAATACCGAAGAAAATCATAATATACACACTAGAAATGATGATGACAGAGTTAATAACAACATAGAAAAGGAAAGGAGTGATAATGAAGAGCACGACCGTTTAGATCGTGATGAAGTAGATGCGGAAAAAAATAATAATACTTAATAAAAAAAGTAAACGACGATAGTGATCGTGACAAAGTGAAAAATTGTTATTCACTTATTATTCACAGTTATATAAATTTCTACATAAATTTCTGTTTGAGATTGGGTGAGATTAAAAAGTTGGGAAAAGATTAGGTCAGTTTGATAGTTTAGGAGATTAACTGAGGGATTACGGTTTTTTTTGGCCCGAAACTAAATATCCTAGTCATTAGAAATTTTCAAAAAAACCCGTAATCCCTCAGTTAATCTCCTAAACGACGAAACTGACCTAATCTTTTCCCAACTTTTTAATCTCACCCAATCTCAAACAGATAAGTCCTCATCTACGGACAGACACCGCCCCCTCACCACCAAAACTATAAGGGTATATATTTAACCTCAGCAATTTGTTAAGACTCTTGAAAATGACCGTCAAACGTCGAAACTCGAGTCGTGATATGTGTAGAAATGTATATAACTGTGCATAATAAGTTATACAACATTTTTACATAATATAAGTGTAGTAAAAAACAAAGTGAATTTTTCAATTCAATGTATGTGAAAAAAAACCGGCCAAGTGCGAGTTGTGACTCGCGCACCGAGGGTTCCGTACAAACTTGTATAGTATAGTATTATTATGTAGATTATCAACATATTATGTAGATTATAAATAAAAATTAGACGAAATATAATATATACAGGATGTTACGGGACTTGAGTATGTCGCATGTCGGTTATAAAAAAGCAAAATTTAGACATAATATATACCCTGTATATATTATGTATATAAAGCGTACGTGATGAAATCCACAACAAATATAAACAAAGAAAATTCAGAATAAACATAGAATAGGACCTAACTGTATGCAACCCATATGCTTCTGGAGCCTGACAATACCACTACGACAACATTAGTGAATTTTCATAAATTTCTAATAGTAAATTCGCATTTTTCTTGAAATTAAACTACATATTTACGCTTTTAAGATTTTTCCCTTGACATGTGCTGTAAGACATCGCTTCTTGCCAAATTTCATGATTCTAGGTCAACGGGAAGTAGCCTATAGGTTTTGATTCCCTCGTGAAATCGCAAAATATGCGACATAAACGATCATATCTTTTGATCGCGTTGACTTACAAGTTTGATTTTTTCACAGCTGAAAGAGACCGCAGACTCGAGTATTTGATACAAATTTCAACATGTTACCTCTACGCGTTCCTGAGAAAAAAGTCTTGACAGACAGACAGACGGACAGACAGACAGACAGACAGACAGACAGACAGACAGACAGACAGACGGACAACAAAGTGATCCTATAAGGGTTCCGTTTTCGGTACGGAACCCTAAAAATCATTGCAGAAAGTGAAAGCGAAGCCACTTATGGACAGGAATAAAAGTTCGAATTAAGAGAAAAATTGATATTAAATAGTTGAGTAGACTGATGCAAGTGTTACTAGGAAAAAATAAAAACAAATCAACATAAGATTTATGTTCATTAAAAATTCCCTAAATTAATAAATAGGAAAATTATAATCTAAGTCCTATTAAATTTATTAAAATCCTACTGAAGAATCGAATAGGATTCTGGATTATTCTATAGGAAATTCTGAGACTGCAATATTCCCATTGAATAGTATCAAATCCTATTTGAGCATCTAAAAGGAATTGCTTCTTGTCAATAGGGGAATTATAATCTGAGAAGTCCTATTCAATTTACTAAAATCCTATTGAAGAATCGAATAGGATTCTGGATTATGCTATAGGAAATTCTCAGACCACAATATTCCTATTGAATAGTATTAAATCCTATTGGGAAATCGAATAGGATTTAGCGTTTCTCAATAGGACAACTGAATAGGATTGAGGGGATTTCTATAGGAAAATAAACCTTCAATAGAATTCAATAGGAAATTTCCGATGCAATTTTCCCATTGAACTTACCGCTCCCAATAGGATTGTTTAAGCAGGGTTATAACCGGTGTCCCAAAATTCACAAAACCACTACACGAAAGAACATCGCGTTTTCATAGTTGAGCAATGTCTTTAATATAATGAATAAATAAAATATTGGCAGTTAAAGCAGCATAAAAGTTTGGCAGCTTCAGTTCGCAATTTTCGTACAAAATGTGGTCAGTAATAATAAGTTCAACTGTGAAGAGATTAATTAAAAAAATCAGGGAGTCTGGATCAATTAGTGATCTTAGACACTCTGGCCATCCTTCAACAAGTCGTGCAACACAAAACAATAAGCCAGTTCGTGAGAGTATTATGGAGTCTTCAATTCGGCACCGTAGGCAAGAATTGGACATTTCGAGAAGCTCTCTATAGCGGATTGTCACGAAAGACTTGCATGCTTACATAAAGTTGCAACTGCAATTGGCTCATGAACTGAAGCCTACTGGCTACGGACATCGAATAGAGTTGAATGGATTATGGAACAACAACAAGTGGTAGCTGATTTTCCGAACAAAATCATCTAGTGATGAAGCTCATAGCCATGATGGTTTCGTTAAATGTCAAAATTGTCACATTTGAGATTCCGAAAATTCACGAGGGATTGTTGAGAAAAAATTGCATCCACAACGTGTTACTGTTTAGTGTGGATTTTGGGCTGGAGGCATCATCGGAGAGGCAATAACAGTTAATGGTGTTTGCTATCGCGACATATTAAGCACGTTTTTGTGCCTAAATTGGATGATACGAATGCGAACGACATACGGTTTCAACAAGACGGTGCCACATCGTATACAGCCCACGAAGCAATTAAATTCTTGCATGAGCCATTTCCTAGTCTTGTAATTTCACGTTTTGATGATTATAATTGTCCGCCCAGATCATGCCCACGACCACATCATCCTTGAAGGAGGACATTGACCGCCATATCAGCGAAATTCAGCCACATGTATGCAAAGCGGTGCGTATGTGCCAGCAAAGCCGTGGAGGCCATTTACCCAAAATTCTTTTCCACAAATAACCATATACTTTAAACATTATGAGTTAATAAAAAAAAATAAGTTTTTAATTAAATAGCTGTGTTTCCTATCAAAAGTAGTTTGAATGAATGAAAAGTAGTGTGAATTTTGGGACACCTTATATAATATATACCATGTCCATAGAAATGCTACTAAAACACGACAATAATTTAGAATGTACTTTAACTGATGGTCACATAAATGGGGTTCAATTAGCAGAGGAAATTTCAGCGGTATCTGCGCTTTTGGGTTAAAAAAAAGCCTAAGCAATAGACTGAGCTTAACTAGAGAGTTTAATTTTGCACGAAACCTTTTGTAATAACAAATTTCACAGAATTAAAAATAAAATGAAAACAATAAGAAAAAGAAATCAATTTTTCTTGCGATTTGTTGACAGATCCATATCTCGCGGGGGTTTGGACCCCCAAACCCCAACTTCAAAACTGTTCATCATGATCCAGTCTAGATAATTGTTTGGCGTGTTTATCAAACAAGCCGCCACTCTCTCGATTTTGGTACTGTTAATATATCATCTTCATCCCTAGGCCAGGTAAGTTCATGCATCCGCATATCAGTCTCCAAAGTTTGTCTCCATATTTCGGTATCTGTGCAATAAAGTAGTACGAGTGTCGCGGTGTCATTTTGACCACACTCACAGAGGGGACTTTCTCTTTTACCAATTCTGTGAGGTATGCTTAGAAATTACCATGGCGTGTTACTAACTGGATTGCGTGGTGGGACAGACTGATGTTGAAACCATGTCTCCATGTCTTAATGGACAGTATAAACAGCTTAGTCCACAAGCCTCTTGTAGCCACATCCCATCTGTCCTGCCAGAGCTTCTCGAAATGCCCTTTGGAGCACGATCTTGGCCTGTTTGAGAAATTTACTAGAGGAAATTGGCAGATCTTCCTTGTCAGCTGCTTGTTTGGCAAGCATGTCTGATCGTTCATTGCCTTCAAAACCAGCGTGGGCCTTCTTAACCCAATTCCAACGGATCTTGTTCTTCCTTGAAACTCTGGCAGCGGTCTTCCACGTCTCCAACAATAATGTGGGTGCATTTAAATTCTTCAGAGCATCCAGAATAGATCGGCTGTCACAAATAATTGAACAGGGTCTGCTGCTGTTATTTTCCACTTAACGGAAGGCTTGTAGTATGGCCACAAATTCAGCTTGAAAAACTGAGCAATACTCTTCTAATTTCATAAGCCTATGGTACACTTCCTCGTATTGAAACTAGACGAATGCAGCTCCCGTACACCCGGAGTTGAAATATATCATTCAGTGTCAAATGGCATGTAACCAGCGACATTTGTGAGGGGTGAATTAGTTCTTGGGTATTCACGGCCAGTTCGAGATCGTTCAGTGCATCTGGTAAGCCCATAAGTGTATCGTCTGCGATCTGGTGAGAGTTATGGAGGGTCAGCTGCTTGCTTGCTGCTTGGTCACCGAGATGTCGCCCGGAAAGAGACCCGTCATTACTTAGGCTGCCTCAGAGGAGACGATGCGATACGCTTTTGCAGCATCGATGGTGCTGAGGCGCTGTAGGCTCAAAAGCTTTAGGCCTCCTTTCACGCCACACGACTTCTGCAATATTGTAGCAGCGTATATTTGTGCTGCTTCTATAGTGCTGCGGTAGATATAAATCGGCTGTGATCTCCCCAAACCCCATTCCTTTCCCGCAGCGATACCCAACTTTAAGCTGAACCCTTTTTGTTCCACCATAAGTCTGCTTCATGTGTTCTCTGAAGTTCAGGAATCTGTCAACTATGACACTTAAGTACCGTAGGTGTTGTTGGCATCTATTAGTTGTATTCCCGAGAGTGAATACGGGACTCCTTTGCTTCGAAGATCTGCCGAAGAAAAGAGCCTAAGTCTTATGGGCATTAAAATTAAGTCTGGTTTCATTTTCCCACTGGCAAAAATTATTTTTTACTAGAGAGCGACTAGACCTATCAAGCCCGCGATGGATTTTCTTTTGCAGAGTAGAAACGTATCATCCGCATAAGCAACAATCTTGCAATCTTTAGGCAGATCTCTTGCGAAAATAGTGCCACATAATATATTCCAGAAACCTGGACCTGACTTTGAACCCTGCGGACAATCCTTGCCAATGCTCTTTTCTATGTATAAACCAGATTCGCTGACTACTGCTCTGCGATTTACAATGTAAACACCTGGATTAGATTGTCAGGACAAACATTTTCAATCAGCCTGGAAATGATAAGCGGCCAGCAGGCGTAGTCAAATTCCCCACTTATATCTAAGGCTATGGCTGAACAATAAAGCTTCTATCTTAATGCCTCCCTGATAGACCTAACCGCCTTTGAAATGGCCTGAACAATGCCTATACCCCTTCTAAAACCAAACTATTTTTGATTCACCAAAATAAATTAAAGCTCGGATAAAACTGATCAATGTGTCAATTCTCGAGATGAGAAGACAATCCAACACCTTTTCGGCCATTGGAAGCAAACTTATTGGTCTGAAGTCATTTATGGATGGCGCTGGTTTGTTGGGTTAAGGGATAATCTTGATTGGTTATTCTTTCCAGCAGGACGGGAATATGGAATTGTTCACACGTGTTATAAAGATCAACAAACGTGTTGGTGGCGAGTTGCAGGCAGCCAATACTATGTCTGAGGTAATCACATCCAGCCCAGGGGCCTTCTTCGGGCTCATCTTTTGTATAACTCTCAATTCAATCTCAGACATACTGAACGGTATATCGTCTTGCCCTCCTTGACCAGTTTCAGCAAGTAATCTGACAAACGTGTGTTCCTGAGTGTCCTCATTCTTATCGTCCTGCGGAAAGGACGTCTTAAGAAGTTTGTGAGAGGTTTCAAAGATATCTAATGATTTATCCCCAACCTCATGGCTACTCAGGTAGCTTGTAGAGGTTTTTCTACCTCTTATAACCTTAAAAACAGGGCACCATGGGTTTTCCCAGTGAATATCGAGTGCAGAATTGTCGCCACTTGAGTTTCTTCGACTCTAGAATTGCGTTTTTATATACATTTGATTTAGTTCTAAGCTATTTTATTATACTGTCTTCGTTCGCCTTTGCTCTTTTAATACAGTCGCCGTAGCCTGTTGGCTGAATTGACAGACAGACATTCAACTTAAGAAAGCCCCACAAGAAAAAATCTAAGGGAGTCAAATCGGATGATCTCTGTGGCTAGTTCACCTCCACGTTAGATGAGCGTGCTCTCAAGTCGCGTGCAGAATGTCCTATGTGGCAAGAGCTGTGTCGCACGTAGCGCCGTCTTGTTGAAACCAAATGTCGTTTATGGTGTCCATATTATTCAATTCAGATCAAAATAAGTTGGTAATCATGGACCTATAGCGCTCGCCGTTGACGGTGATGATCTGAACAGCGTCGTTCTCAAAGAAGAACTTTCTTTGAGAACGACGTTGTTCAGAGTTTGTGAATGACGAAATGAAGCCCTGCTTACTGTGAATAGCAAACTACACCACGGATGATGAATGGAGATTTGACTTCGACATCGCTCGCTGCGCCCTAAATAAGAGAAAGAAAAAAAGTAAATATTAATATTATCAATAAGTTAGAAGTTAGGCCACGAAATTCTGACAGATTTGAATTTTGCTCCTCCCGAAAAAATGGCGAAAAGGAGATTATAATGTCAACCAGCAACTAACAATCCCTGATTCTAAACAACCAGCGCAATCTGGACATTAATTACAATCACTATCACCAACTTAAGACGAAATCCGCTCCTCCATCAAAAGACTAAAAAACAATAAAGCCTCAGGTGAAGACGACATCACTGCAGAACTACTTAAAAACCTTGGATCCAATGCACTCAGAGAAATTACACAAATCTTCCAAGAAATATGGAAAAAGGAAAAAATACCCGATGACTGGAAAACAGCACTTATCCACCCACTACACAAAAAAGGAGAGAAATCAGATGTGATCATCCTGCCCCGAACAAATCCTCAACCTAAAAACAATTGTCAAAATGCCAGCAATTCGAAATAAACTAGTGATGTGCACATTTGTCGACTTCAAAAAAACGCACGACTGGATCGATAGACAATCACTCTTCCAGATCCTTGAAGACGGAGGAGTAGACCACAAAACACGAAAACTCACTGACCAACAAACTGAACGACAACTGACAAACACTGAACAAACACTGACCAACACAAAATCCAAAGCAAAATTTATGGGGGAAATCTCGGAACCTTTCGAAATTCAGACAGGTGTGTGACAAGGAGATGGCCTCTCCCCTCTCTCGTTCAATATCGTCTTGAATAATGTTATGGAAGAATGGAGCTCAAGAAACAAAATGTCTTGAAACCAGTTACACTTAGCTTACGCAAGAACAATCTCTCTATACCAGCGATTCCCAAAAGGTGGTCACAGAAAACTGGCTTTCCGTGGAAGGGTTACGGGGGTTCTGCCGCAAAATCTACTACATATATATATATATATATATATATATATATATATATATATATATATATATATATATATATATATATATATATATATATTGGGGTTCAAAGGGGGTAGTGCATGCGTACCACACGACATTCACACTGAAAGAGATTGTCACATAGCCTCTCCTACCCAATTCCGACTCTCACCTCCACGTCTGGTGAACCCTGGTAACCTGACCACTCTAGCCTGAGATGCGGTAACCAACCCGTATGGATGGTAAGGGTGGTCAGGGCTAGCGAGAGCGGGACAAATGGTCCTCCGATCATCAGGGGGTTGGGCGTGTGGTTAACAACCAGCACCATAAAACAAAACCTGTTATGAAACCTTCAATAATGCCTCGGAATGGACTGGAAATACGGCAACGACACAAGCAACGGAAAAGGGAGAACGAGTGGAAAATTGCATCGTGGAATGTTGTAACTTTATCGAGGCCTGGTGGGTTGAGAACTTTAACGGATGCCCTAAAAATCGGCGGAATGGACATAACTGCTGTTCAAGAAACAAGGTGGCCTGGAAAGAACTTACTAACCAGTAAGGAGTACTCATTTTACTACAGTGGTAAAACGGGCGGCAAAAAGGAATTTGGAGTGGGTTTTACTGTCACAGGAAAGGCCAGAGAGGCAGTAATTGGTTTTAACCCAATAAGTGAACGATTATGCTCCATAAGGCTAAGAAGGAAATTTAGAAACGTCACCCTGATTAATGTCCACGCACCAACTGAGGACAAGGAAGAAAACGTGAAGGACCAATTTTACGAGGAACTGCAGAAAGCATATCGTGATGCGCCAGAAGGAGATATCAAAATCATCCTTGGTGATTTTAATGCTAAAGTGGGACACGAGGAGATATACCGACCGACAATCGGACTGCACAGTCTTCATGCTGAGACTAATGAAAACGGAAGTAGGATGATAGACTTTGCCACGACCAACAACATGGTAGTCAGTAGCACATATTTCCCACACAAAAAT
The DNA here is from genome assembly GCA_944588485.1 of Phosphuga atrata. Taxonomy (NCBI): domain Eukaryota; kingdom Metazoa; phylum Arthropoda; class Insecta; order Coleoptera; family Silphidae; genus Phosphuga; species Phosphuga atrata. Next base: position 4,645,167 of record OX155909.1, read on the forward strand.
ATTCACAAAGCCACATGGAAATCACCAGGTGGTAGAGTATTGAACCAGATAGACCATGTGATGATAAATGGGAGACACTGTTCAAATATCCTGGATGTAAGAGCCTGTCGAGGCCTCAATGTAGATTCGGATCATTATTTGGTAAGGGCGGTGCTTAGGGCTAGAATTGATTGTCAACGCACACAACAGCCGGCAGTTAAGAGATACGATCTGGAAAAATTCAAAACCGATGAGATGAAAGAGAGATTTCAGTACCAAATGCAGGAACGAATATCCAAACGGCCAGAAAACGCTAAGGAGGACATCTAAGATACAGCAGCAGAGGTTGTGGGGTGGAAGAAGGGACAAAGGCGTAATAACTGGTTCGATGAAGAATGCAAGGAAGCTCTGACAGAGAAGAACAAAGCCAGAGAAAAAGTACTACAACGAAATACTAGAGCGAATGTAGAGGATTATCGAAACAAACGGAAAGTTGAGAAAAAACTCTTCCGAAGAAAGAAATCGAATGAGTAATGCCAAAGAAACTCGAGGACTCTATCAAAAGGTCAGAAATGCGAGACTTGGCTACAAACAGCAGCCACGTCTGTGTAAGGATAAGGACGGCAGAGTAATCGGACACACAGAAAAGTGTATCAAGAGGTGGGGTCAGTACTTCAGGGAACTGCTCAACCGGAACACTCGCGTAGTCCAAGAGGAAAGTATAACGCCAACATCAACATCAATATTAGGGACTGAACAAGTGGAGGAACCCACCTTAGAAGAAGTAGAGACTGCAGTGCGCAGGATCAAGAACAATAAGGCGCCAGGTGCAGATGGCATTCCAGGAGAATTGTTGAAGTATGGAGGTAGAGCCTTAATATCGTGCATGCATGATCTCATACTAAACATATGGAGAACGGAAAAGCTACCGGATGAATGGAAGCTAGGGATAATATGCACATTGTACAAGAAAGGTGATAAGTTAGATTGTTCTAACTACAGGGGGATAACGCTGCTAAACATTGCATACAAGGTCTTCGCTAATGTGTTGTACCGTCGCTTACTACCATACGCAGAAGAGAATTTCGGTGAATACCAGTGCGGTTTCCGCACAAACAGGTCAACCACAGACCAACTGTTTGGCATTAGGCAGATCCTGGAGAAATCCATTGAAATGAGTTCAATATCACGACACACCATCTATTCGTGGTGTACTTTAAGTCAACACAACTATTGGCTTACGCAGACGACATTGATATAATTTGCAGAAGCGAACAGGCGACCAAAACTACATACTCGCTGCTGGAGAAGGAAGCAAATAACCTAGGACTCACTGTCAACGTAAACAAAACGAAATACATGGTGGCTAATGAAACTCATCGGAAGGTAGGACCAATGCTGGAACTAGACGGAAAGTACTTTGACACAGTAGATACATTTGTGTACTTGGGCTCGCAACTGAACAGCGTAAACCGGATGGGCGAGGATATTAGAAGGCGGATAACTCTTGGTAACAGGTGCTATTATGGGCTACTTAAACTTTTTAGGTCCAAAACAATCCACCCCAAGCATAAGTGCACACTGTACAGGTCACTGATAAGACCGGTGGTAACCTATAGTGCAGAAGCATGGAGCTTAACACAGAGCAAAGAACAGGCTTTAAGTGTATTTGAGAGAAGAATGCAACGTGCAATATTTGGAGCGACCCAAGAACGAGGAATCTGGCGCCGAAGATATAATCACGAACTATATCAGCTCTACAATCAACCAGATATTGTGAGTTTCATCAAGGTGGCAAGATTGAGATGGCTCGGACACATGCGGAGAATGAGTGATCATAGGGTTCCGAAAAAGTTGTTCAATGGCCAACCAGAGGGAAGGAGAAGGGCCGGAAGGCCAAGAGGGAGATGGAAGGATGCGGTAACAACTGACCTACAAAAACTTCAAGTACGGGACTGGAGAACGTTGGCGAGTGATAGGTCCGCTTGGAGAAACATGCTGAAGGAGGCCCAGACCGGCAATCGGTTGTAGTGCCATTAAGAAGAAGAATATATATTTAAATTACCTTCTACATTTATAAGCAACGTGCATCGCTAGTTCGTTCTTAGCTTTTGATATATTTTAAATTGTTAAGCAAATCACTGCGGTTGTTAAGACCCAACAAATTATTTTTATTTTGGTCTTAAAATTATTTTAATATCAGTTTCTAAATGTTTTAAAAAATAGGTATTAGCAGATTACATTAAGATTGCGGTAAAGTGACCAATAGGTCCCGACATCTGGTCGTAGTACCGTGAATGGTTTTTGAGTGCGTTTTAAAGTTGTTTATGACCGCTTCGCGTTTTAATACTGTTTGTGACCGCACATGGTTTTTAAGTGAGTTTAAAAATATATAATCAGTTCAGTTCAATTGTAACTTTCTTGTCACTAAGATACCAAAGTACCAGTTTATTAAAAATAGATTTCCAAATTTAATTTTATAAATTAAACAATATTACATTTTTAATTTTTAAATTATTGAGTTAATTATAATAATGAATAATTGGCTCAAAATGGGGTGTCAAAAGTGTGTATCATGTTCACCAGCAGAGTCTAATGAAGTGTTTTTAGAAGAAACTGTTGCTGGTATTTCTATAAGAAAGTTATGTGTATTTACCTAGCATCATTTATAACTAATTTTTCATTGCCTATATATATATATATATATATATATGTATATATATATATATATATATATATATATATATATATATATATATATATATATATATATATATATATAAATATATATATATATACATATATATTAATTTATTCCCCCAAAGCTTAAACGACACCTTAAAACCAACCATCCGCAACTGAAGGATAGAAGCTCAAATTTTTTTTGTAAGACACAAAGAAGTACATAAAACCGATGTATCTGCATTTCACAGATATGTAAAAACAGACAATTAAAACAGGAGCATCATTCTTGCTAATTTACAGAATTGCTCGTGCTGGTAAACCACACACGATTGCAGAGAATTTAATGAAGCCATGCATGACAAATCGTCAACTGCGTACTGGGACAAGACGCAACGAAGAAAGTTGCAGCAGTTCAGTGTTCCAACAATATCGTATCTGATCGAGTCCATAACTTTTCAGACCACATTGAAGATTAACTGATGAATTGAGTAAGATGTTTGCATTACAACTTGACGAAAGTTCAGATGTCGCCGAACTATCAATACTGCTTGTTTTCGCGAAATATCCCTACAGAGGATCTTTTGAAGAAGATTTGCTTTTTTTTGTGCAGCTTTCGATACCAACACAACTGGAGAAGAATTTTTTCAAGTAATTGATAGTTATATGAGTAAACACCAAATTTACTGAAACAAATGTATTGAAGTGTGCAGCGATGGAGCTGCAGCTATGACCGGAAAAATAAAAGGAACTGTGACATGAATAAAGAATGTTGCACCTAAATGCAGTAGCAGTCATTACGTTCTACATCGTCATGCTCTTATCGCGAAGAAAATGCCAACCGACTTAAAGAGAGTTGTCGATCAAGCCGTACAAATTACCAATTACATTAAATCACGTCAAATTTTAAAAGACTTTTTAAAAAAGTGTGTGAAGATGTAGGAATTTAGCATCAATCACTTCTTCTACACACGGAATTGAGATGGCTTTCAAGAAGAAAAGTTCTTTCAAGGCTGTTTAAATTGCGCAACGATCTTCAGATATCCTTGGCCGAACAACACATTTCTGCAACTTTTAGTACGCTTCTTGAACTATTGCATGATGAGAAATGGTTGATGGAATTGGCTTATTTGGCCGATAAATTCGATAAACTCAATGTCCTTACAGGGAAGAACCACAACCACGTTTACAGTAAGAGACAAAATATCGTCACTTAAAAACAAACTTGGCTTCTGGATCGAATGTTTTGAACAAAAAAGTTACGAATGTTTTACTCTTTTAAATGGCTTTCTGGAAGAAAATGAGTTGCAAGTAACTTCAAATGTGCAAGAAAATATACACGAACTTTTAATTAAACAAAAAATCCTTGAAAGAGTATTCCCCGAGAAGTTACAGGACTTTGACAGGGTGCAGAATCCATTCACAAATCATACCGAGCCATCAATCTTAACTTTGTCAGAGTATGAGAATTTGATCCATATTAAGTGTTCACCTCTTCTAAAACTAAAATATAAATCAGAAAATTTTAATTTGAATGACTTTTGAATTGGAATAAAACCAACCTGCTCTCGTTGATAAGGCTATCATAGTTCTACTTCCGTTTGTGACGATTTACTGATGCGAAACTGGTTTTTCAGCTTACGCTTGCACCAAAAACAAGTACAGAAACAGAGTGGATGCAGCTCTAGATCTTCGCGTTCAGTTGTCGGACATTAAACCTAATTTTAGTGCTATTATAAGAAGAATACCCTGCTCTCGTTGATAAGGCTATCATAGTTCTATTTCCGTTTGTGACGATTTATCGATGCGAGAGTGGGTTTCCAGTTTATGCTTGCACCAAAAACAAGTACAGAAACATAGTGGATGCAGCTCCAGATCTTCGCGTTCAATTGTCGGACATTAAACCTAATTTAAGTGCGATTATAAGTAAATATGTGAAAAGATTTCATTCAACACATTAAATTTGTACAATAGATATTTCAATTGTTGTATTTTTTGTACAATAAATATTTCAAAATACTTAATACTTAAATAAATTATGATAAGTATCTATTATTATTTTTCATTTATAATTTGTTCTTTCTTTTCAAGTCAAGCATAAAAATATTCAAACTACATACAGTTTAAAATAACAATTTTTCATGTTTTGTGTACAATTGAATTTTTAATTGTATTATTATATAGGTAAATCGGTACATATAAAAAATATGTATACTAAGCAGTACACATAAGCAGTACATATAAAGTATGTTTTTAATATATATATATATATATATATATATATTTACTGCTATATATATATATATATATATATATATATATATATATATATATATATATATATATATATATATATATATATATATATATATATATATATGTATATAAACTAAAATATATAAACTAAAAACAATTTATTCAAAATAATCATTTATTTGTTTTTTGTTTCTTTGCCTACATTTTATCAAAAACGCACTCTTGCAACTTTTTTAGCACTAACACATCAGCACTTGCTATGCCGTTTTCTACTGCCCATTTCGTACAAACATTGAGTGCGTTGAATGCGTCAACGTTGGTTACAGTTCGCTGAGTTGTAACATTAAAGTCATCGTTAGCTTCATCCTCATCCGTGGAACAAATTTGCCTGAGGATATCTTCCTCAGAAAGGGACTGCAAATTTTCCTCGCTTGTATCTTGAAGCCAATCTTTTATGTCATTGTTTGTCAGGTAACATCCACTTCACATTTTCTGGAAAGCTCTTGTAAAAAATTTGAAGACAATTGTATAGTGCTTGCTCAGAATTGTCGATCAGATTTTCAGAGTTAAAAGCAGGGTGTGTTGGCCAGACCTTTTTCCAAGAACACTGAATGGTGTCGCTTTTGACTTTATTCCAGCTGTACGCGAGATTAAAAACGACGTCTAAAAACGAAGAATGTTTCTTTTTTTTTCAAAAAATTATTGATCCCATCAGTTTTTTTGATTATATCTGAAAATAGAGATTTTCTCTAATTTATTGTTATTTGCTGAAATACATTTTGATCCATGGGCTGCATTAGTGGTGTCCTATTTGGAGGCATGTAGAGGACTTGAATTTGTTGGTCTTTCGAGTGGAGTTCCTCTTCTTTAGAATATCCAGGAGCGTTATCCAGAAGAAGCAAAGCTTTAGCAGGCAAGTTGTAAAATTTTGAAAAAACTTTTACCGCCCAAAATAAAATCTTGCTTGAACCATTCTTTAAACACATCTCGGGTAACCCATCCTTTGGCTTGATTTTTATATGTAACTGGTAAGTGAGTTACGTTTTTAAAAGCCCGCGGATGCTTAGCTATTCCTACAACCAATAAAGAAAGTTTGTGTGTGCCCGTGGAATTGCAACGGGGCATGAATGTCAGTCTGTCCTTTGACATTTTTTTTCCTGGGGCACTTTCTTTGGAACCGTGTACAACGGTGTTATGCGAAAGCTTCCTCCAGAATAAACCACTTTCATCTGAGTTGTAAACCTGTTCTAGTAAGAGACCTAATTCTTGGATTTTTAATTCCAATTTCCTCTTAAAAGTTTAGAAACGAATCCCAAACTTTTTTTTTTAATTTATCAAGCCAACCATCCCTAGCTCGAAAACTTTTCACGGAGGATACCTCCGGATATTAGCGTATACAGGGCACGCTCTTGCTTAAACCAAGTAAATAAAGCATTTTCTATTTCAGGCCAATCACCTGTTTTAACTGTCTTCAAGTTACCCTCAGCAGTCCTGACGGGTTAGAGGATTTTCTCGCGGTTGACTTAGATGCCGTAGAGCGTGGAGAACGCCAAAAGTGTGTGCGAGGTTTGCCGTGGTTCCTCCTTTATCCAGATTATTGATGATCTCCTGTTTTTGATACAAACTTATAGTGACGTGTTTCAGTTTGGTTGACATTGTACACTAAATAACTATATACACTAAATACACTCGATAAACGACAAACCAATAACAAAACAAGATGTAATTGAGCGGCGAACAGAATGAGTAGTTAGAGAAAGAGTGGATGGACGGAAGAGCGCGAGCGGGCAGGTTCACTTATATGTATCCGGTGCAGCGTGCCGACAGGAAAAAACACGTGTTTCGCCAGACTGCCGTATTACTGAACGGTCCGATTAACCAACGGCCGAATTACCGAGATTATACTGTAAAAGGTGCAGCTTTTCAGAAAAAATAGTGTGCATCGGCGGACATCGGAATCCATATAAAACAAACGACAAAAGTAATTTGGTCCAAAAGTAATTGCAATTTCAATTTTATCACAAGAAAATAAATGCCAATGTAACAAATTGCATGTTCGCAAATACGAAGTTAGCCGATGCACAATATTTACTCTGAAAAGGTATACAATAATTTTTGTTATTATAAAAATGGGGATCAGCCAAAAAAATAATGATCAATTAGGGTTCTGTGGCCAAAAAAAAATGGAAACCGCTGCTCTAGTATATATACCGGTTTTTACCACAAATCTATGTGTATCCAGAATCTGTTAGTGATCGAACTTTCTTAATCAGTTTTTTTTCGAATCAATCCATACATATAGGGCTTTGTGGACACTACGTTCTTTCCGGGGCACTTTAGAAGGGATTGATACATAAATGGATGGAACAAAACAGTTTAAGAAGTATGGTTCACTAACAGATTCTGGATACAAATAGATTTGTTGTAAAAACCTCAGAAATATAACTCAAACTCGACTAAACTTTTCGTAAAAATTGGAACACACTCTTTTTATCTACCTTAGAAACATGCATATTTATATACACAATACAGGCAATTAATAACTGTAAACAAAGCGGATTATAAATTATCAACAAAATTGGATTCTAAATAATTTGAAAGAAAAGAAAGCACAATAAGATATTATTAGATAAATAATTGTAAGTACATTTTTTTCAATATTGAGGTTAGATTAAATAATAACATTTGTATCTTTCCTTCAAAGAATATAATTTCTAGGAAATCATTGTATACATATTAGTCGGTTAATTCCTATAATCTGTCCGTCTAGTAGGTGGCAGAAAATGCAACTAACGTGGCAGCTCAGTGGCGTTGCGCGGGAACACACTATAGAAAAATAACGATTATAACCCCAACATTTTTAAAAGTAGAAGTTTCACAAGTAGAAAATTTGTAATAATTTTAAAATGGAATTTTGTATTGATAAATTAATTTTGATAAAAAACCAACGGTCCTTGTCACTTTGTCCTACATTGGACCGAGAGTTCGCGCTGCCGCGCGTATGTTGTCTTGATTTATCTTCCCGCTTCGCGGCGGACAACCTAATCTAACCAAGGTAAAACCAACGGTCCTTGCCACTTTGTCCTACATTGGACCGAGAGTTCGCGCTGCAGCGCGTATGTTGTCTTGATTTATCTTCCCGCTTCGCGGCGGACAACCTAATCTAACCAAGGTAAAACCAACGGTCCTTGTCACGTTGTCCTACATTGGACCGAGAGTTGGCGCTGCCGCGCGTATGTTGTCTTGATTTATCTTCCCGCTTCGCGGCGGACAACCTAATCTAACCAAGGTAAAACCAACGGTCCTTGTCACTTTGTCCTACATTGGACCGAGAGTTCGCGCTGCCGCGCGTATGTTGTCTTCATTTATCTTCCCGCTTCGCGGCGGACAACCTAATCTAACCAAGGTAAAACCAACGGTCCTTGTCACTTTGTCCTACATTGGACCGAGAGTTCGCGCTGCCGCGCGTATGTTGCCTTGATTTATCTTCCCGCTTCGCGGCGGACAACCTAATCTAACCAAGGTAAAACCAACGGTCCTTGTCACTTTGTCCTACATTGGACCGAGAGTTCGCGCTGCCGCGCGTATGTTGTCTTGATTTATCTTCCCGTTTCGCGGCGGACAACCTAATCTAACCAAGGTAAAACCAACGGTCCTTGTCACTTTGTCCTACATTGGACCGAGAGTTCGCGCTGCCGCGCGTATGTTGTCTTGATTTATCTTCCCGCTTCGCGGCGGACAACCTAATCTAACCAAGGTAAAACCAACGGTCCTTGTCACTTTGTCCTACATTGGACCGAGAGTTCGCGCTGCCGCGCGTATGTTGTCTTGATTTATCTTCCCGCTTCGCGGCGGACAACCTAATCTAACCAAGGTAAAACCAACGGTCCTTGTCACTTTGTCCTACATTGGACCGAGAGTTCGCGCTGCCGCGCGTATGTTTTCTTGATTTATCTTCCCGCTTCGCGGCGGGCAACCTAATCTAACCAGGGTTAAACCAACGGCCCTTGCCACTTTGTCCTACATTGGACCGAGAGTTCGCGCTGCCGCGCGTATGTTGTCTTGATTTATCTTCCCGCTTCGCGGCGGACAACCTAATCTAACCAAGGTAAAACCAACGGTCCTTGTCACTTTGTCCTACATTGGACCGAGAGTTCGCGCTGCCGCGCGTATGTTTTCTTGATTTATCTTCCCGCTTCGCGGCGGACAACCTTATCTAACCAAGGTAAAACCAACGGTCCTTGTCACTTTGTCCTACATTGGACCGAGAGTTTGCGCTGCCGCGCGTATGTTGTCTTGAGTTATCTTCCCGCTTCGCGGCGGGCAACCTAACCTAACCAGGGTTAAACCAACGGCCCTTGCCACTTTGTCCTACATTGGACCGAGAGTTCGCGCTGCCGCGCGTATGTTGCCTTGATTTATCTTCCCGCTTCGCGGCGGACAACCTAATCTAACCAAGGTAAAACCAACGGTCCTTGTCACTTTGTCCTACATTGGACCGAGAGTTCGCGCTGCCGCGCGTATGTTGTCTTGATTTATCTTCCCGTTTCGCGGCGGACAACCTAATCTAACCAAGGTAAAACCAACGGTCCTTGTCACTTTGTCCTACATTGGACCGAGAGTTCGCGCTGCCGCGCGTATGTTGTCTTGATTTATCTTCCCGCTTCGCGGCGGACAACCTAATCTAACCAAGGTAAAACCAACGGTCCTTGTCACTTTGTCCTACATTGGACCGAGAGTTCGCGCTGCCGCGCGTATGTTGTCTTGATTTATCTTCCCGCTTCGCGGCGGACAACCTAATCTAACCAAGGTAAAACCAACGGTCCTTGTCACTTTGTCCTACATTGGACCGAGAGTTCGCGCTGCCGCGCGTATGTTTTCTTGATTTATCTTCCCGCTTCGCGGCGGGCAACCTAATCTAACCAGGGTTAAACCAACGGCCCTTGCCACTTTGTCCTACATTGGACCGAGAGTTCGCGCTGCCGCGCGTATGTTGTCTTGATTTATCTTCCCGCTTCGCGGCGGACAACCTAATCTAACCAAGGTAAAACCAACGGTCCTTGTCACTTTGTCCTACATTGGACCGAGAGTTCGCGCTGCCGCGCGTATGTTTTCTTGATTTATCTTCCCGCTTCGCGGCGGACAACCTTATCTAACCAAGGTAAAACCAACGGTCCTTGTCACTTTGTCCTACATTGGACCGAGAGTTTGCGCTGCCGCGCGTATGTTGTCTTGAGTTATCTTCCCGCTTCGCGGCGGGCAACCTAACCTAACCAGGGTTAAACCAACGGCCCTTGCCACTTTGTCCTACATTGGACCGAGAGTTCGCGCTGCCGCGCGTATGTTGCCTTGATTTATCTTCCCGCTTCGCGGCGGACAACCTAATCTAACCAAGGTAAAACCAACGGTCCTTGTCACTTTGTCCTACATTGGACCGAGAGTTCGCGCTGCCGCGCGTATGTTGTCTTGATTTATCTTCCCGTTTCGCGGCGGACAACCTAATCTAACCAAGGTAAAACCAACGGTCCTTGTCACTTTGTCCTACATTGGACCGAGAGTTCGCGCTGCCGCGCGTATGTTGTCTTGATTTATCTTCCCGCTTCGCTGCGGGCAACCTAATCTAACCAGGGTTAAACCAACGGCCCTTGCCACTTTGTCCTACATTGGACCGAGAGTTCGCGCTGCCGCGCGTATGTTGTCTTGATTTATCTTCCCGCTTCGCGGCGGACAACCTAATCTAACCAAGGTAAAACCACCAATAAAATCCACACGAGACATTGTACCGTAGCTGTTCGTTGAAATCTGGTTGAAATATGAATGCAAATTCAATACGACGCTTAAAATAATATATATTTTGCCATAGTTACAGTTTTTCATATAAAAGCAAAGAGGATCGGATCCTCTTTGATATAAACGGGCAAGAATAAACGTGGCGTTTTGTAGGAAATATATGATCTCTCACAATCTATGATTGTCTGTCTAGATATATTTGAATATAATTTATTACTCGTCACAAAATATATTCAACTTATTTTCACTACGCCTCTGTCTCCCATTGTAATGCGCATGTCCGAAATTGTAATGCGCATGCACCAAATTTATAAAAACGACACCAACGCCACTAAGTTTTTCCGGACAGATTATAGGAATTAACCCATTAGTCATTAGTATAATAAATCTTTCTATAAAAAACATTTCTTAAATACAACTACTTCACTGGCGAAGTAGTTGTTTTTAAGAAATGTTTTTGATTGGAAGATTAGTTATACTAATGATGTCAACTTTGTTGACGATATGTATCCAATGATTTCCTAGAAATTATAATCTTTGAAGAAAAGATACAAATGTTACTATTTAATAATATCAAAATCTTCAAACTCAACAATATATAAATAATTGAGGTTAGAGATTTGAGAAGTTACGAGATATTACGCAAAAAGAATTGAAGTCATGCGTAAAACAGCATCTGCTACAAAGTACAATCTGGGGGCACGGTAGTGCACCCGCCAAGTCGAGCACAACCGTACTATCTTTTCTCGAAGCGACAAACGGCACTTTTGACCCCCTGCAACTCCGTTGTGTATAAAGCAGGAAAATTTCATTATACATTATACGAAAAATAATGATTATTCAAAAATTTCTTAATTTTGTCACCTATCATCAAAATTCTAAGCCACTTCTAGCAATCTATGTGTGAATTTTAGTTAGCCTTTAGCCTATCATGAAAGAAAAAAATCAAAAAATTCAAAATTTCATTATCCATTAAATAAAAAATAATGATTATTTCAAAATTTCTTAATTTTGTCACCGATCATCAAAATTCTAAGGTACTTCTAGCAATCTTGCAAACTTCAAATTTTGAATTTTAGTTAGTCTTTAGCCTATAAAGGAAGAAACAAATTAAAAATCCCGAAATTTAATTTTCCATTAAATGAAAAATAAGGATAATTAAAAATAATAATCAACGAACGCATCGCGCTTGTACGTATGGTTGCTTATTTTAAAATAGAGGCAGGGAGTGGGCTTTAAGAAAATCAGTAGCTGATGAACACGGTATATTACCCGAGAAAAAAAGGAAAATGACCTACAAAAAGATATGAGATCCCATCAAAAATGTAAAAAATGCCAAGTCTCGTAACGCAGTTTTTTCGCTGCAAAAAGTTGTGGGATCTCATGTAAGACCAAGTCACTTATTTTAGTTAGTGTGTATGTCAATTATGTGTGTAATCAATTACCTATCAACATTTATAGTGACCGTATCAATATTAGACGCCTTTATTTCTATTATAATTATAATGACTTGGCAATTGCACTGCAACATATTCTACTTATTAAAATACTTTATTCTTAGGTTTACTGGTGCCCGTGATACAATGTTTTTAGATTTTATGTTTTTGATGGGATGAGGATATACCGACCGAGTCCAGATTATTGGCATATAATATATGTATATGCCATATACACTCAGACGGAACAGATGCTCAAAGTTACTTAATCTACGATAAATATTTCAGTTCACGTATCCGTATTATTTATATTGCCAAGGGTACATTGAATATAGAATTATAATTTTAATGGATATAACAGAAAATTGTTTATTTTAATTTAACCCTTGACTACCTAGCACACAAAAATATTCGCGGTTTTATATACGAGAGGATCTGTGAGACGTATGGCAGGTGGTTAAGGGTTAACACATTTGGAATAATTTTTTTAATAATAATATTAATATATAAGACATTGACAGACAAACTTTAAAACACATTAACTTGGGACTTTGTGCTTCCTGGTAAGTAATTTGTCCATATTCTAAAACCAAATACAAAAAATGTGCGTTAAAAAATAAAAATAACATTTCTCTAAAACATAAAGAAAATTTAACAGTTCTATTTTCTTATAACTTACGGGGTCTTTGGTTGTTAAGTTGGAATTGCTACCATTCCTCATTAACGGTCTTTGTGTAGAACTTGTATCATGTTTCATCTGTCTCTCAACGCTTAAAAAATATTTTTATTTATTGTTATTTTTTTTGTAGGAAAAAAGGTTACCTATTGCTTCGAGAGGAAGATCCAGTTCTTCTAAACATATCCGTAATCCTCTCCTTTAAATCCTTTTTGCTTCCTTTGGTGTCTTCATTTACATCTAAGTTCGAATTTGGCTATAATTTAAGAAAAAATGTAAATAACAATTTTTTGTAAGATTTCGATAGGTTTTTTCAACCGGAAAAGCTTGAAAATTAATTCGAGTTTTACATTTACCTGCGCTAGTAAATTGGTATGTAATAACAACAATGTAGAGAGATGTATAGTTCCGACTCCGTTTTATTCAGATAAGTTTAAAATATATTTTATATGTAACTGATATACATTTAAAGATACAATTATTTTCCACTCAACCGAGTCGGTCGTACACATCGCTCTCTGTGTTCCTTTACTTTAGTACCTTTGATATCAATTGTCTAGTTGGTGAAAAATGATCAGAGTCTTGATCATCAATACTTCTCGACTTCGTAAGTTTCTTCAACTTCCCCATAATTCCCTTCTTCTTCCGCTTTTCTCCAGATATATCACTTTGTGTAGATCCACCAGATAATCTACTGTCCATACTATCATCATTGGCAATTTTTCGGAAGTCAATATCTAAACTCATATCTAGAGACTGCATACTAGACATACTATCATCATCACCTTTCCAAATGTTTGGATCTTGCAAAGATGCTGTATGTTCTAAAGATAAACTTTTTCTATGAAGGTTCGTATCTCGTGAATATTTTCTTGTGCTTGTACCATTCTTGGAAATCTTATCGTTTTCAGTTGACGTTGCTCGCCTCATTCCCATAGCACGTTTCATCCTTTCGCGCTCTCGATCTTCCTCACTCAAACGTTGAATGCGTTTCAGTTCATCTGTAGCATCTACTAGTCTTTTAAGTGTTGATTGAACCTGAGTTCGTTTATCTTCCCGAGCCATTGAAGATTCACGGCTATAGTCCTTACTTTCCATAGCGGGAGATCCTTCTCGGGATTTAGATTTGATACGTTTTGGTGGTTTCGGAGTGAAAGTAGAGGGATCATGCTCCCTTGTACCAAATAATTCAGGAGCCAATTGCAATAGGCTTTCAACTTGTTGAACAAGGTTGTTTATTCTACGGATATCTTCTTGTTCCAGACGCTTTTTACCATTAATTAAAAATTTCATTTCCTCGCGCTCCTTCTCATATCTCTCTTTCTCTCTACGTAATTTCTCATTTGTAGTTCTTAATTTAGCATGAGCATCTCTTAATTCCATAAAGTCACATTGTATTTCATTCAACTTCTTCTTACTTTCATCTTGATCTTCCTCCAAGCTTTTCTTTAATTGCTCCACTTTTCTCTTGGATTCTAATACGTCCTTATTTCTTTCCCTTTCAACTTCAAACAATGTTTGTCTTAAATCCCTAGCAAGTGTTGCAGTCTCTTGTAGAAGCCTTTGCTGTTCTTCCCTTTCTTTTTGCCAAGATAATTCCATACGTGTACGAAGACCAGCAATTTTGGTTCTACCACTACTTAAAATTTTTTCCTCTTCTAATTCATTTACTCTGGATTGTAATTCTGAAATCTTGACTTCGCAGGATGAACGTTCCGAAATTAATTCTGTTTTTAGTTTTGATCCTTCCAATCTGGATTCTGATAGTTCGTCTTCCATGCAACTTATTTGTTGCTCTAGGCTTAGGATCTTAGTTTTTTGTTCTTCAATCTAACAATATAAAGTAACATATAATTTTCCAAAATTCAAAAATACAATTTTAAATATATACATGCCCTAACGAATTGCAACTCACCTCATCATATCCAACAGAATTCCAACTTTCGTGTCCAGCTTTTCTTGGATTTGTTTTAAGATCTCCAATAGTTTTTTGGGCCCCTTCTAACATATGTTTGTAAGTGTCACGTTCTCTTTTAAATCTGCTAACTTGTCCATGCAAAGATTGCATTTCATCATTTAGAATAGTTATTTGGCTTTCATATCGCATTTTTAGTTCTGTTAAATCGGACTTCTTTGTTTTCTCAATAGCGTTTAATCTAAAATATTGGAGTCAATGGAAGAAATACAATGGAATTAATTTAATGCTATACTTATTTTTAAGTTCTTCGATTTCGTGTCCCATGGCAGAGGTGTCGGCACTAATATTTCTTTGGATTTTGGAAACTTTATTGTAGTCATCCAATTTTTTTTTGAGTTCATCATTATCCCTTCTCGAATATTCCATTTGGTCAGTAATAACTTCGTATTCTCTTCTTAATTGTTCTAATTCAGACTGCTTTTCTTCTAATGAAGCTTTTAGACGTACTTTTTCCAAATTATCACCATTTTTATTAATTTTTCCTACTTGGTCTAGTAAAGCATTTTTATCTTTTATTAAAGCTTCATATTTAGCAGCCCATTCTTCCTTTTCTGTTTCAGTTTCTTTTTTTATCTTATCAATATCTCTTCTGAAACTCAGTAACTGACTGAAATATAAATCTTAAATCAATAAAAGAAGCAAGTTTAAATTTCGTAAGAAAAATACCTAGTCAGAGATTCCATTTCGGTTACCAATTTAGCTTTGGTAACGACATGTTCTTCTTCAAGAACTTCGTACTTTGCCGTCAGATTCTCATATTCTTTTTGCTTCTTGGACAAATTCTTTTCGAACTCTATAAGTACAGAAATTATAGAAATCATAGTTATTGAGCATAGCTTAACAAACCATCGATCTTTCCTTGATATTCTTGTCTAATTTCAGAAATCTTCTTATTGCCAGTACTGGTATTTAATTCCAAATTTTTTATTTTATTTTTCAAAGCAGTAAGTTCCAATTCTTTATTTTGTTTTACATTTTCCAGAGCAGTCGTTACGGTTTGAACTTTTTGTTTTTCAGTTTGAAGATTCATATATAAATCAGTCGACTTTTTCTCAAAGTTACTTTTTTCTGTTTTTAAAGTGTTTTCAGATTTCTTTAGTTTCTCCTCAACGGTCTTCGAATTCTGCTCCGCATTTCTAAATTTGCTGTCAAATTCGGAAAGTTGAGTTTTCAATTTATTTATCTCTTCTTGGAGCTTCTTTAACTCCTTTGGATCTGAACTATTAGTTACCGCATTCGCTCTCTCTTTCGCCAAATCTTTTTCCTAGATATCAATATATTAACATTATTGTAAATAAGAATATATAATTTTAAAATATCTACCAACGCATCAATTGTTTTTTTTTGAGAATGAATAGTATTTTCTAATTCCTTAAGTTGCTTATTAAGTAATTTTATTTTAGTCTCATATTTCTCAGAGTTTTTACTTTCTTCATCTTCTTTCTTCTGTTTTTCTTTCTCCAGCTGCAATTTAATAGATGCATGCACATACAAAATAATAATCGATACCATCTATACATACAATATCCTCCAAGCTTTTGACCTTTTGGGTATTGTTAAGTTCATTTTTTAATTGGTTTTCTTCCATTTGCCTAATTTGATTCTGTAATTCTGTTATTTTTTTGGTTTTTTGATGAAGCTGAAATTTGTTATGCATCATAGGATATATTTTTGTACATATACAGTATACTCTTGATAATTCGACACATATGAGACCAGACAACCGCCGGAATATCAAAAAATCCGTATTATCAGGAATAAAACAAAACAATAACAATTTTACAAATTTTATGTACAATTGTATTTCAAAGAATAAAATATGTATCTATTACGTATTATTGTTCATTGAAGCAAAGCTGTGCTCAGGAAAGATAAATCTCGAAACGCGTCCACAGATGGCTATCCACTTGAGGTATCGGAAAGACATGATCTTAAAAACAATGTTATTTTTAGGGTTTTTGTTGAGTGCCACGAAGGTGGACTGAAAGCTATAAAATAACTTACAAATTTTATGTGACATTTGTTTTGGTAGTCCTAAAAAGACTCAATAATTGCTATAGAGCTCCGGAAAGGCTGAATATATTTACATATCCAGGCTGTGTTCCGTTTGTTTTAAGTTTGTATGATTTTCTATAACGTTGGATGGTTTCAGCAACTCCATGTATCTTTTATATAATATACAAATTTAAAAAAACGTATGCGGTCAAGGGATCGCGCATTTAAAAAGCGAACAACTTCTCTTTTTGAATTAGTATTAAAATAATGAAAGTGCACGATTGAATGTTCTGGAAAATATGAATAAATAATCTAAATCTCCATATTCAAGTGGGATTTGGAATTTGAATTGGATTTTGACATGTAAGATGAATTATAAAGTTGCTGTCGAAGAAGTGATACATATATTTGATGAAGTAAAATTCTTATAAGAGAAGAAAATAGGCAATTAGCGCAACAACACGTTGCATTTCAGAATCAGAAGAATTTAAACGAGAGCTTTGTTTTGAATCTGAACGACACACAGTGGGGTATTTACGCTATTTAGGCGGCCAAAGATCGATTTCCTAGAATTTGTTCCAGGTGAAAAAAAAGTATATCCTGATAATGTTAAATAGACATAGAACAATATACAAGATAAACTTAATAAAGACGGAACAAAGCTTGAATATATAAATATACTCAACCTTGCCGGAACTCTATAATACTAATGAGACTTTTTAGGACTACCAAAAACAAATCTCTTATGAAATTTGTCAGTTATTCTATAGCTTTCAGTCCACCTTCGTGGCACTCAACAAAAACCATAAAAATAACATTGATTTTTAAGATCATGTCTTTCCGATACCTTGAGTGGATAGCCATCTGTGGACGCGTTTCGAGATCTATCTCTCATCAGCACAGCTTCCACAGCTTCCACGAAACGCGTCCACAGATGGCTATCCACTCAAGGTATCGGAAAGACATGATCTTAAAAAATCAATGTTATTTTTATGGTTTTTGTTGAGTGCCACGAAGGTGGACTGAAAGCTATAGAATAACTGACAAATTTCATAAGAGATTTGTTTTTGGTAGTCCTAAAAAGACTCATTAGTATTATAGAGTTCCGGAAAGGTTGAGTATATTTATATATTCAAGCTTTGTTCCGTCTTTATTAAGTTTATCTGATTATCTATAATGTTGTATGGTTTTACCAATTCACAATATACAAGACTTTTTTTTAATCACTTGTTTAAGTACGCACCGTAGTATTAGTCGTAATTCGATCTCTGTTGTAAGTGTGTGATTAGTTCTCCTCCTCGGAGGCGTCCTCGGAATTAGGCCTCCTCGGAAAATACAGTTCTTGAATTTTTATTTTTTTGGAGTTTGTTTTGACAAAAATTGTGAGGGATTCCAATATACCAGGTAATACCACATATGTATTTATCGATTTTATGTAAATTTATCGAATAATTAGTAATAATTTTAAGGATACAAAATGGTAATCGAAATTAATGAAAAAAACTCCAAGATTGATTTTCAAAAAGGTTTTTGTTATACTTCCGCGTGCGTAACCGTGGTTTTTTAAGTTATAATAGAATAAATAGTATGTGTACTAACTAAAAACACCAAAATTAGCCGCGGACTCCCGTGGAAACGATGTTTTTATCGATAGTTTGTGTTTCGTTCCAGTATGCAAAGGTACCTCGGGCGCTAGAGTAGTAACGGTAGATTTCTTTTTGACAAAATGCAGGAAGAAGATTCACCAAATTTTGACGAAAAGTTGAGCTACCTTCAGACATATATTTTATCGAAAGATGGATATTGTGAAAGCCAAATGAAGGAAGTTAAATTCTCCCATTTAAAGTACCAATTTAAAAAAAGATGGACAATTGGTTACAAGGAACATTCGAAATACCGAGGGTTAAACGACGTTCTAGTGGCCGACCAACAAAATCGTGTGAAGCATCAAGTGAAAGGAGCAAACGCAGAAAAACAATTGAAGTGCGCAATATTGTCGAGAAAGATGTGTTAATGCGAGCTGCACAATCATCTCTTCAAAGTTCTGGAGAAAGAATTGTATCGAAAATTCTGAAAGATATAACAAATCCTCCGCAGAAAGCTCAAGATTACCAAACAGCAAGCAAAAAATACTTGCTCATCAGGAAAAAGCAGCCTATCGGGTAACTGAAAGTTGTGCTGAAATTAACTTGCAGTATTTATTGGACCACACAGCAAAACGTTTGGCTACATATTTGGAGGATGTATTGATGACATTGAATATACAAGAGCGTAAATCATTGACGCTAATTTCGAAATGGGGTTGTACGGATCGCAACAAACACAATATAAACAGAAGATGCAGGAAGAAGATTCCACAGACAGCAATATTTTTCAAAGTTGCTTTGTTCCACTGCAATTGGTTTATAGCATAAGCAAAAAAGTTGTTTGGCAAAATCCAACTCCCTCTTGAAACCAATGGGATACGGCAAAAGGATACGGTTTGTCAAAGAAACAGTGGATATCACAAAATCCGAAATCGCCTATGTAGAAGAAGCTATAAACGCTTTACAAAATAGCGAATTCCTACAAGGAAAGAGCTCTAGCTCTAGTCTCCTAAAATGGCTAGTCTCTACGTTTATACCGATTCCTAAAAAAACCACAGCTAAACAATGCGAAGACTATAGAACTATCTGTCTCACAAGTCACTTCATGAAGGTCTTTCTTAAGATTATTTACGAACGAATATATCAAAAACTAGAAGAAGACATTAGCGAGACGCAATTTGGGTTTAGGAGTGGATTGGGGATTAGAGATGCCCTTTTTGGTCTGAGTGTTCTGATTCAGAGAGCAAGAGACGTGAATTGCGATGTTTTCACGTGTTTTATCGATTTCGAAAAGGCATTCGATAGGGTTAACCATGATTTGCTAACAGAAACCATAAAGCAATCAGGAATAGATGACAGAGATGCACGAATAATCAACAAACTGTACAGACAACAAACAGCATGTGTTCGTGTGGAAAATATAATGTCAAAGGAATTTCCAGTAGAACAAGGTGTCAGACAGGGCTGCGTACTATCCACGCTACTGTTTAACCGATACGCAGAAAACCTTTTTAAGAATGCACTCGAAGAAGAACAGATTGGGATAAAGATAAACGGGGAAATAATTAACAACTTAAGGTATGCAGACGACTCTGTACTAATTGCCGACAGTGCCGAAGGACTACAGAGACTGATTGATAAAGTAGTAGAGGCATGCGAACCACTTAATATGCGATTGAATGTGGCAAATACAAAAATTCTAATCGTCAGCAAAAATGCGTCTAATGCCCAATTCCTGGTAAATGGGGCCCAACTACAGAGAGTACCATCAATATCGTACTTGGGTGTAAACCTCAATGACCAATGGGATCATAGTCGTGAAGTAAAGATCAACATAGAGAAGGCACGTTCTACATTTAACCAAATGAAGAATGTTTTGTGTAACATGCGCTTGAACATCCATCTTCGAACACGCATACTTAGATGCTACGTCTTCTCTAAGCTTTTGTATGGAGTGGAGGCATGGACACTCTCCGAGGCAACTAGTAAGCGACTGGAGGCCTTCGAAGCATGCTGCTATCGTCGAATGCTTCGCGTTTCCTGGACCCACCATGTTAGCAACGAAACCATACTCCTACGCATGCAGAAGGACAGAGAACTGCTCACAACAGTCAAACACAGAAAACTGTCATACTTTGGCCATATCATGAGAAACAGCAACAGATATAGGCTACTTCAACTCATCATGCAGGGAAAAATCGAGGGGAAGAGGTCACAGGGAAGACGACGGATCTCCTGGTTGAAGAATCTGCGACAATGGACCGGAAGAACATCGGTTGACTTGTTCAGATCGGCTGTGGATCGAATCCGATGGGCCATATTGATCGCCAACGTCCACTGAGGATATGGCACAATAAGAAGAAGAAGAAGAAAGAGCTCTATTTCGATTAAGCATTTATTGAGGCTAACTATGATGGATGCCAAAGTATGCAATGCTGCCACGTCAACTACCTCAACTATGAAATACTATAAATCCAA
The DNA here is from genome assembly GCA_944588485.1 of Phosphuga atrata. Lineage (NCBI taxonomy): Eukaryota > Metazoa > Arthropoda > Insecta > Coleoptera > Silphidae > Phosphuga > Phosphuga atrata. The sequence continues at coordinate 4,666,023 of OX155909.1, forward strand.
GAAAAGGATCAGTGATGCACAGCAAAGAAGCAATGCAAATGCTTGTTTCCGCCGAGCCCATTAATAAAAACGACGAAAATTCTTCAGAAGAATCTGCGGAGGAAACTGGGGAATGTCGAACTGACGACGAGATGTGGGACTCTTCAGGTTAACTAATAAGTTTTCTTGTTTTTATGAAAAATGTAGTTTTTGCTTCATTTCCCTTAATATAAAGTTTAATTTTGTCTCAATATACTATTTTTTCCTATTTATTTATACTCCGATGTACTTAAAACAACTATAAATAAACATAAAAACCGATTTAAAATGTATATAAACTAATAAATAATTTTGGCCGGCTAAATCGCTGAAATACCCCACTGTGCGACGCCGACGGTTGTGAACCATTTCGTGCAAGGGAGGAACAAGCTGAAGAATAACACTCGGGCGAATTCCTAGCCGAACTCTATTAACTCGATAGCTAAAGAAGAATAGCTAAAAAGAATAAAGATAGATAAAGAAGAAGCTATTAAAAAGGACAAGAGTATAAAGTGTCATACCATCCACGACGTGCTTGAGATTTTAATAAAGAACAGGGAACTGCCGCCAAGTGCGGCTCAAGACCCCTTAACTCCAAACTCTGTTAAAGCAGAACCGCCTAACACAATCAACGAAACGCCAGAATCGGCTCTTGGATTAGACGCCGCGGTCTGTTAAACACTTCGGATACGCTTGAGACGATGGACTTCACGTAACTCATCGAGCTCGGCGCACAGCCTCAGACCAACAACAACTCTACCGTTCCCATGGACACCGACGACTAGCTGGAATCGCTGCTGCCTTCCGAAATCAACGTCAACAACAACCACCAAGATCTCGACCTCCTCTACGACCTACGACCTTCTGACCTCCTGATGGGCATGGCCCCCAACCCCTACGACCCATTCTGTCTCGAGGACTTCCGCAACCCCACCGAACTCTCCTGGGGAGACAAAGTCTCTCAAAGTCAAAAGACTAAAGTTTTTCGTCGAATATTTAGACTGTATCTTCTATTTTATTGGCTACTATGAAAGGCGAGTGAACTAAGTACTTAACATAAAGCCTATCGTCCACCTGGATATTAAAGGATTTGCGAAAATATCTGTCACATATGACAGATGACGTATGTGGTTGTGTATTTGATTTAGGTTAGGGGTATCCAAACTGCGATCGCAAGACAAGTTGCAATGCGGCTTAAAATAGAACGGTTAATTTAATGAACAAATTCAAACTGAGCCTCATGCGGACAAGTTGCAATGCGGTCCAAAATTTAGTAAACAAATTTGTCAAACTGGGGCAAGATAATTTGAAATGCAACCTGAAACAAAAGCGTTAATTTGATAAATGAGTGAAAAACATTGTCGGTTTTGTTTTAGGTATACATCCAATAATCGTTCTTGGATGGAAAGGTATTTCTACATAGGTTGCAATTTTATCTTTCCATTTCCGATCGATAACAGTCGAAGCTTGTATGACTCACGGTATAAGTCTCTCCGCAGTATATGCACTCCCACCTGAAATAATGCTCACGTAGTTCCGGGTGGAGTGTAGTGTAGAGACAGTAGGGGTTTTAGTGGGTATGCAGGTCACGAAGAACTCGATCAGAGAGCCCCGCACTACACGGGTTTGAATATCCGGTGTGCAACAATGCATTCCCCCTCCTCTCTGAAAAAAAAAGGATATGCACTGGTCGTCTGTCGCTCTGGCAATTTGGTGCAGGTAGTCCTTGAAGCAGCCGTGGACGGAGAATACTTGGGTGAGATAGTAGCTATTTTCCCCATGTTCTCTATTTATCCAGGGTTCAAAATCAGGAATATAAAGTCTGAACCACTCTCCTTTAATGCCTCTGCCACCTTTGTTGCCATTCTTCCATTAGTTTTTTCCTGGCCGATTTGTTGTGACCAGTCTCTTGCAGTTTTCCTTGATTTTCCACCAGTAAGTCTATTGGCGGGATACCCGCGTTAGTCAAGACGGCCTACCTTCATATGTTGCGGTAAGCGGTACAGATGCGTATTGCCATTTTTCTTTGCACTGCAAGGAGATTTTGAGTGTTATTCTGTTTTCCCAGTGCTCTAGCCTATATTGGTGCTCCATACATCATAATTGCCTGTACTGCGTAGCTCAGCAATCTGTTTTTACTGCTCCTGGGACCACCAATGTTGAGCATGAGTTGCTGTATTGCTGCCATTGTCCTCATCTCCTTTGCAGCAGCTTCTGCTATGTACGGTGTGAAAGTTAGTGCCTTGTATATTACTATGCCCATGTATTTTATTTGATGCTTTGGAATTATCGTTATTTTTTTAATTTCAAATTATATAGGTTGTGTCTTTTTTTGTTCTATGAGGACCGCATCAATTTTTCTGGCGCTAGATTAAGGCCGTGGGAGGAGGTCTAGGTCCTACTTAGGACTGTAGCACCATTAGTTAGATAGATTGAGGTTTCTTTGGGTTTCATCCATTAAATGATTTGCTCTATTGCGTGATTGGTCGTTTGCATCAGCCCTTCTTCTGTTCTGGCTGTTACCACTAGAGCCAAATCGTCAGCAAAGCCAATCTCTGTCGCACCCAATGGCAGTCTTAATCTCAACACATCGTCGTGTAGGACGTCCCACAGGATTGGGCCTAATGTCGATTCTTGTGGAACACCGCTACTGATGCTTCTCTCTTCCGTTTGCACCCATACTCTCTGGATCCGCTTCTCGCATAACTTCGGAGTGACTTTTAGAATTAGTCTACTTCATGTTTGTGAAACTCTTTTTTGGGCTTGCATCTCGCCATTTTCATTTTCTGTGAGTATTGAATGAATTAACCTCTGTATGGCGTTCCAGTTTGCTTTTCCCTGTAGCATATGTGGATTTATTGTTCTGGGGCCAATAGGTCCTTGCATGATCTCTTCAATTTCCTCTCTTTCCTTTTGCCATCTCCAACAGTGGAAGACGGTGTGACTGACGCTGTCTGTTCCTCCACAGTATTCTCTATACATAACTCATCGGTTGCTCTGCAGATGTTGTGGAGGTAATCCCTGAAACTACCGTGGCTGGTTAGTAATATAGTAACTAGCCTCCCCATATGTTCTAATTATCCAGGAGGATACGTCCGGTATCAAGAATTGGGTCCACTGTGCTTTTGCACTTAGCAGCCATCTTCTTTGCCATTCGTCAATGAGTTTTTGTTTGTGGAGCACAAGTTCCAATGCGGCCCATAACAAAACCGACAATGTTTTTCACTCATTTATCAAATTAACGCTTTTGTTTCAGGTTGCATTTCAAATTATCTTGCCCCAGTTTGACAAATTTGTTTACTAAATTTTGGACCGCATTGCAACTTGTCCGCATGAGGCTCAGTTTGAATTTGTTCATTAAATTAACCCTTCTATTTTAAGCCGCATTGCAACTTGTCTTGCGATCGCAGTTTGGATACCCCTGACCTAAATCAAATACACAACCACATACGTCATCTACCGTCAACCGACAATTTTTTTCATTCATTTATTTCAGACACCAAATTTTGAGTAAAAGTTTGCAAATTTCTCCACGCAAGCAGTAAGTCTGTAGATTTTGTCTAAAATCCGCCAATTATTTAGTGTATAGACGAGATTATTATATTCCATCAAAACTTGCGGTCGCAAAAAATGTGTGCGAAAATAATCTATTTTGTCATAAATGAGAGATAGCATGTGTAGTTGAATATTTGATTTAGATCAGGACTGTCCAACTTGCGGCCCAAGACAAGTACTATGTAAAACAAAACATCAAAAGAGACCTTTTTATAGTTGGAATTTTTTTGTGCTCCTGTATCAATTTGCGTCATGTTTTTCGGGCACTTTTTGACGTATTACCAGTGAAAATAACAAAATATGCCTGAAACGTTCTCGCCTTTTAAACATGGCGGACGCGCATGCGCTTAACTAACCGTAAATAGGTCTATTATCTAGTCTGTCATAAATGACAGATGACATATGAAGTTGAGTTACTAAGTTATTAAGATAGTTACAGCTTGGAAACTAACTGAAAATATTAGCTAAAACTATCTAGTTTATAGATATTGTTAAAGACTTTTAAGTCTTCAAACTTAAATGACATTTCCAGAAGCTTTTGGAAGTCTTCAATTTTCCCAAACTTTTTAATTAGCGATATTCAACTGTCGATTGCTAAGTTACTAAGATAGTTACAGCTCGAAACTAACGGCAAAGGTCTATTTTATTATTTTTAGTCATATAATGAAACCTGTCAGATTGTATAAAACCAAGTTATTGCATAATCGACTGGTCGTGTATTCTATTTGAAATACTCGATACGACTAGCTAGTTCGTGAAACCATCTCAAATATGTTTCTTTATTTATCTCTTTATTAATAGGTTTGATAATTAAGACAAGGTTTATACTATCAGATGACAACCCTTAGGCATCTCTTGAATCGTCGAATGGGTAAGTAAGAGTGGTAAGTAACTAAATCTCAGTTAAACAAGTTCCTCATAAAATTGGAGATATCATGAGCTACGCGAATTAGATAAACTATTCGAACTGCCGACAAATCATGCAATGGCTCAGATTTAAACAATGTGAATGATTTCAATATATAACTACGACATATATAAATATAGTAAATATTAATCACTCGAATTACATGTACGATAAACATTGTAAACAGTTAGTAATTGCTTCAAATTATACAGTTTTATTTTTTTTATTAAAAAAAACCTTACTTTTTTCAGTATTTTGTATACTTTCTTGAGTTTCAATTTCTCAAAACCTAATTCAAATAATGAGTATTATATAAACAATATAACTCTCGTATGATTTAAACAATATAACTCTCGTATGATTTAAAACGACAAAACACAAAAATACGCTTGAACAACTTTTTCCTTGTTTAGTTTTAAGGTTATAAACCGACCACGCTCGTCTGTCACTCTGCGAAAGAAACAGAGAGATCACGCATTATAGAAATATACACTGAGAGAAAGAGAAAGACAGAAAGAGCGGTATAGAAACATACACTGAAAGAAAGAGATAGGCGTATAAAGTAACGTAACGTTTTCTGCCGAATCACTCCTACCGAGACCTCCCTAAAGGAACTTCGTTCCAAAAATACAAACTAAGAACAGATAGTATTAAATGAAAAAATATTATACAAAATAATTTTTGCTTTTCGTTTCTTTGCCTGAAACATTTTACCAAAAACGCACTCCACTTTAATACTTAATACTTCATATCATCAATTGCGATCTTCTGTCCATTTCGAACAAGCATTGAGACGCGTCACCGTTTGCTACAGTTCGCCGAGTTCAAACATTCAAGTCATCGTTAGCTTCATCGTCATCCGTGGAAAAAAATAGGCTGAGGATATCTTCGTCAGATATGAAATGAAAATTTTCCTCGCTTGTGCGTTGAAGCGCTAACAATTGTAGAGTAGAGTTAGCTTGGTCAGAATCGCGAATCAAGTTTTCAGAGTTTAAAGGTGTCTCTTTTGACTTTATTTCAGGTGTGCGGGAGGTTTATATCCGACCTGGGATAGCGGAAAGAAAATACTCGTGTTTCAACAGAGCGCCGGATTACTGAACTTAACCAACCGCCGGATTATCAAGATTATACTGTATTTTACACTACTTCTTACCTCTTTTGTAATTTTATTTTTTATTTCAATTTCCTCTTTTAACTTCTTAATTTCAGCTTCACTTTTTTCTAAATTAATCTTTACAGTTTCATATTTACCTTTCACGTCATAAAAATCGTTCGTGATATTATTTGATAATACTAAAAATAGACAATTAGCATACATATAGGAGAGAATATACATACATATAGGATTTGTTACACATACATGATTCTTTTTTCAACTTGGCAATTTCTTCTTCCACAATTTGTTTCTCACCTACTATTTTATCGTAGTCTTTCTTCATTTTATCAAAATTAGATTTGATGGAGTCTTTCACTTCATTGGACTTCTTCAACTGTTTCACAAAATCGTCAATTTCTGCTTTAGATGTTGCTATTTCCTTATCAGCAGCTTCGATTTTTTTAGTTAAATCTTCTATTTCTTTATTAACGATATCTTTGTTTTCAGGTGTTCTTGATAACTGGTCTTCTAATTTTTCTTTTGACTTTTCAACATTTCCAAGAGTTATTAAAACCGCTTCTTCAATGGAAAAACCGTTAAGGTAAATATATGTGGGGAAAAAGAACTTACCAATCTCATTTTCCAAATTATTAACCATTGCCCTCATCTGAGCTTTTGTTGTCAACTCTGTTAATACGCAAGGTTTACGATTCGTAAATAAACTGTAATTATTTTCTTTGATTTTATTTAAAACTTCTTGAAGCTTATCTCTCTCTTTTTCAATCTGTTTTATTTGTCTTGTATTAACAGCACTATCATTTGTTTTAGACTTTTTATCTTTAGCCTCTTCCAGCTCCTTGATTTTCTTATTGGCTGCCTCCAGTTCTATTTCAAGATTCGCTATTTTATCTACATATGTATCCAAAACCTTATCGGATTTCAAGTTTTTAGTTCCTCTGTTTAATTCTAGACGTTTGTTTCTTGATAGCAATTTTTCATTTTCAACTTCTAACTCATGAACTTTGTTTCGAAAAACAGAAGCTTCTTGCTCTATCACTTGTAATTGCATCTTCAGATCAATTGTTTTTTGATCTAAATCTAAAGACCTAAAAAAAATATTTGCAATTTAAATAAACTCTCTATCCATAAAAAATACTTTGATTGCGCCAATTCCTTAGAGCGTTTCATTGATGTATTTGTTGCAGCTTCCAACCTTTCACAATCTTTCTCTTTTTGTATTAATTTCTTCTTGATTTCACATAATTCATTTTCTAAAACCTATAATATGTTATAAAAGAAATTATTATAACAGGACTTTTTTAAATTGAATTTTAATATAACCTTAATTTTTTCATCTTGTGTTTTATCTTTGTCAACTTGTAATAAAACTCTTCTATTCAGTGCGCTTACATTCATTTTATCTCTCAATTCCTTCGCCTTTTTCGTTAAGCGTTCGTTGTCAACCTCTATATCTTCCAATTTCTTTCTTAAAACTGATGTTTCCTGTTCACTCAATTCCAACTGTAATTTCAAATCGGAAGCATCTTCCTGTTCGATGCTATCATCTTTTCCTGAAGTCATCTTTCGTGCTAAAATATCATATAATGAAAAAACTAAAACTAAACTGTTCAAATTATATAAAATGAATTTTACGCCTTGTTTTGGTAGCCATTTTCTTTAGTTGCAAAACGATAGATTCATTATCTTCTTCAATTCTAGAAACCTTCTTTCTCATAGTTTGTGCTTCCTCTTCGGCAAATTTCAATTGTTCCCGTAAGTCAGCTTCTCGTTCAAGTGAATCTTGTAAGTCCCTGAGAAGCTGTACAGGATCTTCCTGAGATCCACCTCTTGTCAAAGATTCCCTAGATATTTTCTGAAACAATAATGGAAATTTGATTCATTCTAAATAATTTACCTATCAATAATACCATGTCAGTAGATGCACTTTTGCCTAACATTCCTAACTTTGGAGTCTTTCGTGGACTAAATTCAGTTAGTTTGTTTTCTAGAACATTGGTTAATTTTACAGTAGTTTCATCCAGTTTGTTTTGCACATTAGTGGTTGCTTCATATGATAGATGTAAATCCTTTTCTAACTGTTTTATTTTCTCTAAATATTGTACCGATGTACCACATGATAACTAAAAATATATGTATTTTTTAATATATATATATATATATATATATATATATATATATATATATATATATAAAAAGCGTCATCATTTAAAACTAAATGAATTAAAATTTCTATACCTCCTTCATTTTTTTCTCTGCTTCAAGCTTTTCTGCCTCCAATAGTTCAGTTTTCCTTTCAGTTTTTCTCAACTTGAAAGATAATATACGACAATTCTTTGTTGTTTGTTCCAATTCTTTTTTCAGAGTCGAGTACTCGTCTGCTTGATCTTCTCTATAACATAAAATCTATGTCATCGATTTTAGGCTCTCTGGTGTATGACTATTATCGAATTAATAAAGGAATAGGATGGTTGCGACAGTTACTACGTGGTAATCCATACTTACATTGAATTGAAAAATTCACTTTGTTTTTTACCACACTTATATTATGTAAAAATATTATATAACTTATTATTCACAGTTATATAAATTTCTACACATATCACGACTCGAGTTTCGACGTTTGACGGTCATTTTCAAGAATCATTTTCAAGAATTAATAAACGTTTCAGTGCTGAGAAGTGGTATCGCGCTCCTCTTGTGCATTTGGTATCCACCCAAAAAGTCGAAGTCGTGTCATGTTCCTAGTGTGAGCAAGTTGTATAGTTAAGAAAGCAACCGTTATTTAGGTCTCTAGTGTTGAGTTTCTAGCGGAGCCCCAAAGGTCTCAAAGAGTACTAGTCGTCAAAGACCGTTTAGGCCGCATGAATGTGGAACGCAGAAACATAGAAGGTATTAAGTTAACAGAAAGTGTGAAGAGAGAGTAAGCGTAGTGCGCAGATAGACGGTGCATTCTGAGCAACATGGAGAGAGGGAAATACAGGGACGGGTCGTCTGATAGCGAAAACCGTGAGCTCTACCCATTTCCGGGAAAAAAACTAGTAGTGCATTCGCCGAGATCTAAAAGGAAGAAGGAGGATAACCCAAAGAGCAGCCGGTCCCACCGCTCAAATATGGAGGATATTCTCCTAGAACTGAGCGATCTAAGAAAACAATTAGAAGCCGATAACAACAACCTAAAGAAGGAGAGGTCCGAGAATAAAAAATGGAAAGGGGAGCTGATGGAAAAGCAAAAGAACATATGGGTAAAATCGAAGAGGAGTTAAGACTCATCAAAAATGAAGCTAAGGAGGAGAAATCCACCTGGGAAGAAGAAAACTCAGACATTAAGAAGAGATTAGAAAAAAATTGAGAAAGCTGAAGAAGACAGGAAATAGAGGGAGAGAAAAAACAACATCGTCATTAAGTGGATCAAAGAGGGAGAAAATGGGACGACGTTAAGAAACTAATGGTAGGGAAGATCAAATTTTTCCAGCAATCAAGGAAATGTATAGAATAGGACAAAAGAGCGATGGAAGAGATAGAGCAATCGTAGTTAAGGTGGAGAAATGGGAGGATAAGTAGAAGATAATGGTTAGGTTATGTAAGGATAAATTACAGGGTACTGAGGTTTATATCGATGATGATTTAACAAAAAAAAGAGAGAAATGCAAGCTCTTTTAAGACAAAAGGCGGCGGAAATTAGAAAAGCTGGAAAAGACGCTAAAGTTGCATACAATAGGATTAGTATAGATAAGGTATGGCATAAGTACAATCCAGGAACAAGCTTCCTGGAAAAGCTGGGTTTTAAGTAACAGGCAAAAGAGATAGATGGAAGGGAAAAGGGGTGAGTGAGAGACTTAATATATTAGCGTGGAACCTGGCAGGGTTGAAGAAGAAAGTAAAGGGAGATGATAGAAAAGCGTTTACGTAGTATATTCAGAAATTCCATATCATAGGACTGACGGAAACGTGGATAGAGGAAAAAGACTGGGAAGAAATAAGAAACCTATTGCTGACGGAATATGTATGGAAATGCCAATTTGCCAAGAGAGATGCAAACAGAGGAAGAGCGAAAGCAGGGACTGTTACCGGAGTCAAGTCTGTGAAGGAGATAGAATATAATATCGAGGCAGATAACGTCGAAGGTGTCCAAAAAAAAATAATACAGGTGGGTGGTGATAAGTAGAGATAAGTGATAATATATAACAATAATATCATGGAGAAGATCATAAATCATATTGAGAAAATGTCAGGAGATTCAGGGGAGAAAATACTGATAATTGGAGACTGGATGCGCGGATCGGAGAACAACAAGCGGGCTCCCTAGATGCAGAAGGGGTGGAAATTCGTAGACGCTCAAGGGATGAAACATATAATAGAGAGGGTAAAATATGGATAGACTGGTGTGAAAGGCATAACTGGTACATGCTAAGCGGGTGTACAAATGGTGATTGGAATGGGGAGCTAACGTATATTGGGAACAGGGGTGGCTCAGTTATTGACTACGGGATGGCCAATGAAGCGGCAGTACGGAGTATTGACACGTTTAAAATAGGAGAGAGACTTGACTCGGTCCATCTACCATTCGAAATTAGGTTGATAGATGAGGTAAAAACACAGTGAAAATAACAAGAAAATCATCAAACAAACAATGTTATGGAATGAAGAGGCTGTCAGAAGATATCAAGAAAACCTGGCGACTATAGAAGGAATGGTGGAAGTGGCGGAGCTTGGTCAACTATCAGAAATGGTACGAAATGCGTTAATTGTGAAAGTTTCGCACAATTAGAAATGTCATGGAAATGCATGTGGACAAAGAAATTCGAGATATGAGAAAAAAACGAAAAAAAGAAAGGACAACACTGGAAATATTTCAAAATCACCTCAAAAATATAAAGGATTTGGAGAAGAGTAAGAGGCAGGAATGGGAGAAGCCACAGATACGGAAAATCAACCAAACGAGCAGAGAGTCGGACATCTGGAAGTCCATTGCTGCAGGTAAAGAAAAGAGAGATACCAAGGTTCATCGCGATAGAGAAGTGGATGAACCACTTCAGAGATTTATTGTCAGGAGCAATAATAGTACTGCGAGCGAATGCATAGAATTTTTGGGGCGGCAGAAACCAACAGAGACGATTTCCTAGAAGAAATAACAAAGGAAGAATTGGAAAGTGTTATGGCGGCGCTTAAAAGAAGGCAAACTCCAGAGCCAGATACGGTACCAAACGAAGCGTGGTGTTTGGCTATACAAGCAGTGAAGGAGAAACTGCTCGCCGAACATAAATGTTTCTTCAAAGGCAGCAAACAAGTTCCAGATAGTTGGCGAGAGGGAATTATTGTGCCAGTCCTTAAACATGGAAATAAAGAAGAATTAAGTAACTAAAGAGGGATAACTCTCATGGATACCGCATATAAAATCTACACTAAACTACTGGAGGGAAAATTGCTAGAAGAAGTAGAGGAGATGAAGCTGATTCCAGAAGTACAAGCCGGATTTAGAAAAGGTCGTGGTACATATTTGCATGCTAAACTATATTGTTCAAAAAGAATTTAGGAAACCAAAGGGAAAATTGTACGCAATGTTTATTGAGTTAAAAGCAGCCTACGACTCTGTAGTACGAGAAAAAGTGTGGGAGTATATTAGTGCAAAAATTATATCGCGTCAGAGAGAAAGTATTGAACGTTTGTGTGAGGGGACATGGTGCAGAGTGAAAGTTGGTGAGGCTACATCTGAAAGGTTCGAGGTTGTGAAAAGGCTAAAACAAGGGTGTCCCCTAAGTCCATTACTATTCAACCTACATACATCTTATTTTATTAATTTGTGAGATACAATGCCGGCTCTCCGCTTTCGCACTGAGCCGGCAACCTACATACAGCGGACCTCGAAAGGACATTAAGTTTGGGTCAAGCTGGAGGCGTAGTAATAGGGACTAGGAAAGTTTAGGGCCTAGCCTACGCTGACGACGTCGTTGTTCTAGCCGGTATGTATGCGGAAATGAAAAAAAGGTATTAGTACGACTGGAAAGGTTTTTTAAGAAGCGAATGTTAAAGGTGAACGTAGAAAAAACGAAGTGGATGTTATTCCGGAAGAGAAAGGGAGCAAAGAGAGACAGAGAGTTTTAAATGGGAAGAAATGGAGATAGAACAGGGTATCAGTTTTAAATATTTAGGTTTTTTGTTCCAGCAGAATGGTTCGTGCAGAGCGCATATTCGATTTATCGTTAAAAAAGCGTGGATAGGGTTCTGGGATGCGTGGAGACTTTATTTTAGAGAGAATTATAGGACGAAAATTGTGATTTGGAAGGCATGTGTACGAAGTATCCTGATATACAGGGTGGAAATCTGGGGAATAAAGGAGGAGGTGGACATAGTGCAACTGCAATATATCAAGGGGATTCTCCAGCTAGAGAGGTTTACCCATTGGTATATTGTTATCCAGAAAACAAACACCAACAAAGTCGCCAGTTTGCAGCAACGAGAGTGGCCAAGTTTGAAAGAAAGGTGAATAGTATGAATGATGAAAGAATAGTGAAAGAAAGAAGTGTTATGGAAAAAAAGGGTACAATGTAAGAATGAAACCAAGTGCGGATACCAACGAAAGCTGATATATGAAAGAGGTGGATAGAATCGCATAGGGATTGAGCGAATAACAAATGAGGGAATGCTAGATGAAAAAATTGTGAAAGAGAGACTGATAGAGGTAGAGCGACAAGAGACGCAGAAACACATAGAGGAGGGTATATAACAAGGACTACGGGAAGATCCAAGTTACAGGCAGATGCCCAGAATATCTCTTCATTCCCGAAGTCTCACAGGCGACTATTGCTTGTTTTAGATGCAGAAGTGAAGGGGTAGGAGATATTGGATGGCTGCAATTAATATAACGCGCCGAGCATGTGGAGAAGGTGAGGGGCTGTGGCAGCATTGGGTGGCGAGTTGCAGAAAATGTGTATGGACTGAAGTGAAAAATGGCAGCTGTAAGATGTTGGGAAAAAGTTATGGACGAAAGTGGATCGGGCTTCGCATACATGAAGAAAGTATTAAAATGCATATGTGCAATCAATGTGCTCAGTGCTTGTGTTATATTTTCTTTTTTTGCCACTATACATATATATATACATACATATATAGTTGCAAAAAAAGAAAAGATAACACAAGCACTGAGCACATTGAACCCGATCATTTGCATTTTAATACTTTCTTCATGTATATGCCCGATCCACTTTCGTCCATAACTTTTTTCCAACTTCTTACTGCTGCCCTTTTTCACTTCAGTCCATACACATTTTCTGCAACTCGCCACCCGATACTGCCACAGCCCCTCACCTTCTCCACATGCTCAGTGCGTTATATTAACATCTAACCACCTGACATACGTCTCTCAGACCCAAAGTAGCAGTAATTTTCTCACCTGAGGCGTATGGCAGGTGGTTAAGCGTTAATTGCAGCCATCCAATATCTCCTACCCCTTCACTTCTGCATCTAAAACAAGCAATAGTCGCCTGTGAGACTGTAATCCTTGTTATATGTACCCTCCTCTATGTGTGTCTGCGTCTCTTGTCGCTCTACCTCTATTAGTCTCTCTTTCACAATATTTTCATCTAGCATTCCCTCATTTGTTATTCTCTCAATCCCTATGTGATTCTATCCACCTCTTTCATATATCAGCTTTCGTTGGTATCCCCACTTGGTTTCATTCTTACATTGTACCCTTTTTTTCCTTAACATTTTCAGCACTTCTTTCAATATTCTTTCAGCATTCATACTATTCACCTTTCTTTCAAACTTGGCCAGCCTCGTTGCTGCAAACTGGCGACTTGGTTGGTGTTTGTTTTCTGGATAACAATATAACAATGGGTAAACCTCTCTAGTTGGAGAATCCTCTTGATATATTGCAGTTGCACTATGTCCACCTCCTCCTTTATTCCCCAGATTTCCGCCCCGTACATCAGGATACTTCGCACACATGTCTTCCAAATCACCATTTTCTTCCTATAATTCTCTCTAAAATAAGCCGCTATCCACGCTTTTTTAACGATAAATCGAATATGCGCTCTGCACGAACCATTCTGCTGGAACACAAAACCTTAATATTTAAAACTGATACCCTGTTCTATTTCCATTTCTTCCCATTTAAAACTCTCTCTCTCTCTTTGCTCCCTTTCTCTTCCGGAAAAACATCCACCTCGCTTTTTCTACGTTCACCTTTAACACTCGCTTCTTAAAAAACCTTTCCAGACGTACTAATACCTTTTTTTCATTTCCGCATACATACCGGCTAGAACAACGACGTCGTCAGCGTAGGCTAGGCCCCAGACTTTCCTAGTCCCTATTACCACGCCTCCAGCTTGACCCAAACTTAATGTCCTTTCGAGGTCCGTAGGTTGAATAGTAAAGGACTTAGGGGACACCCTTGTTTTAGCCTTTTCACAACCTCGAACCTTTCAGATGTAGCCTCACCAACTTTCACTCTGCACCATGTTCGCTCACACAAACGTTCAATACTTTCTCTCTGACGCGATATACTTGTTGCATTAATATACTCCCACACTTTTTCTCGTACTACAGAGTCGTAGGCTGCTTTTAAGTCAATAAACACTGCGTACAATTTTCCCTTTGGTTTCCTCAATTCTTCTTGAGCAACATAGTTTAGCATGCAAAGATGTACCACGACCTTTTCTAAATCCGGCTTGTACTTCTGGAATCAGCTTCATCTCCTCTACTTCTTCTAGCAATTTTCCCTCCAGTAGTTTAGTGTAGATTTTATATGCGGAATCCATGAGAGTTATCCCTCTTTAGTTACTTAATTCCTCCTTATTTCCATGTTTAAGGACTGGCACAATAATTCCCTCTCGCCAACTATCCGGAACTTGTTTGCTGCCTTTGAAGAAACATTTATGTTCGGTGAGCAGTTTCTCCTTCACTGCTTGTATAGCCAAACACCACGCTTCGTTTGGTACCGTATCAGCCCCTGCAGCTTGCCTTCTTTTAAGCGCCGCCATAGCACTTTCCAATTCTTCCTTTGTTATTTCTTCTAGGAAATCGTCTCTGTTGGTTTCTGCAGCCCCAAAATTTCTATGCATTCGCTCGCAGTACTATTATTGCTCCTGACAATAAATCTCTGAAGTGGTTCATACACTTCTCTATCGCGATGAACCTTGGTATCTCTCTTTTCTTTACCTGCAGCAATGTATTTCCAGATGTCCGACTCTCTGCTCGTTTGGTTGATTTTCCGTATCTGTAGCTTTTCCCACTCCTGTCTCTTTCTCTTCTCGAAATCCTTTATATTTTTGAGGTGATTTTTAAATTTTTCCAGTGTTGTCCTTTCTTCCTTCCACGCCCTAAATTCTGCTCTAGTTTTTTTTATATCTCTAATTTCTTTGTCCACCCATGCATTTCCATGACAATTCTAATTGTGCGAAACTTTCACAATTAACGCATTTCTTACCATTTCTGATAGTTGACCAAGCTCCGCCACTTTGACCATTCCTTCTATAAGCGCCAGGTTTTCTTGATATCTTCTGACAGTCTCTCCATTCCATAACACTGTTAGTTTGACGATTTTCTTGTTATTTCCACTGAGTTTTTTACCTCATCTAACAACGTAATTTCTAATGGCAGATGGTCCGAGTCAAGTCTCTCTCCTATTTTAAACGTGAGGGAATGCTAGATGAAAAAATTGTGAAAGAGAGACTAATAGAGGTAGAGCGACAAGAGACGCAGAAACACATATAGGAGGGTACATATAACAAGAACTACGGGAAGATCCAAGTTACAGACAGATGACCAGAATGTCTCCTCAATCCCGAAGTCTCACAGGCGACTATTGCTTGTTTTAGATGCAGAAGTGAAGGGGTAGGAGATATTGGATGGCTGCAATTAATATAACGCGCCGAGCATGTGGAGAAGGTTAGGGGCTGTGGCAGCATTGGGTGGCGAGTTGCAGAAAATGTGTATGGACTGAAGTGAAAAAGGGCAGCAGTAAGAAGTTGGGAAAAAGTTATGGACGAAAGTGGATCGGGCTTCGCATACATGAAGAAAGTATTAAAATGCAAATACTCGGGTTCAATGTGCTCAGCGCTTGTGTTATCTGTTCTTTTTTTGCCACTTATATATATATATATATATATATATATATATATATATATATATATATATATCCTTTCTAGAGACTTTAATATTATTTTTGTTGTTCTTTTAAGATATGGGGATCTCGGTTTTGTTTTGAATATAAATTTGGTTAATATACTATATCACTCAAACATGAAACTAAATTGTTACCAGCAAAGCTTAATCTCAAAATATACTAAATATACCTAAAATTATCTTGCATCTCATCCATTTCATCTTCCAGATCTCGCAACTCCTTTTTCATGTCTTCATTTTCATCCATTAGTTCCTCACAAAGAGTTTCTGCTGCAAGTAGTTTGGAGCGCAATTCATCTTCGACTTTTTGTGCAGCTTGCGATGTTGGTCTAGTTTCCAAATCTTCTTCTAGTTCTTTCACCTTTAAGTTCAGAACTTTCTTCTCGTCTTTGTAATCGTCTAACTGTCCCTGAAGTTCGTTTAATTTCTGTTGGAGTTTCAATACTTCGAATGAGTTTCCTTTTGATGTGTCCATTGCTGCTAGTCTTCTCAGCAAAATGTTACCCTTTTCTTTTTCTAGTCTTTCACATTTATTTTTCGTAATATCTAATTCTTGTTTAAGATCCTCTACTTCTTTCTTCAAATCAAATTCATCTGGATCGACTAGAATTGTGGATTCTGTTGTCTCTGTGCCAGTTAAACTCACAACGTCATCGTCTACGTCCATATTATCTGTTCTTTGAGGTTGTTCTTTTTTTGGTGTAGATTTAACCTAAACATTTTTTATATCTATTTATTAAAGGGTTGTGATCACAATGTTAAAAATATTAACTGTTAATATGGGAAACGAAATTGTTAATTGTTTATCAGGATTTAGAGATGAAGAATAGAGCTTTACTTGTATTAAAAATTGTACATCATTTGATGATTCTTCTATAGTTGGTTTAATTTCTTTGATTTGTATTCGTTTTGATCTACCAGCTGATGACTCTTTGATTGCATTCAACTTCTTTACCCTTGATGCTAAGGTATCACTTTTACAAAATACTGTTGACACCTTTTCTGGCTTTGGCGCGACATCTACAATATTAAAAAAGGAATAGCGAAGGATAAATGATAACAAAGCCATACATCAAAAAGCTTTGCAATTTAAATACGTTACTATTAGGGATTGTTGTTTTGAATTTTTTTGGTATAGTTTTTTCTTTTTATAATAGAAATATAGCGCGGAACAAATATATAGACACTGCTTTGCATACTGTATATAGTCTAATAAACAACTTCGCAAAATTATACTTATTATACTATTAGACCCTGGTCAAAATGTGTCGTCAAAATGCAACGATATTGAGCGTTGTCTCTGAAAAGAACCGGATTCTCGACGTTTCGGCGAACTAACATTCGCCATTTTCAAGAGATATGCTTTCGTGCGGGTTTAAGCGTAAGACGCATACTGAGCACTCGTTCGTGGGACGCGACTACTTATAGCTGTCTGGCTTCGGGTTATGCGCGTTTTGCGCGTTTTGCAAACTTTTCTGGTTTTATTATCGATCTTATGATGTTTAAAGCCTCAGGGACCGGTACTTTTGTGAATAAAGAAACAATGTCGAAGCTCACAAGGAGATGGCCGGGCTGGAGTTGGTGATTACCGGAAACCAACGCATACGGACATACGTACACGCATACGAACAACGCATACGGACAGATACTGACTGAACGCATCTTCGCATAATCACCCCCAACAACTAGCATCTGTAGTCAACACTCTTACAACCAGATCCAATACACTAGGATTGCCATACACTAAGATTACCATATTAATACACTAAGACTGTAAGCGAGAAATTCACGACTTTCCGAGATCTCTACCCGAAATTTCTTGAAAATTTCTTCAATTCTTGCAGGCGATAGTGAACGGAAAGAGCTATGGAAATTTAATTTGCATATATGTAATCATCAGCAAAAATGTTTTCTTAAACGTTTTTAAATTTTACTATGAAATCATTTCGTTCGAAAAATATGTGGTTTTACTATTTTTTTTCTATTTTATCGAGAACGGTAAAAAGCAGCGAAATCGTTTTCGGCGCACAGAAACTACACGACAAGACGAACAATTCGATGTGTAAATTGTCCGGAAAGATTCAATAGTTCGTCGAGAAATTTCAAACTGAAATTTACCCGATTCTCGATTCAGGTCAATTTCCTATTAATACGGCAAGATTCTTCTTCTTCCTTTGGCTCTACAACCCTTTATGGGTTTTGGCCTCCTCTACTATTTTATGCCATTCTCCACGATCTTCTGCTGCTCTTTTCCAATTCCTTACTCCTAGTGCTTTTATGTCTTCTTCCACGCTTTCCTTCCATCTTTTACGTGGTCTTCCTCTTGGTCGGCTATTGGTGGGTTTCCATTCCATGATAAGCTTGGTGTTTCGATCTTTTTCCATTCTTTGCACATGGCCTATCCACCTCAGTCTCTGTGCCTTTACATGTTTTACTATGTTGTTGTTTCCAATTAGAGACTCTAGTTCGTGATTCATTCTTATCCTGTATGTTCCGTCCTGTTCCCTTATCGGACCATATACTTTTCTTAATATTTTTCTTTCAAATGTCTTTAGTTCTTCCTCACTTTTCTTAAGGAGGGTCCATGTTTCACAGCCATAAGTAACTACCGGTCGTATTAGGCACTTATATATAGTTATCTTGGATTTGTGACTTAGTAGTTTGCTGGTAAGTAGTTTTCTGTTCGCATAGTAGGTTCTATTTCCATTTAATATTCGTATCTTTATTTCTTCACTCTCGTCGTTGGTTTGATTTAGTTGAGATCCCAAATACGTGAAATTTTTAACTTTTTCAAAGCTGTGGTCGCCTACTATGTATCTATCTTCATTTTGTGGTGCAGTTCTGGACATCATCATATATTTTGTTTTTTCTTGATTGACTGTCAGTCCTACTTTCCTTGCCTCTTTTTCGAGGTCCTTAAATGTGTCATTTGCTGTATTTGCCATGCGCCCCGTGATTACTATGTCATCTGCATAGGCTCCGATTTGTCTACTATTTGATGTTAAGTTTCCCGTTATCTTTAGTTTTTCTATAGCCGCATGTAATGTTAGGTTGAAAAGTAGAGCGGATAGCGCATAACCTTGTCTGACTCCAGACGTAATGGCGAATTTTTCGGTTTTATCGTTTTGTATTACTACTGCCGCTGACGTTCTTTCTAATGTTAGTTTAATTAGATTGACAATCTTTTTTGGTATGCCCATATGTATTAAGTTCAGGTATAACTTATTTCTATTGACTGAATCGAAGGCTTGTTGAAAATCAATGAAAAGGTTGTGTCAAAATTGTGTTCGTATCCCTTTTCTAGCAGCAGTCGCATTTGGTGTATTTGATCTGTTGTTGATCGGTTAGGTCGAAATCCACATTGATAGTCATCTAGTATATCTTCTGCATATACGTTCAACCTTTTGTGAATGAGGCATGAAATGATTTTATATGTGACATTTAATAATGTAATTCCTCTGTAATTTTTACAATCTATTTTGCTTCCTTTCTTGTGAATAGGACGTATAAGGCCTAAATTCCACTCTTCTGGCATTGTTTCTTCCTCCCAGATTCGTTTGGTTAATTGGTGGATACGGGCCCACAGTTCTGGGCCTCCTGCCTTAAGTAGCTCTGCTGTAATTTTATCGCTACCAGGCGCTTTGTTATTCGTAAAGGCAATTATGATCTCAGTTGTTTCTTCCAGTGTCGGTGTTTCAACTTTTGGTTCAGCTGTTTTGTACTGAGTTAGTTCTTCTTCTGAGTTTGTTTCATTTTTATTATTAAGCAGGTCGCAGAAATATTCCTGCCATCGTTTCAGGACGTCTGATTTCTCTGTTAGGATCGTTCCATTTTTGTCGTCGCACAACATTTCTTTCGCTTTGTACTCTGAAGAATGTAGTTTTATTTCTCGGTAGAACTTTTTGTAATTTTTTCTGTTATTGCTCTCGTCTATTTCTTCTATTTCCTTGTTAGAGTATTCTCTTTTCTTTCTTCGACACGTTCGGTATGGCTATTCTCGACTATATATGGTATTCGCTTTGGCTTCTCGATTCACGCTGGAGGCACTTGTTTCTTGCTTCATCTTTTATGTCTATCTTCTTCCTGCACTCCTCGTCAAACCATTCTTCGTTTCGTATTTTTTGCTTTTCTCCTATCTTTTCAGCTCCTTTTAGAATACTATCTCTGATGTGTCTCCATTCATTCTCCACATCGTCTTCGCTTGGGTTTTTACGTAGGTGTTCCAGTATTGTTTCTTGATATTCTCTTTTTCCCTTTTCACTTTTCAGTTTTTCCACATTCCACTTCTTTGGTTTATCTCCTCCGCATTTTTGTATGTTGCTTATTCTCTGTCTTACAGTTGCTATTACCAAGAAGTGGTCGGAATCGCAGTTAATTCCTCTGAACGAGCGTACATCTCTTATATTTGATGTCCATCTTCTTGATACTGCGACATGATCGATTTGGTTACATTTTCTCGTGCCCGGAATTTTCCATGTTCCTTTATGTATGCGCTTGTGCGGAAAGAGTGTACTACTTAATATCAAATTTTGCATTTCTGCTAGGTGGCATAATCTCTCTCCGTTTGGGCTTGTTTCTGCGTGCAAGCTGTGTCGTCCAGCAACACTCCTGTACCTCTGTTCTTGTCCTATCTTTGCATTAAAATCTCCCATCAATATCAAGATGTCGTGATTGGGTACTTTGTCGCATTCTTGTTGGATCCTGTCATAGAATTGGTCGATTATCATTTCGTCTGTTTCTTCCGTTGGAGCGTATGCGTTTAGAATGGTTATATTTGTAAATTTTCCTTTTAAGCGGATCTTGCACATTCGTTCGTTGATTGGTTCGAAGTGCATAAGCGTACTTCTCGCTTTCTTGTTTAGTATGAATCCAGTTCCATATGATCCTTGTTTTTCACTCCCGCTATAGTATAGTGAGTATTCTCTTTTTCGTACTTCGCCCTGTCCTTTCCATCTGATTTCTTGCAGGGCTGTTACATCTATATTTTGCTTTATAAGTTTTTCGGCAATCTTCTGCATTTTTCCAGGTCTTAGCATGGTTCGTACATTCCATGTGCTTATTTTCATTTCCAATCTCTTGTCCTTTTTTCGTTGCGTGGTTCGTTGTCGTGGTTCCAGTCCGGTTTTATTTCGTGGAGTTTTCGTAACAAGTTTGTTTTTCCGGTGACGGGGAGTTAACCCGTCGCCCAACCCCCATTTCGGAGGGCCATTTCGCCTGCGGCAAGAATACGGCAAGATTGTACGCGGGAAATTATTCTCCCCACGAACAAGAGATATACAGACAGAGGTAAACAAACAAGTTCTAGGAGCACCAATGGGTTCACCTCTAACCCCTGTAAATGCCTACATATTACTTACAGATTTTGGGGAAAAGGCAATTTCTTAGCTACACTTAAACCTACACTCTGGTTAAGATATGTGGACGACACAATTGTAATCTGGCCCCATGGCAGACCTGAGCTGGACAAATTCCTCACCCATCTTAACTCCCAACACGACCAAATCAAATTAACAATGGAGGTTGCAAAGCATCTACGACTCCCTTTCTTGGATGTTTTGGTATAGAAAAAACCAGACGGCACCTTGAGTCACACAGTGTAAACCACCGCATACGGACAGATAGCGGAACGCTTCTTTGCACCATTACCCAAAACTAGCATCTGTAGTCAACACTCTTACCACCAGTTCAAAAAGACTAGCCGACCAGCTCAACTTACCAAAGGAACTGAAGAACTTACGAGAAGCTCTTTCTTCAAATAGATATCAAAACAGCCTAATATCTAGAGCTTTGCATCGTACAGAAAACCAAAGAAGAACGCCAAAAACCCATTAGCACGGTATACCTACCATATGTGCATGGATCAACTGATAAAATGGCCGAAATTCTAAAAAGAACCGACATCGATACCATGTTCAAGCCAAACCAGAAAATATCCTCCATGCTATGTAGTGTTAAAGACACCATCCCGTTAGAATCCCATAGAATTTACGAAATACGCTGCGGAACATGTGAACGAACCTATATTTAACGTACTAATATAAAAATATTAACCCCGTGTGGGGTTGTAGGTCCCCCATCGGGCGCCTCCCCAGGTGGCGGATAGGGGGATGCCTCCTAGATATAGGTGGTACCGGGGAAATTAAATACCCGGGGCGGACCAAAACCTACAAATGTAGCGTCTGCACTCAGAATGAGCGGCTACAAATCCGCAGCGTCTGTTCCAGATTGGGCGGCTGCAACAGCGTCTGACCCAGAATGGGCGGCTGATTTATTTAATTCTGTAAACAGGAGGCTGGTTTGGAAGCTATAGCTGGCAGCCCCAGCACCAAACTACGGCCACAGTGAGCTAATAACCTGCTTGGCCTAAACTATGCTATTAATGAAACCTCTGCAACACAAATTCGGACGGACAAAACGAAGACAACACTGGCTACACTTAAGGAAAAGTTACGTTTTGGATGCTGGAACGTAAAAACTCTATACGAAGCATCAAAACTGCATCAAGCGGTGAGAGAATTAAATAACTACAACATCTCAATTTTAGGCTTATCAGAAGTTCGCTGGCTTGGCAAGGGGGAGCTCAACTTACAATCTGGGGAGCTTTCCTTGTACAGTGGCAAAGAAACTGGGTCTCATGAAAGAGGCGTTGGTTTCATAATTAATAAAAAAGCCAGAAAGAGCCTAATTTCATGGAACCCCATTGATGACAGAATAATTACAGCAAGGTTCCACACTAAATACAGAAATATCACCTTTGTACAATGCTATGCACCCACAAACAGTGCGAGTGCTGAGGAAAAAGAAAATTTCTACGATATCCTTGAAAGTACGTTAAGGAAGATAAACAGAGGTGATATCACCATACTCATGGGTGATCTCAACGCAAAGGACGGGACAAATAACAGTAACCTAGAAGACATCATGGGTAAAGAAGGATGTGGGGAAAGAAACGAAAACGGTGAACTATTCACGAAACTCTGTTCAACATCAGACCTAGTTATAGGTGGAACAGTGTTCCCACACAAGCAAATCCACAAAGTCACATGGATATCCCCCGACAAGAAAACCCAAAACCAAATTGACCATATTGCCATATCGAAAACATGGCGGAGATCCCTACTTGATGTCAGAAACAAAAGGGGTGCAGACATTGCCAGCGACCACCACCTTCTGCTCGGCACGTTCAGAATCAAACTGGCCGTACCAAAGAAACCTGAACAATCAAAGAGAGTAAAGTTCAACCTACACAAACTGCGCCAACCAAACTGCAAAAAAGTTTTCCTAACAAATCTGCATGAAAATGCAGACCAAAATCCCATAACATCTTGGGATGGCTTAGCCAAGACACTACTCGAATCGGCCAAAACAACCCTTGGCACAAAGGAAAGAAATCGAAAAGACTGGATCTCAGACCAAACATGGCAACTTATACAAGACAGAAAGGATGCGAAGAAACTGGTACTCCAGTGCAAAACTTCGATGACAAAAAATGATGCAATCTGGAGATATACACAACTATGCAAACAAATTAAAGCATCTGCCAAAAAAGACAAGCGAATATGGATTGACCTGATATGTGAGCAAGCAGAAGAAGCAGCCAAAAATAACAACTCGAGGACTCTTTACACACTGACAAACAAGCTCTCCAAAAAGCACACAAAGACCACAAATATAGTTAGAAGCAAAGACAACCGCCCACTGACCACCCCAGAAACTCAGCTTGATAGGTGGAAGGAATACTTTGCTGATATGCTCAGCTCACCCACGGAAGACGAACTTGAGATAGCTCCAGAAGACAATGCAAATGAACAGCTGAATATAAAAATAGACGCGCCTTCAAAAACAGAAATACTAAATACCACCAAGCAGCTGAAAAACAACAAAGCGGCAGGGGTAGACAACATACCTGCCGAACTAATCAAGGTAGACCCTAAATGGATTGCACCTCTACTTGCAAAAATAATAAAAGGGATCTGGACAAACCAAGACATTCCAGCAGAAATGAAACATGGTCTCATTATCAAACTGCCAAAGAAAGGAGACCTAACGCAATGCAAAAATTGGAGAGGAATAACGCTGATAAACACCATACACAAAATTATTGCAAGTGTAATCCAACATAGGCTGGCAGAAGCATTCGAACCCATACCGCGTCCAAACCAAGCAGGCTTCCGCCCAAACCGCTCATGCATAGACCACATAAATTCAACAAGAATAATTATAGAACAATCCGTTGAATGGCGATCGCCACTATATCTTGTTTTCATCGACTTTGAACGTGCTATTGACAGCCTATCCCACTCTGCTATATGGAAGATACTACGGACAAGAGGCGTGCCAGCAAAAATCATCGACACGATTAGAGAACTGTACCATGACGTATCATGTAGTATCCTGCATAGCGGAGCACATAGCAACCTTTTTCCGGTGAGATCAGGAGTGAAGCAAGGATGTGTGCTCTCTCCCTTGATTTTTAACATTGCTCTTGACTATATCCTGGAAAAGTCTTGCAGATCAAACGATGGTATTCGATGGTCTCTTTACTCTAATCTCAAAGATCTCGAATACGCAGACGACATTTGCCTTTTTTCGCATACCTATGAAAGTATGCAAAGGCAACTCACCCTACTATCAGACATGGCACAGAAGATAGGGTTGAAAATAAATGTCTCAAAAACAAAAGCGATGCGAATGCACACAAATAACGACGCACCGTTTCAAATAAACGACCAACCAATTGAGAATGTAGAAAAGTTTCAGTATCTAGGAAGCATTCTCAACGAGACGGGCGGAATAGACCTAGACATTCTAAACAGAATTCAAAAAGCACAGATGGCTTTCAGGCAACTAAACACAATATGGAGGTCCAACATCATAAAAACAAAGAGCAAGCTGCGTTTATATAGAAGAAACGTCAAAGCAATCCTCTTATATGGATGTGAGACCTGGAAAAACACTAATGCCACAAAACATAAACTTCAGGTTTTCGCCAACAAATGTCTACGAATCATCCTCAGAATCTTCTGGCCACAGAAAATTACTAATGAGCAACTTCTTAAACGATGCGGAGAATAAACAATAGAGCACGACATTAAGAAAAGAAAATGGGGATGGATCGGCCACATTCTAAGAAGAAAACCAGACGACATTGCAAAGGCAGCACTAGACTGGAATCCCCAAGGAACGAGACGACGAGGAAGACCGGCTCAAACATGGAGGAGAACAGTGTTAGATGAACTAAAAGCCCAGAAAACCTCTTGGAGTGAAGCCAAAGCAATGGCCCAGAATAGGGTCCGGTGGAGGGTGCTTATGGAGGCTCTATGCTCCACCTAGGAGTCCAGAACCCATATATATATATATATATATATATATATATATATATATATAATATAAAAATATCGGCTAGGATGCAAGAACATGCAGTTTCAGTCAGACACAAAGATAAAGTTTCATCCGCCCTTGTCCAACACACCAACACCGGCCACTGGATGGATTTCAGAAACTCAAGGATTCTTGCACAGATTTGCCACGAAATGTCACGGATATACAGAGAAGCCATAGAGATAGAAAAACGAGACTCGTTGATGTTAAGGGTTGGTTCTGAAAAGAACCGGATTGTAGACGTTTCGGCGAACTAACATTCGCCATTAACAAGAGATATATGCGTTTAATGCGGTTTTAAGCGTAAGACGCTTACATAGTATGCGTCTTAGGCTTAAACCCGCCTTAAATCTCAAATACAATATATATATATATATATATATATATATATATATATATATATATATATATATATATATATATATATATAAATAAAAGCCCACTATAAATATTTGACGAACTATTTTTTAGAACCTATTTATGAGATAAAATAAAGAAAGATGCCGTTTAGAATACAATTATTACATATCATTAAATATGAGTCTAGCTTTATTAAAATTTAATTTAAACTTTAAAAAAATTTATTAATATTTTTTCTTATTTCGGATCGGGAAGTCGCGCTACTGCGTGATATGTGGTGTGGATTTATCTGCTCCGTTATAAACTAATTTAACCATCAATTTTGTTGAAACCTGTTGCTGCGGTGGCGTTAGTACGTAAGTACCCTTTTTTTATTGCTAAAAGAAATATGGTTATTGAAAATTATCTAAATTAGTACAAAATTTGTAATAATGGGGATGACCACCTCTTTCCCTAATAACATCTCTCATACGAGTACGCATAGATCTATTTAAGTTCGCTATTGTTTCTTGTGGAAAGTAAGCCACTCCTCTTGTACTGTAACAATAATCTCTGGGATCGAGGTTGAGGCACAAATCCTAGCTCGAATTCTTCGATGAAGCAACTCAGCAACCCATAAATGTTCTATCGGATTTAGGTGGGGACTGCGTGCTGGCCACTCCATAACCCGAAAACCGAATTCTGTAATGTAATCTTGCACTTGCAGTCTGCGCTTTGGCATTGTCATGCATAAAAAAAAATTCTTCTCCAATGTAGTCGACGTAAGGTACCACATGAACTGCTAAAATATCCTCGATGTACCTAGCACCTATTAACCTCGACTCTTCTCCCGTGACCACGGGTGCCCCTAATGTTGAAAGCAGGGTCAGTTCGTGCACCCATAGAAATTGCACCCAAGATCATGCAGGAACCACCTCCATAAGCAGTCCGCTCTTAATAACCTCTCCATAACCAGTCCGGTCAGTACTTACGCACTAACGCCAATAAAATGGATGATTAGATTAGGTTATTACGGAGCAGATAAATCCAGACCACATATCGCGCGGTAGTGCGACCTGTCGATCCGAAATAAGTGAAAATATTGGATAAGGATTAGATTATGTCATATTAGAGCAGATAAATCCAGACCACATATCGCGCGGTAGAGTAACCTCTCGCTGCGGTGGCGTTAATACGTAAGTATTACTGCCTGTACCATGGACGAAAACGGCTTTCATAGACGAAGTATCCAGTCTCCCCTTAACGTTGGAACACTCTTCGAACCGCGGGGTGTGTCATATCCAGTTTTCGAGGAAAAGGTCGCTTGCAAAGCCCCTTTTCAAATTATGAAATTATGAAAAAAAAATTATGAAATAGGAATAATGTGCAAATTTCAATTACAATGTTTCGCAAGTTTGTTATTCTCGTTATAACAACCACATAAATACGTTCGTTTTTGTTGATAGTTAAAGTCAAAAGTTTACAGTGGGCCGATTTCAATGCACGCAAGTTTTAAATATATCCAGCAAAAAAATTGTATATTGTAATTTTGAATGTATATTACATTTATTTTGGCCAGTATCTACTGGGATTTTCCTACGAAACGGCAATGTAAGGCTAACAGTGGGAATATTAGCTTGTGTATCATCTTCGAGATTAGTCAAATCTGGTGTTGATATCCACGAGGAAGGATTTTTACAAAGGTCCTTTGTCTCACTAGTTTTTTTTTCGATTTCTAAATTAGTGCTTGACGCCCACGACCTTCTATGTTCACTTTGGTTATCAAAATGACCCAAGCTTGGCGATGACGCAGTCGTTTCATCTTTTCTTAATTCTATATCTCTTCTTTTACCCCCGTGTTCCTTATAGTCTCTAAAATTAGGAACAAATTATATTTGAAACGCTAATTAAAAGAATATGTTAATTTTAGTATTAATTCATAGTAAAATCATTATATTACATTAAGGCAAAAGAAAACAAAGCAGCAGATATTTCATGTTATTATTTATTATTGTAACATAAAAAATAGCAAACATTTAGAATAATATTTCAAGATAAAAATTCATGTTCACTTTTTCTCTATTAAATGTTCAGATAATAAAGACAATAAAGGTTATTAATATTCAATAGTGGATGTTAGTGTGCGAAATGGTAGGTTTAGACCAGTGTTTCTCACTTTTCATGTCTCAGTGATTCAAACTTTATCTCATTGCGGACCATTCAAATTTCGATGAATTTATAAGATCCACTTATATTAATTTACTTTTTTTTTAAATTTTAATATCTATGCAAGGATATTTAAAGCAGGGATGCATCCGATACCGATATATCGGCGATATAGTTGGTTTTCCGATATATCGGAATCGGAGATATTAGTTTTCCGATACACCCATTCATTTTGAATTACGCGCTATAACCATCCGTCGTGTAAACGCGCCATCCCCTCACTTATTGTTAGTTCGTTCATGCAAACCCGGCACAATTTATCTACACACGGGGAAGTTCCGCGTTTTATAATTTCATTCCGCTGGTGGTAGTGACTAATTGTGGCATTTCTTTCACTAATTGTAAATACGCATATAGTATCTACGTAATCATAAGCGTTGTATAAAACAAATGTTAATCAACAATTCAGTCAACCTCGAAATAAGAAAGTTCTATATGGAATCACTTTGAAGTATCCGCATCTGAAAATTCTAAAGCAATATGTACGGTATTGTAAAGAAAACGGTGGTGCCAATTAAAAAAATTATAACACATCGAACTTGTGGATCTACATGAAAAGATACCATCACAGTGAATTTTGCACCGCTTCAATGCCGAAGACAACAAGGAGTGATGACAATGGCCCTCTACCTAAGAGACAAACACCTCTAACAGAGATGATCGATAAACAATCATTTAATAGAGATTATGATACTATGGCAAAAGAAGTAACTCGTACCATTGCTGAGCAAATACGCGTGGATATGAAACCATTCGAATTAGCCAACAAGGTAGCCTATCAACGATTATTAAAGAATCCATGCCCGAATTACAAAATGGTATTACTTTTCTACGTTACGGAAAAAGTTATACCAGAAATATATGAGCGAGTGAGAACTAAAGTACTAGAACTGTTAAAAGAGTTGTTGCATATTGCGATAACCACCGACATATGGACAAGTGACTCTTCTTCGCAATCTTATGATTTTATTAGCGGCTCATTTTTAAACAGCTCATGGTGGGATAGACTTCGAGTACAAGTTTTATTGCCTCGAAGTAATGCCATTCGCGGGCCTTCAGCACTCATAATTCAACATAGCATATAATTTAAAGAAGGTTTTTCAGTTTTGGAATATACAGGACCGTTCGAGTTCGAGACATAGTTACCGACAACGCTGCAAGGATGGGTGTCGATTTCAAGAAGATATTCAACAAACATACAATTTACTGCCCAGAAAATGTTCACTACAATTGGTTAATATAGCTAGCCTTCTTAAACAGGATTAGGTGAATATCATGATTACTAAAGCACGTTCTATCATCAGTCATTTTAATAATCCTAAGAGCAGCAGCAAGATTTTTAAGGAAATAAAGGCACTCATAACCTTCCAAATCATGTACTTACACGTATCTACGCGATGGGACTCCACACTAGAAGCGTTAAGGCAATTGTTGGAGCTACGAGTGGCAGTGCAAGCTTGTTTGCCTTGTATAAAGTTCAGCGTAGAACTCACAACGGAAGAGTAGATAATCATAAACGAGATGGTGAATATTTACGTTATTTTGAAGAGATTACAAAATCAATCAGCAATGTCACAGCTGTATTATCCGACGCTATTCTGTTAATTAAAAGTCTCCGAGTGCTACAGAACATCAAAAAAATAGACTTTTCAGGTCAGTATTTTGCAAGGGGGAATGATAAATGTGATTATTTGGAAAATGAAGAATCGTACTATTTTGCCACCGTTCCCTCACTCGGGAAGTCACCTTGTCGCGGTGTGGCGGCTTAGTTTCGCAACATACCGTTGGACGTTACCGACTGGAATCCAACTCCGGTCGGAGCGGTCGGCAGAGAGCGAACAACCAAGAACTTCCAAACCCTTAATCGGGGATTCCAAACCCTTAATTAAGGGACTGGTTGATGACCAAGGATAACCAGCCATCGCTAACGGAGCCTCTCTGATACCTGGCGACCTCAGAGGGTATCAAGCCTTACCACGTCAAGTGGGGCTCTGACGTGGCGGACCTTTAGTTCCCTTGCTACTCGTGGGATTTATATGAAAAGATCCAAGAAACATAATCCGTGTGTGCGGGACCTAACCGCCACAGAACTGGCGGATCAGATGGAGCGTGAGCTCCACGATCCGAGAGAGAGCACCAGTTGAGAGAGACCCACTCCCAGACTGTCGCCAAAAAGCAAAGGCAAGATGGTCAGTAACACCGTTACTACCACCAAGCCAGTAAGCCAAGGGAGATCCGCTCCCAAAACGGCTTCCAAAAGTCAGGACAAGGACCAGTAACATCGTTACTCCCACCAAGGCCGCTACTAAGCAAGAGGACACAAAAAAGCCCAAGGTAGGTAAGAAGAAGACGAGAAGGGCACATACCTTGCCACCCCGAGGTAGTCCAGGCGGACTCGACGACCCACTGAGACAAGGTCTCAGTGGAGCCGGGGTGAGATGCGCGTCTTAGCAGACGGTCTACTACCCGAGGAAGCTAAGAAGATTGCAGTAGAGAAAAAGGTGGGAGCTACGCCAAAAACACAAGTAGCTGCCAAAAGAGGGGCTGATATCACGCCCCAAGACAAGGCAGTTAATAGACAGAAGGGGAACATCCAAAATGGGGCAACGGGAGTGGTCAGCTACCCCAGCTGCCCTCCCAAGGCTTCTGGACCGAGCACCAGCTACGCCACCACCATCAAGGTGGTGAGGGTTGGTATGATGTCCAGAGACTACCCAAGGAATCCCCTGAGTAAGAAAGACATATTTGAGAAATATTGGAGGAGACAGTCGTAGACTGGTCTCGCCAAGTACAGTGTGAAGGAATACACTTCAAACCGGGACTAGTCATTGTCGACTGTGCGAAAGAACAGACGGTAAAATGGCTGATGACGAGAGCACCTATCTTAAGATATTGGGAAGGAGGAGCTCTGGTGGCGAAATTGGGTGATGATATCCCCAAGCCACACGTCATCACCATGTTCCTCCCTAAGTGCGGGGACCAGATCCCGGAGGCCTCCTTAAACTACCTAAGGGCCCAAAACAAAGGACTTTACATCTCTGGATGGAAAGTCCTTGGGTGCCGGGTAGAAAGTGGAAGTCAACCCATATCGGTGGGAATTGACGAAGAGTCTGCTAGAGCTATAACGGAGGCCAATCATAGCCATGGGCGGAAGATTGACGCCACAGGAAAAGCGGATGTAGAGGTGGTAGCAGCAGCCACAGCGGTCCGTCCCTCAGAAGTTACGACCGCAATAACGGCCACTTCCGGGCTGTAGCTATAATGGCCGAGGCCGAGAACGAGAAAGTCAACCCGGATTACCGGGAGAACAACCTTGACCTCACACTCGTAGACATGAGCAGTCCAACCATGTCTACGAAGGCAGAGGTAGATGCTGTTCTTGCAGGGACAGAGAAGGACTTGCCCACTCCTGTCACAAATCGAAAATGACCAGCAGGCGCACCCAAATAGCCCAAGTAAACATCCACCATGCCAAGGCAGCCTCGGCTGTGATAGCTAGGATGTTCACTAAAAAATACCTAGGACTAGCCCTGCTGCAAGAACCCTGGACCTACGGAGGTAAGATCAGAGGCCTCAGCAACAGGGAATGTAAGTTGGTATGGGACAGCAGTGAGGTCTCCCCTAGAACTTGCATTATGGTAAGGAAGGGCATTAATTACTTATGCCTTTCAGAATTTTTAAAGCAGGACTTAGTTCCGATCCAGGCCCTCATTAAAACCGAGGGCCTCCTCCGCTAAGTAGTGATCGCATCAGCATATTTCCTTGGTGATGGTAACAACATACCACCTATGGAGGTACAAAAGCTGGTCGAACACTGTATTAGGAGAAGGCTGTCACTCATCTTGGGATGTGACGCGAACGCCCACAACTAGATTTGGGACAAAACGGACACAAATAAGAGAGGTGAGTTGACTTTTAGAATACCTCATTAAAGAAAACTTAAGTGTGTACAACATTGGAAACACACCAACTTTTGTCACTAAAGCCAAAAATGTACTGGATATTACGGTAGGTAGCGCTAACGTAATTAAATTAATTAAAAAGTGAAGAGTTTCAAGTGGACCCTCAATGTTAGATCATAGGATTCGAACAGATCATAGGACACCCCCATTCGAAACCCCAGACACACTGTGTGGCCTATGTTTAGTTCCCATCTAAAAGAGAACCTAGAGCAAGTGACAGTGCGAGATAGTATCAAACACTACACCGTACTGGAGCAGGCTGTAGGAGAAATAAATGTAGCAATCAGCATGGCGTTTGAAACCAGCTGACCGGTAAGAACCGTGAAGGAGCATAAGGATGAAAAATGGTGGAACAAAAAATTGTCTACATTAAGAGCAAAAGTACGTAGGCTTTTCAACAAAGTTAAGCAACACGGAAATTGGCTAGAATACTCTGAGGTGCTTACCACCTACAACAAAGAGATCATAAGGGCAAAGAGGAAAAACTTTAGGACCTTCTGTGAAAATATAGAATCCACCCCGGTGGCAGCTAGACTGCACAATGCACTAGCGAAGTATAGAGCGGAAATGACAACCACTCTCAAGAGACCGGATGGGAGCTACACGGAGGATGAAGAGCAGAGAGCTCTCCTCCTACTAGAAACCCATTTTCTGGGATTTCGAAAATTCAAAGAGACCGAGAGCTTGATGCAACCACGGAGACCTAGTCGGGCTGATCTGGACGGAAAACCAAATCAGATGGGCTATCGGCACTTTCTAGCCATTTAAGGCCCCAAGTGTGGACGGACTAGTTCCCGCCATTACTCTGACATCTTTTATGTTAAAGACAATGGAGAATGTCATCGATAATTACCTTAGGACAATAGTGCTGGTAGGTGCATCACTACACAACTGTCAGCATGCATACAGAACAGTGAAATCCACAGAAACCGCCCTGTCTCAGCTAACAAATGAAATAAAAGTAGAACTAGAGAAAAAAAGTAGCAGCGATATATGCCTTTATGGATATAGAGGGGGGCCTTTGACAACACCTCACACGAGGCTGTCAAAGCGGCCCTCGAAAGAAGGAATATCGACAGCACTATCTCAAAGTGGATAGGAGAAATTCTGAGAACCAGAACGGCGGAGACACAAGTGGGAAGAGACAACATTAAGATTTTCACAACTCGAGGGTGCCCACAGGGAGCTGTGTTATCACCACTAATGTTGAGTCTGGTAGTTGATGAATTACTGGCTAGGCTGAATGACCTAGACATCAAATGTCAAGGTCACGCCGATGAGATAGTCATAATGGCCAGAGGGAAATTTGAGGGAACGCTCTGTGAAATCGTTCAGAGAGGTCTCAAAGTAACTAGTAGATGGTGTCAAATAGTGGGACTGAGACTCAACCCGAGCAAAACCACGGTGATATCATTTACTAGAAAGAGAAAACTAAACTACCTACAGCCCATACTGTTAGACGGGAGGGCAGTAGAATACAAACAGGAGATAAGGTATCTGGGTGTCACACTAGATAGCAAACTCCTATGGAATAGATACGCTGAGACAGCGGTAGGTAGAGCCAAACGCGCTCTAATGGTGTGTAGAAATCTAGCAGGAAAAACGTGGAGTAGTAATCCCACAATCCTTCGATGGATGTACAACATGATAATGAGACCTGCCATCACTTATGGGGCAATTGGGTGGGGAAGTAGAACCAAGCTGGCCGCTATGAGGAAACAGCTTGAGAAGATTCAAAGACTGGCGTGTGTCTGCATCACGGGGGCGATGGGGTCGTGCCCGACAGCAACACTGGAGCTGCTTCTGGATCTGACTCCGCTGCACCTTGTCGTGGAGAGGGCCGCCAGATCCGCGATTGTAAGGTTCAGCAAGGAAGGAATAGGCAGAGGTAAAATAATCGGGAGCCGAGACCAAAACAGCCTCGCTGCCAAGATCCACGGGCTGGAAGCACCAAAAGACGAAATGGTATGCAAATTCAGTAAAGCCGATTGGAGCGGGTAAAGTGGTATACAGATGGTTCGAAGACAAAGAAAGGTACTGGTGCAGGAGTATTTGGACCTCGTACCAAATACTTCTAATCCATGGGATCATTCCCAAGTATCTTCCAAGCAGGTCGGCACGAGTGGTGTAATGGTGACACTCGTGGTCTCATGTTAGAGCGCTAACTGACAAGTCTGTAGGTCCCGAGTTCTATCCCCAAAGTCGGCAGCATTTGTACCAGAAGCCAAATGTGTAATTAATTAGCGCAATTTATAATAAAATCTAGACTTCTGGGCCTATAAGTGAAAAATGTGGACAAAATACAATAGGCCACTAGGCCGCAGTGTTTGAAGGGTTAAAATAACCGGTATCCACATTGGACCAAACTTTAAAAAAAAAATTCCAAGCAGAGGTACAGGCAATCGAAAAATGCACAATTTAACCTCGACAGGAATTATCGCAAAAAACGAATTGATATCCTCTCAGACAGGCAAGCAGACATCAAGGCCATTAGCTCATACACCATCAGATCCAAACTGGTATGGGACTGTGTGGGAAAGCTAAACAAGCTTGGCAAAGACAATAAAGTAACGCTATACTGGTTACCAGGACACACTGGTATAGACGGAAACGAAGAAGCCGGTCACCTAGCAAACAAGGGATCCAGTAATCCCTTTATAGGTCCGGAACCCTTTTGCGGCATGAGTGTGAACACCATCCACAAAACTTTACATGAAGAATTAAGAGAACAATGGATGAAAACCTGGAAAGAACTTCCAGGGTTGAGACAATCCAAAGTGATGCTGGGATCTTTTAACCAGAAAAGAACAAAAGCTTGCCTGAAACTAAAAAGGAACAAGCTTAGAATTCTGACCAGAGTCCTGACGGGACACTGCAGACTTAGAAAACACCTCAAAGTTCTAGGCCTAGAGGAGGATGGCGGACGCAGATTCTGTGGTTCAGCAGAGGCACCCCCCATCTGCTCAAAGACTGAGGAGCACTGCTCCACAAGAGACGGATGTACCTCTGGGCTCACTGCTTGAACGCAGAGGAGTTGCAGTCCTTAAATCCCACCCAGGTTCTGAAATTCCTAAATTAATCAGGACTAGAGGAGGCGCTCTAAATGGGTAAGTACACCAACGCTTAGAGGAAGAGGGTGGGGTACAATAGATCTATAACAGTCGCCGTACAAGTCGTCACCACCATATCTACAAATCTACAAATTTACAATCTTGCCACCGTAATAGATCCGCCTTATAAACTACAAACATTTCATAAACAATCTACTATTAGAATGGAAGAAAGACGGCTTGGAGAGTTACTGATTCCACAAACTATTTCAGAA
This sequence comes from Phosphuga atrata, assembly GCA_944588485.1. Classification (NCBI taxonomy): domain Eukaryota; kingdom Metazoa; phylum Arthropoda; class Insecta; order Coleoptera; family Silphidae; genus Phosphuga; species Phosphuga atrata. The sequence goes on from OX155909.1 coordinate 4,700,978, forward strand.
TCGACAGTTCTGTACGAGATGTGGGATATGGAGCTTTTGAGGAAATATTATTAAAAAGTCTGAAGAAGATGAGTCTCTCTCTTCTTTGAGCACTGATTCTCTCAATGAAAAACTAGAGAGATATTTGAGATCTCCCAATATATAAAGAGAAGCAGATCCACTCCTTTTCTAGCGCAGTGATGTTATATATTCATATTTAAAAAAAAATATTTCAGTTTCCAAATGAGTTCTGTCACATCTGAAAAGGTATTCTCAACGGCAAGTCTCAGATCCAAACAGACTTACGAAATCGGTTTTCGCCTAATAATTGTGGATGCTGTGTTTCCTGAATAAAAGTCACTTAAATGTGGATTTAAATTATTAATTTCTAATCTGAACTTTATTATTAAATTGATATTTTGTATAATTACAATTTTCAAAAATGAACTAATATTTTGTTAGATTGCAATTTTCAACAAATAATTGATATTTTCTGTAATTACAATTTTCAAAATTTCGTTAGTAAATATTATTATATAACGAATGTTGTCTATTTATATATTTTTTATCCTAAACCCACAGCTTTTAACACCTTTTGAATCTTTCAATGTCCGCATCGGTATCGGTATCGTCGATACATTTTTATAAATATCGGTATCCTATCGGTAGAAGTGCGTATCGATGCATCCAAAATTTAAACTAGAGATAAGTACACATATTATTTAAATGTGAATTTAAGGCCAAACTTGGTAAAAAAGAAGATCACTCTGAAACAGCTATGGAGTTCTTCGAATATGGAGATCGTAATAATCGAGGCAATGCAATTACTTCTACAAAAAAATATACAGTGTGAACTCCTTTTACAAGAAGAAGCCTCAAAATAGAGGGCCTTAAAAAAAGGATTAATATCAAAACCACCAACTAGAAAATGGACATATATTGAGGACCAATAAAATCCGTCAACAATACATCGAGAACTATGCATCGAAATTAACATGATAGAAGTGTGAGATTGGTATACACTGCTATATATATATATATATATATATATATATATATATATATATATATATATATATATATATACATATATATATATATATATATATATATATATATATATATATATATATATGTTGTATTTGAGGTTTTCGCGGATAGATACCTGTGTTGTATTGTTTTCTCGGGGATTCCGCGTTGATGTTGAGGGTTGGTTCTGAAAAGAACCGGATTATCGACGTTTCGGCGAACTAACATTCGCCATTCTCAAGAGATATATGCGTCCGTGCGGGTCAACGGTTAGACGCATACTGAGAGCTCGTTCGTGCGGTGCGACTACTTATAGCTGTCTGGCTTCGGGTCATGCGCGTTGTGTGCGGTGCTTCGGTTCGGTTGTTTGTTTGTCTTGTTGGTCGTACATGAGTCTGGGGTGTCTGGGGTTGCATTTTGAGGGTGGATATGATCGGTCGCCATGCTGGGGGCAGTCTCAAGGAATCGTCTCTCGTGTTCATGCAGTAGTCTCGTTTTTCTATCTCTATGGCTTCTCTGTATACTCGTGACATTTCGTGGCTAATCTGTGCAAGAGTCCTTGAATTTCTAAAGCCCATCCAGTGACCGGTGTTTGTGTGTTGGACAAGTGCCGATGAAACTTTGTCTCTGTGTCTGACTGAAACTACATGTTCTTGAATCCTAGCAGATATTTTTCTATTGGTACGTCCAATGTAGGTTCGTTCACATGTTTCGCAAGGTATTTCGTAAATTCCATGGGATTCTAACGGGATGGTGTCTTTAACGCTGCGTAGCATGGAGGATATTTTCTGGTTAGGTTTGAAAATGGTGTCGATGTTGTGTCTTTTAAGAATTCTGGAGATTTTGTCAGTTGATCCATGAACATATGGTATGTATGCTGTGCTAACGGGTTTCTGGCGTTCTTCAGTTCTCTGGCTACTGTTCTCTGTACGACGAAAAGCTCTGGATATTAAGCTGTTTGGATATCCATTTGAAGAAAGAGCTTCTCGTAAGTTCCTCAATTCTTTCGGTAAGTTCAGCTGGTCGGCTAGTCTTTTTGATCGGGTGGTAAGAGTGTTTACTACAGATGCTAGTTGTTTGGGATGATGGTGCGAAGAAGCGTTTAGATATCTGTCTGTATGGGTTGGTTTCCGGTACACAGTGTGACTCAAGGTGCCAAGGTGTACCGGAAACCAACCCATACAGACAGATATCTGAACGCTTCTTCGCACCATCATCCCAAACAACTAGCATCTGTAGTAAACACTCTTACCACCCGATCAAAAAGACTAGCCGACCAGCTGAACTTACCGAAAGAATTGAGGAACTTACGAGAAGCTCTTTCTTCAAATGGATATCCAAACAGCTTAATATCCAGAGCTTTTCTTCGTACAGAGAACAGTAGCCAGAGAACTGAAGAACGCCAGAAACCCGTTAGCACAGCATACATACCATATGTTCATGGATCAACTAACAAAATCTCCAGAATTCTTAAAAGACACAACATCGACACCATTTTCAAACCTAACCAGAAAATATCCTCCATGCTACGCAGCGTTAAAGACACCATCCCGTTAGAATCCCATGGAATTTACGAAATACCTTGCGGAACATGTGAACGAACCTACATTGGACGTACCAATAGACAGCTATAAGTAGTCGCACCGCACGAACGAGCTCTCAGTATGCGTCTAACCGTTGACCCGCACGGACGCATATATCTCTTGAGAATGGCGAATGTTAGTTCGCCGAAACGTCGAGAATCCGGTTCTTTTCAGAACCAACCCTCAACATCAACGCGGAATCAACATATATATATATATATATATATATATATATATATATATATATATATATACACCACATATTCAAATACTAGGCTGTACCCCCTGCTATGGTAACACGTAGTCTTAATATCCAAGAACCGAGCCGAATGGACAGAAAGAACAATCTTTATTAATCCAATTAACAATACATACAATCCGTTGAATTTTTCAATTCAAGCAACCATGATATTGTTGGTTTTTGTCAAAACCTAGCCAACGCATCTCACAAGTAGCGAGACAACACTTTGACAAAACACATCCACTGGATACTGGATACATCAACGGACAGCAATTTCTCTGTACAAACTGGTTTATAAGGATATCTCCCAAAACAAAACCTATCGAATAGATTCTAGTGACTGTTACGCCCGTCTATTACATCCTCGCAAAATAGATGTGGACACTAACGGTATGATATCAAAAAATTATGACACACAGCTTTCGATCTTACGTGTTTTCCTATCCATTGGTATGGATTTTATGTTCTTATTAATTTCAACTTCTGGCAGTTGCAGTTCAAGATTATATTAATCTCTTTTTATCTGACACTTTGATTATGTGTTTGAAGTTTTCGATATAAACTCTCAACGGAACATAATAACTTCGAGAGTTAAAGATTGCTGCCGTCGAGGTTTATGCACTGCTGTTAAAATAAATATTTTCTTTTAATGGTTCAATTTCCCTTTTGACTGGGTCCCAAGGTAAGTTGAGAGTAAGTTAAGACCTTAAATCTCTTATTATATAAGTTCTGTTCACATACTGGAATAAACTGTTTACTTTAGGAAGAGCACAGTCATAGACATAACATGCATATCAACACGAACAGGTGTAATTCGGAGCCTCGCCGCGGCCACCTCGGCATGGTTAATTCGTCGCGGGCTACCTCGCCGCCATGCCATCTAGCCAAGAGTGCCGTCGCCACAATAATTAAAATTACTTAAAATATAGTTTCATGATAATATAAAATCATATTATACAAGGTCATTGTGACATATAATAATTAAGATGATAATATGGAATAATATAGTAAGTAATTTTCATTACTGTTTCATCAGCTAGGTTTTCCGTGGCGAGATGGCATGGCGCACAGTAGTCGGAAATCCCAAAAAACTGACCAAAAGTGTAAAAAAAAAATTCTAGGGACTTTTAATGGTTGGAATAGTCGCAGTTGCAGTATTCTGACCATTAGTGGTATTCTAGTATGTATTTTAATATTGAACCGGCACGCGTCTGGCCTGCCGCATTATTTGCTCGTCGCAAGTAACACGAAGTTCAAATGGCTGTAGTATCGGGAAAACTTAACGAATTTGGAATCTGTAAAATGGATTCTTCTCTAGATAGTAAGTACAATTTGAATTTGTTTCTCGAAATTATTATGAACGATGTATGAAATAGTAAATAATTATTGAAAATAGTGGTATATTTCTTGTTGACGTTCTGTTAAATATAGCAATAAATCAAAATCCTCAGGGCTCTTAAATCGAATTTAAATTGTTGCTCAGAAATTTATTCAGAATATATCCTATCATGTAATTTCTGCGTATAAAATATTGTTTATTGAAAATTGGTCATGATAATTCTCTTATTAATATTTTTCTTCCATTTTCTACAGAACCTGTGGATAATACCGAAGAAATTTCTTTCACAAGAAATGAAATTTTCCTATTTTTGAAATCGGTATTGAACGGGAAAATCAACTGACATTGTTGAGATGGAGGTGTCAAAAAAATTCAAGCAACCATACATTTTGCCGGAAAGTTTGAAATACGCCATGGGTAGATTGATATCGGAATTCAAAAAGAGGTGGCAACAAGCGAGTAGGAACGAAATATTTTTTTTCAAAAAAATTCGACCAGTGGCTCAACGTTCCTATGTCTTTCAAAATTGAAAATGAAGGTTGGAAGACTCCCACGGAAGACACAATGGAGCATCCTTCCGCGGAAAAGACAATGGGGCGTTCTTCCACAAGCTGGGACGATTTGAGTGATCCATCAAAACGGAGGAGGACAGGAAAAGTTCGAAAAGAACATACCCTGCACGAATTGTCCTACGCTACGCAAATAGTTCTCCGGGCTTCTGCAAATGTACATGCTTCAAATGTAATTAGCCCAACTCAGCCCAACGAAAGCATCAAAGTACCGGTAATCTATGGCACGAGTTTCAGAAGATATGTTGTCAGGCAACGAAGCATTATCACTCATAATAGAAGGCAAAATGACCAGAAGTCGATACCAATTAATACGTTCTGTAAGCGTGAACAAAAATTGTAAATCATACCCGCCTTATGAATGTGTATTGAATTTATGATTCTAAAAAAAAGTGTTACCCTGTAAAGTCAGAAATTTCTATAACTGAAAGTGGAGCTGGACGTGGAGTTGGACTCCAAGCATTGCTAAATCATACAGCTGAAAGAATATTAATGGTACAATCGGACGTTATTGGAAGTCTTCCTGAAAACAAAATTAGTAATTTAGAATTGATATGCCAGTGGGGATGTGATGGTACTTCTGGTTAAAGTACTTACAAACAAAAATTTAGGTATGGAGACAGCAATAAATCGGATGCCAACATTTTCTTTGTTTCACTTGTTCCCTTGCATATGTTTGATAGAGTCAACCCACTTGTAATTATTTGGAAAAATCCACGTCCTTCGTCGCCTAGATTTTGTCGCCCAATTAAAATTGAATTCTTGCACGAAACTGCCGAAGAAACTAGGGCAGAAGTTGATTGTATCGAAGCGCAAGAGAGAAACCTTGTCCCCTTTCAAACTGTAATGGACGGCAAAAAAATTTACATTAATTTCAAACTTGTGTTGACTATGATAGATGGTAAAGTTTGTAATTCTATTACGAATACATCTTCAAGTATGCGTTGCTACCTTTGTGGGGCTATGTACAAATAATTTAATGATATCGAAATGATGTTGCAAAGACCGGTTAATACAGATAGCTTTAAGTTCGGAAAATCGTCGCTGCATGCTTGGATACGGCTTTTTTAATGTTGCTTGCGAATTTTAAATACAAAAGTGGCAACGGGGCGAAAAGAATATAGAAAATGTTGCTAGAAGAAACAAAAATATAGTCATTCAGAATTTTAAAATTTCTACTTTAGTTTCGTGATCAGTGACCTCAAAACCCCTAAATCCTGAGTTTCGACAAAATTGAATGCTTTTTTCGAAAAATTGCTCGCCATATTGGATTCGCCAGTTTGAATTTTAGAATACTGAATTTTGTTTCGCAATCAGCGGCGTCAAAAACCGCAAAGTCCTGGGTTTTACTAAAATTAAATACTTTTTTCCAAAAATTATCTGCCATATTGCGTCCGCCATTTTGAATTTCGAAATTTTGAATTCAGTTTCGTGCGACCTCAAAAACGTAAGGAGACAAAAATCACGATATTTGAACGGTTCCTTCATAATATGGCCAGCTTTTTGGGATTTCAAACCACTGTGTGCAGGCGAGATTGCCGTGGCAAGATGGCCGCGGTGAGGTGTACTAGACCCATAGCAACATCACTCTGTCAGTAGTTCTATCAAGCAGTCAAACATTAATTGTTAATTCTAATAAGTAAAAACAATAATAATAAGCATAAGTTATATAGCATATTGAAAATATATATTTTAACCTAACCTAAAACATCTTTTGCATCTTGTAGGCCATCTGACTTGTGGATGAAATCCAAGAGGGCATAATGGGTCCCCTTTCCCCATAGGATAAAGATGAACGCTTGTCATTTTGCTAATTTCTAACGTTTTGCTCAAATTTCTGAAACAAAAATATTACTTAACACCCATCAAACAAATTCAATATACGTTTGATATTATATCAAATCATAAGTGCTTATGGAAAACATCGAATCACATGTAAGAAACATGATTTGTTGTTTTCCATAAATACACATTTCGTGTTATCCATTTATTATATATTTAACAGTTAGTATTTTATTTTACAGTTAGTATTTTATTGAATTGCAAACCCTCATCAAACACATCTTCACAAATGTTCGTTCGATGCTCCGATTAGTTTATCTCTTTTTCTGAACCCGGTAGGTAAGTCTTTGCACACTCGTCGTACCGTTCGGTTGTGTTTTGTTTTGTGCTCGCTTGACAATTGTGTAACTGTCTTGCTTGTTTTGTTTTGATTATAATCTGTGTGTCGCGAAAACTCTGACGCGAGTTACTGGTGTTCCACTTAACTTTGTAACCCCAATTGTGTAACTGTCTTGATATGTTTTGCTTTTGTTTAAAAAATAAATAAATAAATAAACACTTTATTTGTCAACTCTGACAGAAAATTGCTGACGCGAGTTATTGGTGAACTACTTATTGACCTACTTGTGAATAAAAAAATAACGATCTCGACCTTCAATGGCTTTCTTCAAATGCGACAATTGCCGTAAGGAATTCCCGGAAAAATACAAAAATAACAAACTACGGTGCAGTGGAGAATGTCGTCGCTTTTTCTGCATGAATTGTACGGGCTTGGACAAGTCACTTACAAAAATAATGCTTTCGCAAAAACACCCAAATTTGAGATATTTCTGCGTTCTCTGTGACTAGCCCAATCTAAAATACCTCCATGAAAATGTAACGAACATAACAAAAAATCAAATATCAAATGAAAACTTTGACGTTCTAATGGGCTCCATTAAAACAATATTGAGCATTTCTGTTATCGCTGAAACCTACGACATGCTACTTAGCCACGATTCGAAATGGATCGATTAGAAAAGAAAGCCGATGATATTTGTAAAGTGTTTGAGTCATTCAATAACTTTAACCCCGATTCGATCATAAAATCTGTAAGGCTCATGGAGCAAAATATCTTCAACTTGTCGGTTTCCTTCGATAAAGCGGAGGATCAATCGGTCAACGTGTCTGTTCACGACTCTGCATCCATCGAGGTAAAAGAGAAGCTGGAGAGTACGCAGAAGAGCGTACGTAATAGAAGATCTTAACTACAAAAGAAAAATGGTGACTCAAAAAATTATTGAGCGGAGGACTAATAGATTGAGCTATTCCTCCTCTTGTACCCAGACGGAGTGTCCTACACCACCTGAGGAATCCTCTCGCAAGGAAGTCAAAGTGCCCATCAATGCAAGATTTTATTCTACATTGAATCTGAGACATGACAGGATTGAAGCAAAATGGCACTATGTGGTTGCAAGTAATCTTCCCCCAGCTTTTCATCCATTCAAGTGGTTCATCTTATTGAAGAAAAAATGAGGACTTCAGACTTTGATGTTACCCACTAACAAAAGAACGTTACAACCACTCTAACCTGTCGTTTAAAATTGGCGTGAGGAAAAAAGCCTAATCTACGGCTTATTCGAAAGCAACCTCTGGCCTACTAGAGTTCTCGTAAATTGGTCAGCAGCATCTCCGCCGAAATTACCTTCTCCGCCGCAATTACCATATCCGCCTCAATTGCCATTTCTGCGTAATCCTGAAGCTGACTCCCACCAGACTAGGCAGGTCATTTTCACTAGCCAACATAATTCCGTCACTCCAGTGAACTCTACAGGGACCATGTCCTACAACAACAAACGTGCCACCGAGACTGTTACTACGATCACATCTGACAAGCAGGCTATTGCCGATTGCAAATCAAATGTCCTAGCTAACAGTTCCTCGATAATAATTTCCAGCCCTATTAGGCCTAGTGACCCACAAACTTTATTGGACCCCATGACTCCAGTAGTTCGGTTAACAAAAAAATCTAGTGGAGATAATCGATTCACCTTGTCAAGGCTGAGGGAACCTGTCATCATGAGAGCAGTTAAGTTATACCTTGCGTACCTTCATCACCAACCCGCCACTTTGTGTTACGATAGATTCATAGCCTATAGGTCCTACGTCTCTTCCGAAAGAATCATACACCTCCAAAAAGTCAGGGATAGTCAAAAAAATTATGTTTCTGTTACTCGCCGAAAAGAAATTTTTAATTAATAATTTGACGTTTTCGGAAGACCAAACGTTTTCCAAACCTAACAACAGCAAGCTTAGCATGGTTCTCTTAAATCTACAATCGTTAAGATACAAGACAGATGAACTGTTTCTGTTATTAGAAGAAATGAGCTTTCCTCAAATAGTATGTATAACTGAACATTGGTTAAAAGTAGGCGAACCGGTATTTATTGAAAAGTACATCACTGTTGCTCGGTTTAATAGAAGAGACAGATCTTTTTTACAGAACCTTCTAAGCTTGCTCGATGCTTTACCTATTAAAAGCAGAAAAATTTGATGTGGCGATTTTAACATTGACTTCGCTAATGTGTGTGCTGTTCAGAATTCTTTGATATCCATTTTTTATTTCTTTGGGCTTCAAATGCTTGTCGAGTCACCGACCAGAATTTCAAAAACTACAGCTAGCACCATTGACTACGTTGTGTCTGACCTACCACCTAACGATGTAGAATCTATAGTTATTTGCTCTGGCCTCTCGGATCATGAAGCAATTTTGACCAACTTTTCTCTAGGAAAGAAACCAAAACCCACATCTCACCGCCTGGGTAGAATTTATTCAACGAAGAACTTTATAAATTTTCGAAATAAATGTAAATCCATTGATTGGAACTTTCCTTCCGGAGAGGTAGACCTTAACTTCTCAGATTTTTTAATGAAAGTTTCCTGTGCCAGAAATTCAGCGTTCCCCCTAACTTCCAATTGGACTACAGTGGGTATTAGAACAGATTCCAAAAACATGCGCTCCTTGATTGGGATAAAAATCAAGCGCTCCTTGACATTAAAAAGTTCACAGTCAACCCTAAGGTCCTTAATTACATCTCGCAATACCGTACTTTACACTTCGAAATCATCAAACTGGCAAAAAAAGTTTACTTTCAAAATCGCCTCTCAACTACTAGTAATGTCGCTAGAGAGGCCTGGTCAATAGTGAATGATCTGAGAAATAAACCTCGTTCACCTAACCAAACTTATCCTGATCCAAATGATTTGAACAATTATTTCGTAAATGTAGCCAAAAATATAACAACTAATATATCTTCAAATTGCGACCCCCTTTCCTTCCTCCCTGCCTCTAATTTGAATTCCAGTAGTTTCTTTTTAAGTCCTGTTGACAACTCGAAACTGTCACAAGCCATTACAGCTATAAAAAGTAAGTCTACATGCAGCACTGATGGTCTACCGGTTAAAGTATTTCTAAACTTTCCTCTTGAAACAATGAACGCCCTGTCCCATCTAATCAACCAATCTTTCGAGAAGGGTGTTTTCCCCGAGTGCCTCAAGACAGCAATCATTATCCCTCTACATAAAAGTGGTGATAAGGACAGCTGCTGCAACTACAGACCAATCGCCTTACTACCTGCTCTATCAAAGATCATAGAGAGGATCGTCAAGGCACGCTTGATGGCTTTCCCGACCAAATATAGCAGCATAACATCGAATCAGTTCGGATTCTTATCCAGTAAAAGTTCGAGTGATGCCATATTCTCTGTTCTTAGTGATATCTACCACAATCTTAACAACAAGCTTTTTACAGCAACAGTTTTTTGTGACATTGCCAAAGCCTTCGATTGTGTGAACCATGAGATTCTAGTAAAAAAAATTGCATGGAATTGTGGAATTCGGAGAACTCCTCAAGAATTGTTCAAATCCTATCTTGGCAATAGAAGGCAGTTCGTCAGGGTAAATGACTACTCTTCCTTCTGCAGAGCGGTGGATGTTGGTGTCCCTCAAGGTTCCGTTCTAGATCCAATTCTCTTCCTAGTATTCATCAACGATATAACTAATTTAAATATCAGCGGAAAAATTTGTCTCTTTGCCGATGATACTAGTATCACATGGTCCAAACCTAACCTTTCCTTCTTTCCTTCCGGAGAGGTAGACCTTAACTTCTCAGATTTTTTAATGAAAGTTTCCTGTGCCAGAAATTCAGCGTTCCCCCTAACTCCCATTAAGCCCAAGCGTCATAAACCTTGGACTACAGTGGGTATTAGAACAGCTTCCAAAAACATGCGCTCCTTGATTGGGATAAAAATCAAGCGCTCCTTGACATTAAAAAGTTCACGGTCAACCCTAAGGTCCTTAAGTACATCTCGCAATACCGTACTTTACACTTCGAAATCATCAAACTGGCAAAAAAAGTTTACTTTCAAAATCGCCTATCAACTACTAGTAATGTCGCTAGAGAGGCCTGGTCAATAGTGAATGATCTGAGAAATAAACTTCGTACACCTAACCAAACTTATCCTGATCCAAATGATTTGAACAATTATTTCGTAAATGTAGCCAAAAATATAACAACTAATATATCTTCAAATTGCGACCCCCTTTCCTTCCTCCCTGCCTCTAATTTGAATTCCAGTAGTTTCTTTTTAAGTCCTGTTGACAACTCGAAACTATCACAAGCCATTACAGCTATAAAAAGTAAGTCTACATGCAGCACTGATGGTCTATTGGTTAAAGTATTTCTAAACTTTCCTCTTGAAACAATGAACACCCTGTCCCATCTAATCAACCAATCTTTCGAGAAGGGTGTTTTCCCCGAGTGCCTCAAGACAGCAATCATTATCCCTCTACATAAAAGTGGTAATAAGGACAGCTGCTGCAACTACAGACCAATCGCCTTACTACCTGCTCTATCAAAGATCATAGAGAGGATCGTCAAAGCACGCTTGATGGCTTTCCCGACCAAATATAGCAGCATAACATCGAATCAGTTCGGATTCTTATCCAGTAAAAGTTCGAGTGATGCCATATTCTCTGTTCTTAGCGATATCTACCACAATCTTAACAACAAGCTTTTTACAGCAACAGTTTTTTGTGACATTGCCAAAGCCTTCGATTGTGTGAACCATGAGATTCTACTAAAAATGTGCATGGAATTATGGAATTCGTGGAACTCCTTAGGAATTGTTCAAATCCTATCTTGGCAATAGAAGGCAGTTCGTCAGGGTAAATGACCACTCTTCCTTCTGCAGAGCGGTGGATGTTGGTGTCCCTCAAGGTTCCGTTCTAGATCCAATTCTCTTCCTAGTATTCATCAACGATATAACTAATTTAAATATCAGCGGAAAAATTTGTCTCTTTGCCGATGATACTAGTATCACATGGTCCAAACCTAACCTGCCGCTTCTCCACTCTGCTATATCTCATGACCTTGCATGTATTAAGTCATGGTACGATTCTAACTGTCTAGAATTAAGTACTAAGAAAACTGTAGTCCTATCTTATAAAGGTACTCTCCCGCCTCTTATACTAGACAACAACATCATTAACTCTGTTGACTCTGTTAAATTTCTGGGCCTCAACATTGACAATTCACTCAAATGGACCTCGCATGTGGAGCTCTTAACCAAGAAGCTGTCTTCTGCTTGCTTCGCAATTAGGTCTATTTCCAGAGAGCTAAATCTCCATACTTCCAGATCTTCTTATTTCGCTCTTTTCGAATCTCACCTGCGATATGGCCTTCCGTTCTGGGGTCACTCCAACAAAAGAGAGATATTCGCTTTATGTTTGGTTTGAGTAGTAGAGCCCATTGTCAACCCTACTTTAAGAATTTCAAAATTTTAACTCTCCCTTCATTATTTATCCTGGAATCCGTTAGCTTAATGCATAAACACATTCGTGCTTTACTGGAGAGACCACAACACAAACACAGTACAAGGAACTTGGATCAGGATATTTATCTACCCTTACCTAGATCAGAACTGATAAAAAAATCTATATTCTACAACGCAAAAAAAATGTTCAATCATGTACCTATCCACCTAAAATCTATCACCAATAACTCCAAATTTCGTTCCGCGGTCAAGTCATATTTCCTAGAACGACCTTACTACACTACGGCAGAATTCTTCGGTGATCACTAGTTTTTGGACTGCACACACACCTATTAGCCTCAGCTAGTCTCACTCAACGAGTAAAAATTCTTTACGAAATTTTACTTTAAAATTATTGTTATTTATTTATTTTTACTTTTTTGATATGTTTTGTTTTAGTTTTTAAGTGACTTATTTATTTATTTTGCCTCTGCTTTGTCCACAGAAATCATGTATTTCTATTGACAATAAAGCAATATATTATTATTATTATTATTATATATTATAAGGTTAGGTAGTTTAACATATAATCGGAATGAATGTATTTTAACCTATATGTCAAAATAGAAGCAAAAAGGGGCGAAACTAATTAATAGTGTTGTTCAAAACTTAAATAGAATTCTCTAGAACAACGATTCTCACTGTCATTTTTTTTTTAGATTTTTGTTAAAATTTGAAATCTGCTAACTTATATTTTTTGTATTTATTGATGAATTTATATTGCACATGAAAGTTTTTTGTCATTTAAATTATTTATGAATATTAATGATTGTAATGTTATTTGAAAGGGAACCACTGCTCTAGATTTGAATATATTACGACGGTAATGGTGTGTATATCGACTAAAGTCATCGATAATAGTCATATACTATCGCTTAAAGTTCGGTGTCACGGTTTACATTGGGCCGCACAACTCAGTGTGTATAACATCTAACATGTATATTGCTCGCTGGAGCCTTTGGAATTTCTTATAAGCCTTCGTTTCGCGCAGCTTCCGCAGACGTCCCTTATTCCACAGTCCAGTATTCTTATGCCTGACGCCTTATTTTTGTCTTGAAGTTGTTTTACATCGTGAATGTGTCCGGTAGTGAAGTAACGAATATTCGTATTCGCATTCGCGAATATTTGCATATTTTGACATTCGCATTCGCAAATATAATGCGAATATTTTGCAAATATGAACATCAGAAAAAATACATATACGTAAATTATATTAGGGAAATAAACAAAACAAAAATTGTATTTCCTTTTCTTTTAAATTTTTATTAGAAAATGTATTGTAACATTTAATAAGGAAACACCTTCTTTCATGTTTGTGCCTCCATCCCGAACTACCCATTTCACTTTTCTTTAGGTATTTCCCATGATGGCAACATACCTTCATAAATTTACGAGCAATGTTTTCTACGGTATGGCGGCTGTCATTGAATCATCCAACACATCTGCCTTTAACCCTTTGCGGACGACTGTCGGCATTTAGCCGCCCAAGCCTTTTTACCGTTCCGAACGCGTGTCGGCATATAGCGTCTTTGTGGAAAGTCGCAATTACATAATTACATAATAGCTATTACAACTTCATACTTAATCGAACGAGAGTTTAGTGTTGTTTGTCAGCTTGTAACAAGACAAACAAATAGACTGGGTGTTTTTTCAACTTTAAAATTGTATTTAAACCTCACGAATATTGAACCTCAATTAGATAAATTGATATCGCAACATCAATCGCATCCGTTCCATTAATTATTATTACTATTAGCGTATTCTCCCAATGATGGAAGACGTTAAGCAAACAACTCAATCAAGTTTTCTTTGAGTTCTTCTTGTTTTTCCAGTAAGCGTTCATTCTTTCCGAGAAGGTTTGTTTACTTCTGTATTGATTTTTACTTCGGTCTGTACTGCTATTGCTTTGGTTGCTCTGATGTAAAAAAAATGTCTGTTGTACATATGTTTGCTTTTCTGATGTCCTTTCGAAGTTCGTCTAACCAAGGTGTCGAATTCTTTAGTGAGCTAACATAAACTAATATCCTTTTTGACAGTCGATTTTCTGGTAGTCTCGTTAGATGTCCAAAAAAATTTCATAATGTCAATTTCAAAGTTAAAAACTTTTCTGTTGTTTTGATTGATTATACCCCGTAGCTGTCTTGGCTATATCTTGCTTCTAGGATTTTTCTGATGATCTTCCTCTTTTCCTTTTTGATTTTTTCTAGTTCTTGTTTTCTGTTAAGTGTCCATCTTTCGCTTGCGTAATGGACTGTAGGTTTTATGACTGTGTTGTAATGCCGAATTATTGTCTGTCTTGACATAGATTTTTTATTATAGATGTCTTGGACTAATGAGAATTGGCGATGAAGAAGATGTAGGCGATGAGAAGAACAAAAACGAAGTATACTGTTCTTATGGGAGACTTCAATGCCAAACTAGGATCCAGGCAAGACGTGAACGAGACCCGCTAGAATACTTTGGTGTAGACATTTTGAATACATTTTTCAAGAAAGCTCTTCAAAGAAAGTGGACCTGGGTAAGCCCAGATAAAAAAACAATAAAGGAAATAGACTTTATAATTACAGACAGGAAGGAAATAATGCAGGATGTATCAGTCTTAAATAAATCAACAATTGGCAGCGACCACAGAATGGTTAGAGCAAACATCATTATATCAACAATAAGAAGGAAAGGTTAAAACTAATCACCAATAGTAGATTAAACAAGTGGACTACTATAAGAGAACCAGACGCATATAAGCAGTACATCAGAACACACTTGGAAAATGTCACAGTAGCCTTTACAAAGAGTTTCAAAGAAGAAACGAATACTGACGAACTAAACAACAACATAGCAGATATCCTCAAAAACGCACAGAAGAAATACTGTATTAAAGAAACTAAGGATAAAGGAAAACTCAGCCATGATAAAAAGATCTTATGGAAAAAAGAAGAGAACTAAGGAGAACGAAGAAGAAGGACTGAGGATACCGTAACAAAACCGACGAGTTAAGAGAACTAAATAAGAAAATCTAAATATCAGCCAGAAACGATATCCGAAAGTACCCGAAATACTAACATTATCTCTGAAGTTATAGAACAAAATAAAATAACTTTGCGGAAAAATAATATCAACAAGTTCCTAAATGCCCAGGGAGCGATTGTCACAACATAAGAGCAAATCCTCCAGCAAGTGGAGAAATTCCTCGTCGAACTATACAGTATAATCGAGGAAAACACACATGCCCCAACAATACCAAAAATTCTCAATCAAGGCTCCGAGGACATACCTGAAATAACGGTAGAAGAAATAAAGAACTCTCCTCATGAAATGAAAAACAACAAAGCACCAGGTGAACAGGGGCTTGTAATAGGAGCAATAAAAGCAGGCGAAGAAATGGTCATAAAAACAATAAAAAAACTATTCAACGCATGTTTAGAGAAAGAAGAAACCTCATCAAACTGGAACAATGCGGTAATCATAAATATGCATGAAAAAAGAGACATCAAGGAACTAGCAAATTACCGTCCTATCAGTCTCCTACCACACATATATAATCTCTTCAGCAAGATAATAACGAAGCGCCGAACACCTAAGTTGGACTTCTATCAACCGCGTGAGCAAGCGGGTTTCAGATCTGGTTTCGGGACAAACGCCCATCTGCAAGTGATTAAAACACTGATCGAGAGGTGTATAGAGTACAACAAGCCACTGGTCCTAGTTTTCATAGATTACGAAAAAGCTTTCGACCAAATAAACCAACATAAAGTCTTTGAAGCACTCGCGGAATGTAGAATACGAGGGGCGATTGAAAAGTCCGTGCAAAAATAAAAACTACTAACATATTTGGGGTAAATCTTTTTTATTTTTTTGGCCCCTTTAAGGTTTATAGCTGCACAGGCCGTCCAGAACGTTCCGCGTCACTTGTGCCCATATGGCCAGACCGAAAGTTTTGAAACCACTTATAAACGGCTCTAATCGAAGGTGAAGAGCCACCATAATACTTTTCAAGCTTCTCTTTAGTCTCCTGAGGCGTTTTGCTTTTCATAAAGTAATGTTTACTGTTGTAATTATATTTTGTTTGAATGTCACCATACTTATGTACTATGTGTTATGTTGGTACCATAAAGGTTACCAGTTCTATATTGGCAACACTGCTAGTCTTGTAAGCATTTGTCGCAATGCGCCAACCATCTCTCTCTACTTTTGTGCTGCGACCTTAGTGGGGTATAGACGCGTGTTACTCTGAGTTCTTTAATATTACAATTAAATCTGTGTGCATCCTTTTTATTTGACGACTAACATTGTTAATTTCCACATTAATTAATCATTAACCTCAACAGGTTATAAGCCCAGAACGAATTTTCTGTAAATTTCGAGTGTTTAGTGATTAAAATCTTGAACTTAGTAAGTTGCGCGAGTGTGAGCACGTGTTTGTGAGTTCGGACATCTTTTCTTGTAGTACGTTACTGCCTTGATTGTTTCAATAACAATGGAGTTTAAGGCTCAGATCGATAAACTGAGTGGAGCACAAAATTGGGTAACGGATGTGGAAACGTCAAGTGTGTTTGGTACTGAAACACCACGAGGTGTATGAAGTTGTAACCAGCATGACGGTCGTCCCGGAAGCTTCGAACGACGAAGCAGCACAAGCAGCATTAAGAAAGTATAAAAAAGCTGACGCGCTAGCCCAACTTGTACTTGTTTCGACAATGAACAAATCGAATGTGGACTTGACAGCCACATGTGACACAGCTAAAGCTGTTTGGGAAAAACTACTCAGTGTATATGAACAAAGTTCAGGACAGCGCTTAGACAGGCTGATGGAAAGATTTTTCACCTATGAAAAGGATGAAAATGAGGATATCATGACACATATCGCTCGGCTTCAGCGCATCTTCAGGGAAATGAATGAAGAACTTACGACGGTTGCCCAAACGCAACTTCCTGACCTGTTACTCATGAGTAGAATTTTGTCAACCCTCCCCACAGAGTACTTCGAATTTAAGAGTGTGTGGGAGTCCGTTGCCATTGCTGATCGTTCGATAAACAAGTTAACCGAGCGTCTACGGTTAATAGAAATGCGTTTGCCAACGAAGAAAAACGAATCTGAAGCGCTAGTTGCAGCGGACAGGAAAGCCTATAAACGTAAGCCTATTTTAAAGTGTTACAAATGTCACAAAATGGGACATGTTGCTCGCGAATGCAGAAACAAAAATTTCAGCAATAACGAAAGTGCGGGTGAAGCTTTCATGGCGGTTGCATCGTTCGCGAATAGTGCGGTAACTGACAGTGAGACTTGGTTTGCGGACAGTGGTGCAACGGCACACATGACGAGTAGAAAAGAATACTTTGCTTCTTTTAACAGATTCGAACAAGAAAAATCCGTGCATCTCGGGGACTCTAGTGTCATAAAGGCAATTGGTCATGGAACAGTGAACGTTCAGATGCGTTACAACGGTGCGTCAGTTGACAACTACTTAGAGAACGTCTGGTATGTACCAGATCTTGGGCGCAATCTCTTCTCAGTCAGCGCAACAATGAAGAAAGGCTTTAAGTTTCAAACTGACATCCGCATGTGCAAGTTTGTGAAGAACAACGATGTGCGCTTAACGGGTACAATGACCACACGAGGCTTATATGCACTAAATATGACTGTTTCTCGGACAAATAATCTTTGTCTTTTTTCATCAGAAGTCGATGAGTGTGCGACCATGTTGGCGGCCGTGGCAACTACGAAAACGGCGTCACTCCAAACTTGTCATGAGAGATTCTGTTACCAAAACAAGCAGCATGTTCGTGAGGTGTTAAAAAGATACAACATTAGTGCGCTAGATCGTAATGACGCAGTTTGTGAAGCGTGCATTCTCGGGAAGCAACAACGAATAAGTTTTCGTTCGCGGAGAGACAAGGCAAAGAGTGCGGGAGAGCTCGTGCATTCCGATGTATGCGGGCCAATGCAGGTGACCTCTCTCGGCGGATCGAGATACTTTCTGTGTATAAAAGACGATTTTAGCAAGTTTCGGCGCGTGTTTTTTATTCGACAGAAAAGTGAAGTTCCTGAATGCGTTACTTTCATAAATGAGGCGAACTTTCATAAATGAGGCGACTAGAGCCGGTGTAACAGTTCGCGAGTTTCAAAGTGACGGAGGAAAAGAATATGACAATCAGGCTCTCAAGTCTTTCCTCTCGGCGAATGGTATAGTGCAAACAATTACAATGCCTTATTCGCCAGAACAAAACGGGACCGCGGAACGCGAAAACAGGACATTGGTTGAAAGTGCGCGCACTTTAATACACGCGACAAAGATGCCGTTAAATCTTTGGGCAGAGGCTGTCAACACCGCTGTGTATGTTTTAAACAGAACGGGCCCTACCTCTGTGGAAGCAAAAGCTCCGTACGAAGTGTGGTTTAACAGGAAACCAACCACACCGTTACACTTTAAAACGTTTGGAACAAGGTGCTACGTCCACATTCCTCACCAGATGCGTCGAAAACTTGATGCTAAAAGCAAGTCCGCTTGTTTTGTTGGATACTGTGGAGAGAAGAAGGGGTACCGGGTCTGGCTGCAAGATGAAAATAAGGTAACTATCAGCCATGATGTGATTTTCATGGATAAAAATTTACAGAAATCCCTCGATCACATTGAACCATGTGCAGTGGATGTTAATCCAGTCCTGGAGGCTTACGGCGACGACGTTCATCAAGTTCCAGAGGAAGTGACAAACGACGATGTCCATCAACATCGAGAGGAAGAGATGAATCATGATGACGATGATGATGTCCATCAAGTTGTTCAAGGTGAAGTGAACCAGGACCATGATGACGACGATGGAGTCAATCAACCTCGCGAGGAAGAGGACGATCATGACGAAACAACGAAAACCAAACGAAGAAGAAGCCGTCCAGTACGAATGAATGACTATTTGTTGGAGGAAGAAATTGATGCTGAAGTTCTGTTAAGCGAATCGTCTACTGACGAAGCAAATTGGAAAGAAGCCAAAGAAGAAGAAATTGCATCTCTCATTGAGAACCAAACTTGGGTTCTGGTGAGCCTTCCCAAAGGAAAGAAGGCTGTTGGTTGCCGGTGGGTATTAAGGCTAAAGAAAAATGCAGATGGCTCAATCGAGAGATTTAAAGCACGACTGGTGGCAAAAGGTTTCGTGCAGAAGAAGGACCTGGACTACAATGAAACCTTTAGTCCGGTAACCAGGTTTGAAACAGTAAGAATAATATTAAGTATTTCAGCATCCAAGGATTTTGATCTGGTTCAATTTGACGTTAAAACGGCATTCCTCTACGGAGAACTAGAGGAAGAAGTATACATGGCACAGCCAGTGGGGTTTGAAGATGGGACGGGACGCGTATGCAAGCTACAACGTAGCATCTATGGGCTAAAACAAGCACCTAGATGCTGGAATAAACGGCTCGTAGACTTCCTGAAGCAACAACACTTTGATCAAAGCAAAGCAGATCCATGTCTTTTTATCAAACGTACTTCGTTGTACGTCATCATGATCGCCATATATGTTGACGATGGACTTGTGGCCACCAACAACCAAACAGAAGTCCAAAAATTTCTCGTCGAACTCAAAACGAACTTTAAAATAAAAGTGTCCAATTTAAATTGTTTTCTTGGTTTGCAAACCAAACAATGTGCTAATTCTTTATTTGTAGGTCAAAGCACATAAACAAAACAAGTACTGGAGAGGTTCAACATGGAGGAGTGTAATGCGGTTGCCACTCCGAGTGATGACTACTTGTCAGACAGCGAGGAAGACCCATTCCTTGACAAGTCAACGCCATTTCGCGAGGCAATTGGTTGTCTTATGTACCTGTCGGTAGCAACAAGGCCCGACATTAGTTATGCCGTCAGCGCAGTCTCCCAATTTCTGGAGAATCCGAGAGCATCACACTGGGGCGCAGTCAAGCGCATATTTCGCTATCTTCGAGGTACAGCTGATTTCGTTTTGCTGTACATGAAGGAAGATTTGGCGATTCCAAAACTGGAAGTTTACAGCGATGCTGACTACGCGGGAGACAAACCTACCAGGCGATCCCGAAGCGGCGTGGTTTGCAAAGTCACAGATGCAGCAGTCTCATGGAGCAGTAAGAAGCAGACTTGTGTTGCTCTATCAACAACTGAGGCTGAATACATTGCAGCCTGTGAAGGCACAAAGGAAGCAATCTGGCTGAGCAGATTGCTGAACGATGTAAACGGGACAGACAGTAATTTACCTATTCTCTATACTGATAGTGCTAGTGCACTAAAATTGGCTAAAAACCCAGAATTCCATAAAAGGACCAAACATATTGAAGTCAAATTCCACTTCGTTAGAGAGAAACTAAATTCTGGAGATATAACAATCGAACACGTTCCAGGAGACGCACAAGTGGCAGATATTTTAACGAAGCCACTTCCAAAGCCTAGATTCATTAAACTACGTGAAATGTTGGGACTCAAGAAAATGAACTAAATTTTGCATGATAACATTAGAGGAAGTGTTGTAATTATATTTTGTTTGAATGTCACCATACTTATGTACTATGTGTTATGTTGGCACCATAAAGGTTACCAGTTCTATATTGGCAACACTGCTAGTCTTGTAAGCATTTGTCGCAATGCGCCAACCATCTCTCTCTACTTTTGTGCTGCGACCTTAGTGGGGTATAGACGCGTGTTACTCTGAGTTCTTTAATATTACAATTAAATCTGTGTGCATCCTTTTTATTTGACGACTAACATTGTTAATTTCCACATTAATTAATCATTAACCTCAACATTTACCATTTATTATCACAGTTTATTTCCACACGAAATTCTTTTTCGTCCATTTCTTAAAAATAACTCGACTTCCTTGATTTACACGAATGTCACGCACAAAGAAATAAACCAATATGGCTGAAACTTGGTATGCGTTCATTCAAGAGATGATACTAACCAAACATGACCTCGATACGCGCCGGTGGTACCATCTATCGGACTTTGCACGGACTTTTCAAACCACCCTCGTATATCACCGCTACTCCTCACTAATAAAAGGAACTAATGAAAAGGCTGCGTAAAACTGTCAGCGTAAAACTACACCACAATACCAACAAGTTTCGAGTAAAACGCGGAATACGCCAAGGAGATACAATCTCCCAAAAACTATTCACGGCGTTATTAGAGTACATGAGTAAGGAAATGGTCTGGGAAACAAAAGGCTTCAATATAAACGGCGAAAAACTGAGCCAGCTAAAATTTGCAGACGATATAGCCATAATAGCGGAGGACCTAGATGAGGCTACAAGGATGCTGCAGATGCTATACGCGTCCTCCGCGAGGTTGAACTCAAGATAAATACCAACAAAACTCAATTCATGACCAACCTCGTCGCAAGCGGTAATATCTCAGTAAACGACATAGAAATTAGACAGGTGCCCTCCTAAAAATACCTTGGCCACGAAATCCGAATAAGCCGCGACAAACAAACGACCGAGATCACCAGAAGAATTTGTTTAACCTGGGCCGCGTTTGGCAAACTGCAAAATATCTTTAAATCCGACCTTGCGATATGCCTTCAACGAAATGTATACAACCAATGTGTATTGCCCATAATGACGTATAGGGCAGAATTGCTAACACTAACACGAAAGTCAATCAGAAAAATACAAGTCTGTCAAAGAGCTATGGAGAGGTCGATGTTAGAGATAAAGTCCCAAACCTAACAATACGACAAAGAACAGGCGTCACAGATGCAGTGGAAAGAATTACAACACTGAAATGGAACTGTGCCGGCCCCATTGCCAGGATAGCGGATGATAGGTGGACGAAACGGATACTCGAATGGCGTCTCAGACAACTTGCACTCTGAAGCAGAGGAGGCCGCCCGACACGATTGCTCGACGATATTAAGCTTATCACTGGAAACTGGCTGCGGGAGGCACGAGATAAATCTATATACATATATATATATATACATATATATATATATATATATATATATATATATATATATATATATATATATATATATATATATATATATATATATATATATATATATATATATATATATATATATATATATATATACGAAAGGAACAATGAACGTGTACAGTGTTAAACCTGCGTTTTTCGATCTCATCTTGACGCTTGGTATTGTTGTTTACCTGTTGGCGATCTACTTCGCAATTCAACAGTTTCCGACGTTTTATTCGATTGCCTGTAGTTTAACGACCAGGAAAACGAAGAAAGTGAATTAAGCAATAAAAGGCCAAAAAATTAGTCAGTTTTTTACTATTACCGCTCGTTAGGGAGTAACAGGAAATGTTAATATTTTATAATAATACGCCGCCCGACACGATGGTCCGACGATATATATATATATATATATATATATATATATATATATATATATATGTATATAGATTTATCTCGTGCCTCCCGCAGCCAGTTTCCAGTGATACGCTTAATATCGTCGGACCATCGTGTCGGGCGGCGTCCTCTGCTTCTGAGTGCAAGTTGTCTGAGACGCCATTCGAGTATCCGTTTCGTCCACCTATCATCCGCTATCCTGGCAATGGGGCCGGCACAGTTCCATTTCAGTGTTGTAATTCTTTCCACTGCATCTGTGACGCCTGTTCTTTGTCGTATTGTTAGGTTTGGGACTTTATCTCTAACATCGACCTCTCCATAGCTCTTTGACAGACTTGTATTTTTCTGATTGACTTTCGTGTTAGTGTTAGCATTTCTGCCCTATACGTCATTATGGGCAATACACATTGGTTGTATACATTTCGTTGAAGGCATATCGCAAGGTCGGATTTAAAGATATTTTGCAGTTTGCCAAACGCGGCCCAGGTTAAACAAATTCTTCTGGTTATCTCGGTCGTTTGTTTGTCGCGGCTTATACGAATTTCGTGGCCAAGGTATTTTTAGGAGGGCACCTGTCTAATTTCTATGTCGTTTACTGAGATATTACCGCTTGCGACGAGGTTGGTCATGAATTGAGTTTTGTTGGTATTTATCTTGAGTCCAACCTCGCGGGAGGACGCGTATAGCATCTGCAGCATCATTGTAGCCTCATGTAGGTCCTCCGCTATTATGGCTATATCGTCAGCAAATTTTAGATGGCTCAGTTTTTCGCCGTTTATATTGAAGCCTTTTGTTTCCCAGACCATTTCCTTACTCATGTACTCTAATAACGCCGTGAATAGTTTTGGGGAGATTGTATCTCCTTGGCGTATTCCGCGTTTTACTCGAAACTTGTTGGTATTGTGGTGTAGTTTTACGCTGACAGTTGTCTTTCCATAAGTTCCTTTTATTAGTGAGGAGTAGCGGTGATATACGAGGGTGGTTTGAAAAGTCCGTGCAAAGTCCGATAGATGGTACCACCGGCGCGTATCGAGGTCATGTTTGGTTAGTATCATCTCTTGAATGAACGCATACCAAGTTTCAGCCATATTGGTTTATTTCTTTGTGCGTGACATTCGTGTAAATCAAGGAAGTCGAGTTAGTTTTAAGAAATGGACGAAAAAGAATTTCGTGTGGTAATAAACTGTGGTAATAAATGGTAAACATTACTTTATGAAACGCAAAACGCCTCAGGAGACTAAAGAGAAGCTTGAAAAGTATTATGGTGGCTCTTCACCTTCGATTAGAGCCATTTATAAGTGGTTTCAAAAATTCGGTCTGGCCATATGGGCACAAGTGACGCGGAACGTTCTGGACGGCCTGTGCAGGTATAAACCTTAAAGGGGCCAAAAAAATAAAAAAGATTTACCCCAAATATGTTAGTAGTTTTTATTTTTTGCACGGACTTTTCAATCGCCCCTCGTATTCTACATTCCGCGAGTGCTTCAAAGACTTTATGTTGGTTTATTTGGTCGAAAGCTTTTTCGTAATCTATGAAAACTAGGACCAGTGGCTTGTTGTACTCTATACACCTCTCGATCAGTGTTTTAATCAATTGCAGATGGGCGTTTGTCCCGAAACCAGATCTCAAACCCGCTTGCTCACGCGGTTGATAGAAGTCCAACTTAGGTGTTCGGCGCTTCGTTATTATCTTGCTGAAGAGTTTATATATGTGTGGTAGGAGACTGATAGGACGGTAATTTGCTAGTTCCTTGATGTCTCCTTTTTTTATGCAAAATTATGATTACCGCATTGTTCCAGTTTGATGAGGTTTCTTCTTTCTCTAAACATGCGTTGAATAGTTTTTTTTATTATTTTTATGACCATTTCTCCGCCTGCTTTTATTGCTTCTATTACAAGCCCCTGTTCACCTGGTGCTTTGTTGTTTTTCATTTCATGAGGAGGGTTCTTTATTTCTTCTACCGTTATTTCAGGTATGTCCTCGGAGCCTTGATTGAGATTTTTTGGTATTGTTGGGGCATGTGTGTTTTCCTCGATTATACTGTATAGTTCGACGAGGAATTTCTCCACTTGCTGGAGGATTTGCTCTTTTGTTGTGACAATCTCTCCCTGGGCATTTAGGAACTTGTTGATATTATTTTTCCGTAAAGTTATTTTATTTTGTTCTATAACTTCAGAGATAATGTTAGTGTTTCGGGTACTTTCGGGTATCGTTTCTGGCTGATCTTTAGATTTTCTTATTTAGTTCTCTTCACTGGTCGGTTTTGTTACGGTATCCTCAGTCCTTCTTCTTCGTTCTCCTTAGTTCTCTTCTTTTTTTCCATAAGATCTTTCTATCATGGCTGAGTTTTCCTTTATCCTAAGTTTCTTTAATTCAGTATTTCTTCTGTGCGTTTTTGAGGATATCTTCTATGTTGTTGTTTAGTTCGTCAGTATTCGTTTCTTCTTTGAAACTCTTTGTAAAGGCTACTGTGACATTTTCCAAGTGTGTTCTGATGTACTGCTTATATGCGTCTGGTTCTCTTATAGTAGTCCACTTGTTTAATCTACTATTGGTGATTAGTTTTAACCTTTCCTGCTTATTGTTGATATAATGATGTTTGCTCTAACCATTCTGTGGTCGCTGCCAATTGTTGATTTATTTAAGACTGATACATCCTGCATTATTTCCTTCCTGTCTGTAATTATAAAGTCTATTTTCTTGATTGTTTTTTTATCTGGGCTTACCCATGTCCACTTTCTTTGAGGAGCTTTCTTGAAGAATGTATTCAAAATGTCTACACCAAAGTATTCTAGGGGGTCTCGTTCACGTCTTGCCTGGATCCTAGTTTGGCATTGAAGTCTCCCATAAGAACAGTATACTTCGTTTTTGTTCTTCTCATCGGCTACATCTTCTTCATCGCCATCGTCAGGGGCTGAAGGCCTGCAGCCTTACAAAAAACTAATAAGCGACTAAAAACTGGATGTTGACTTAACTATTGGTAGACTATCCCGGTACGTCCGATTCAATTTAATTGTGTGCCAAAGCTTCTACGTTAGATGATTCGGAGATGTTTGTATAACTACATCTACAAACATCTCCGAATCATCAAGCGTAGAAGCTTTGGCACACAATTAAATTGAATCGTACGTACCGGGATAATCTACCAATAGTTAAGTTAACATCCAGTTTTTAGTCGCTTTTTAGTTTTTTGTAAGACTGCAGGCCTTTAGCCCCTGACACTATAAGTCTTGACCGTTTCATAGTCGCTTGCTTTGACGCAGCGAAACGGCTCACATGGAGTATCTTGAACTCATGTGCTAAAAGTGACTGAAGATTGTCCGTACTATTGTTAGGTTAGGTCATCATTAGATCGTGCTCTTTGTCTTTTATATATTAATCCTTCAGTTATTTTATGTATGACCTACATCTTGTGCACTGACACATTAAATAGTAAATTCTTTTTACAATATATTGATTATAGTTCTCGAGCCGGTAGATTCGTAGTAGGTGACAACCCGTGCTCCACATAGGATCTGCCACCTAATGTTGATAATTCCAAAATTGTTTTTAGATAAATGTGTTTGAATCAAGCATACTTTGCATACACAAGGCTCCGAGTTGCCAATAAACATTGATCCGGTTAGTGCTGAGTGTAAAAGTAACGTTTGCAAAATTCTGACACGAAACCATTTATTTGGTTTGTCTCGCTCTACATCTACAAACATCTCCGAATCATCAAGAGTAGAAGCTTTGGCACACAATTAAATTGAATCGGACGTACCGGGATAATCTACCAATTGTTAAGTTAACATCCAGTTTTTAGTCGCTTTTTAGTTTTTTTGTAAGACTGCAGGCCTTCAGCCCCTGACACTATAGGTCTTGACCGTTTCATAGTCGCTTGCTTTGACGCAGCGAAACGGCTCACATAGAGTATCTTGAACTCATGTGCTAAAAGTGACTGAAGATTGTCCGTACTATTGTTAGACATCATTAGATCGTGCTCTTTGTCTTTTAGATATTAATCTTTCAGTTGTGGTCGTGTGGATCGTCCTTCCGGCGCCTTTCTTAAGGGAGGAAATAGGGATAATGGGTGGAGGGATCCCTTAAAATTGGTGTCTTCCAGGCGTTGGATGCAGCTTCCCCAAAGGGTTGGGCTCGTGATTACACCCCTGGTTCACTTGCGCTATTAATTGCGTGCACGTGTCGGCCTAACTTGGCTTCGCGCCTCGACTCCGTTCCGCTCGCTCCTCACACTCGAAGCAGACTCCCGAATCATATAAATTCGCGAAGTAAATTGATAAATCGCGCGATTTCGGCCCAGGTCGATACACCTTTCCCCTGCTGTTGATCGGTGCCGAAATCGATTCAAATGTTAAATTTAAAAATACAGATTTACTAAAATTGGCGTGAAAATCCCGCCGCCCCTGAAGTAACTCACTTCAGCACAAAACTAAACAATATGAAATAGGCCAGGATGGGCCAAAATCAAATCCATAAAATAGAAAAAATAAACAAACTTCTACCAATAAAATAACAGAAGTCAACTTCGAGAAAATAGAAATAAGTGACATAAAATTAACTTCTACAAAATAGAAGCAAACGACAGGGTCCCAAATTTTAGACAAAATAAAAATAAACGAGACCACTAAGACAATTTTCACCCTCTGGGTTTTCAAAAAAACAGTCAACAATTTAAAACAAATAAAAGAAATTCCGACCAACGAATGGGGCTGTAGTAGACATAATTTGAACAGAAAAGTCACTAGGACGGCTCAGCTATGTCCGGCATACAGTCATTAAACTCTGAAAACAGCACCTAAGAATGTTGTCCTAAGAAAGTGCTATAAATAACAAGATAAGCCAATCATTTACGCTATGGATCTTGACCGCTGCGTTGACAACAATAACAGCGGATATGCGTTTACACTGACAACATCTTTTATTTATCGGCTTCAGAATAATGATCGCGGACAGGGAGGTGAACGAAACAAAGACAATCAACCTCACTCGCCGAGATACGGAGATCTTATGAGATTTTGCACTCACTAGACCAATGAATTACGTCCCGAGTGAGCTTACGTCACGAGTACAAGTTTTCGCGACAAACACCAAAGCAAACAAATACAACAACAAAGTATTTGTCCTTGGACAAGATGATCACGACACGGACCAAAGAAAGCAAACACAACGACAAGTGTTTGACCTTGTACAAAATAATCGTTATAAGGACAAAAGCAAACAAACACAACAACAAAGTGTTTGTCCTTGGACAAGATGATCACGACAAAGACCAAAGAAAACTAACACAACAACAAAGTGCTATATCTAAATCCTTTAAAACGGCACTATCCATCTAGATCTGAAACAAAGCAAATAAATAGGTCAGTAAGCTCGAACCATATAATATCGCAAGACGAGATCGAGACCCCTACTTAACTATTCACCGATTGTAAGACGGTGAGTTACGCGACACCACGACACCACATATTTTTATTATATGCGACTAGGGACCGCGGGGTCAGAGGAAAGCTCAAGCGCTACACGTTACAAGGGGGGTGCAGTTATAGCCTACCCCTAACAATAACCCTGCAACACGAAATCTTGTAACATATGTCGATTCAGATCTAGGGGACCGCGGGTGCCAAGGAGGTTCTCATCAACGACGAGGCACTTAAGCCAAGGTGGTACCCGCTACGACAAGACACTTTTAACGGAAATATTCGAAGGACTATTCTTTCGACAAGCTCAAGCGAAGAAAGGCATCAAAATTCTGAAACAAACACACAAGGTGTAAAAAGTGCGCCTAACTCCCAGCGTCTTATGCGATGCGCTGGCCATGGTTAGGGCAGGGTGGATACACAATGATCCAATAATAATAATTGATTCAGACTGAGGGCGCGAATACAAACGGAAATCTTCAGTAATGGAAAAGTCACAAACCAATGGAAAGTTACATGGAAACTGCCGATTGCGGTACCCTAAACCCAATAAAAACGGGTTATATGGCCGTTCCTATTTACTCCATGACAAACTCAATGGAGCAGAGGGTGATGATGATGCACTAGCAAACGCTGGAGGCGGTGCCATCAGACAGTTATCATGATGGAAAGAGTCCTGGAACTGCACAACATATCTTCCGTCCCGGGCACGTTTGACCGCTGAGGAAAAAGGTTCCTCACATTCGCGGTCCTCTTTAGATACTATGTCCTCTAGAGAGGAGTGGACTTCTTCGATCTCCCGGAACCGTTTTAGGGTGTTGTCCAAACTATCGACTTCCTTTGTGCAAACCAACGAGGGTCGTTCAGTTAGCTCAGAATTCGGGAGGGCTCCCATGAGTACGTAACCGAAGGGAGTCCAGAAGGCGACGGGCAATTCCGGCGAAGCTATAATTCTTTCATCTTGCACAAGCAAAGGAAACGACCCCGTCCCGATGATGCCTTCAATTTTCTCCGATTGGCCGCAATTACTGTCGGCTAGTGGCAAATCTGCTAAGTGACTCAACGCCGAAAGGTCCATGTTAGTAGGGAAAGGTAGTATGTTCTAAATATATCACCTCCTTATGGGGATTACATGTAAATCTAGCCCCTTATGGGGAAAGTACATGTAAATCTAGCACAATGCCCCTTATAGAGATTTACATGTAAATCTACCACGAACCCCTTATGGGGGAATCCTATACAAAATAGTTTTGAACGTGTCCGAGCGAGTATGTGTAGATGACGCTGCAAGATATTTACAGATAGGGGTTGATTCAATTAAGATTATGGGGGGTTTAGATTGACAAGACTAGACAGACAAGACTAGACAGACAAGACTTGACAGGCAAGACTAGACAAACAAGACTAGACAGACAAGACTAGACGAAGAAGACTAGACGGACTAGACTAAACCATTTTTAAACCATTTGATGAGAAAAATCAAATCTGGTGCCAGAACGGCTCTAGCATATGCCCTAAGAGAGATACCGCCTGACCCCCTCCCCCTCAGTAGATGACGTCAGCCGCCGGGGCAGATATTAACTAATTATCTCGATGCTGATTGGCTGATTAACGAA